>CM048744.1:745079235-745406735 GCA_026315105.1 Locusta migratoria
ACTCGCTGTAAGATGGCAGTTGGCCATAGCGGCCAAAGATGGCAGTCATGTGTGCATAAGTTGTGCCTGAGAAATGATGACTCTCTGATGAAAGCTGTGGGCAAAACTTGAAACTGGGTGGATTTGATTGTCTTTTCATGTGCTGTTTGCAGCTCAACGATCATCTTTACGGTGAGTTGCTAATAGTAATATTATTGATATTCTGCTTAAATACATTATATATTACAATAATTTCCATGTAGTTTGGGTTTTTATCCTTCTTACTCTTTCTTTTTTATTATCCTTTCTTTAAAAGAGATTACTCTCTCTTATAGTCTAGTTATTGTAACATACAGTTGCATCTGTGTGTATTAATTCTGAATGACATATGACCCCTAAGATGAAGCACCTTTAGCAGTTTAAATAATCCAGATGATAGCTTAAAACTATTTTTAATACTGACATCTGTGATGAATTATAAATTAAGTGAAATTCTGTAGCCCTAGAGTTTCAAGATCAGACAAGAACAGAGTCTGATCGGATGTTTCCAGCCAAGAAAAAAATTGACAATATGACAAAGAGGTAAAACTTAAATTAACTTCCACTGAAGTCAGAGAACCTTCATGTGGAATAGGAATCTAATTTAATACAAAGAAGGGGGGGGGGGGGGGGGTGATTTATTTTCTATAATATCAGAACAAAGACACATTGTAAAAAGTACAGCAACGGGTGTTTGCAGCAGACACCGTCATTGGAACTTTTCACATATTAATGAGGAAAGCCGTTTTAACTGAAAAAAAGGTTTCGTTGCATGTAGTTGAAACCCTAAGTTCAGCTAATAAATGATAAGTATGCTATGACTTGTTGTTGTTGTTGTTGTGGTCTTCAGTCCGGAGACCAGTTTGATGCAGCTCTCCACCCTATTCTATCCTCAGCAAGCCTCATTATCTCCTCATAAGAACAGCAACTTACATCCATTTGAATTTGCTTACTGTATTCCTCTCTTGGTCTCCTTCTGCAATTTTTACCCCACACACTTCCCTCTAACTCTAAATTCGTGATTCCTTCATGTCTAAGAATGTGTCCTACAATCAATCCCTTCTTTTAGTCAAGAAATGCCAGAAATTCATTTTCTCCCCAATTCTGATCAGTACCTCTTCATTAGTTACGCAATGCACCCACATAACCTTCAGCATTCTTCTGTAACACCACATTTTTTCCTGTTTGCACTGTTTATTGTCCATGTTTCACTCTCATACAAGGCAACATTCCGCACAAATGCCTACAGAAAAAGACTTCCTTATGCTTAAATTAATATTGGATTTTAACAAATTTTTCCTTTTCAAAAACACTTTTCTACCCATTGCCATTCTGCATTTTATATCCTCTGCACTGTGACCATCATATTTTTTTACTGCCCAAGTAACAAAACGTATTTACCACCTTTATTGATTCGTTACCTAATTTAATTACTTCAGCATCACCTGCATTCCATTACTCTTGTTTTGCTCTTGTTAATGTTCATGTTATATGTTCCTTTCAATACACTATCCATTCCATTCAATTGCTACTCGATGTCCTTTGCTGTCTATGACAGAATTACAATGTCATGAGCAAAACGCAAGGTTTTTATTTCTTCACCCTGAACTTTAATTCCTTCTCCAAATTGCTCCTTGCTTTCCTTTATAGCTTGCTCAATGTACAAATTGAATAACATTGGGGAAAGGCTACAACCCTCTTTTCCTCCCTTCCCAACCTCTGCCTCCCTTTCATGCCCTTGAACTCTGATAACTGCTGTCTGGTTTTTGTACGAGTTGTAAATAACCTACCATTCCCTATATTTTAATCCTGCTGATTTCAGAATTTGAAAGAGCGTATTCCAATCAACACTGTCAAAAGCTTTCTGCAAATCTACAAAGGGCAGAACTGTAGGTTTGCCTTTCCTTAATCTATCTTCTGAGGTAAGCCATAAAGTGAGGATTGCCTCCCGTGTTCCTACATTTCTCCTGAATCCAAACTGGTCTTCCCCAAGGTTGGCTTCTACCAGTTTTTCCATCCTTCTATAAATAATTCATGTTAAAATTTTGCAACCATGACTTATTAGACTAATGGTTCTGTAATTTTCACACCTGTCTGCACCTGTTTTCTTTGGAATGGGGATTAATACATTTTTCTTAAAAGACTGGGGGTATTTCCCCTGTCTCATACATCTTATGCACCAGGTGATATAGTTTTGTCATGGCTGGCTCTCCTAGAGACTTCAGTAGTTCTGAGGCAATGTCATCCACTCAAGGGGCTTTGTTTCGACTTAGGTCTTTCAAGGCTCTGACAAATTCTTCTCTCAGTATAGTTTCTCCTATTTCATCTTTATCTACATCCTCTTCACTTCCTACAATATTGTCTCTAAGTTTTTCCCTTTGTAGAGCCCCTCTATATACTCTTTCCACCTTTCAGCTTTCCCTTCTTTGCTGAGAACTAGTTTTCCATCTTAGTTCTTGATATTCATACAGCTGCTTTTCTTTTCTCCAAATGTTTCTTTTATTTTCCTGTAGACGTTATCTATTTTCCTGAAGACATTATCTATTTTCCCCCTATTTATACATTCTTCTACAGACTTCTAGCCACTCCTGCTTAACTACTTTACACTTCCTGTCAATCTCATATCTCAGCCGTATGTACTCCATTTTCCCTGTTCCATTTACTGCATTTTTATATTTTCTCCTTTCATCAATCAAGTTTAGTATTTCCTGTTATATCCAAGGATTTTTGTAGGTCTTGCCTTTCTACCTTTTTGTCCTCAGGTGCCTGTACTATTTCATCTCTATTGCCACCTATTCTTCTTCTACTGTTTTATTTCTCCCCCATTTCTGTCAATTGCTGCCTAAAGCTCCCTCTGAAATTCTCAAGAACTTCAGGTTCCTTCAATTTATTTAGGTCACATCTCCTTATTTTACTACCTTTTTGCAGTTTTTTCAGTTTCAGCCTGCAGTTCATGACCAATAAGTTATGGTCCAAGTTTATATCTGCCCCTGGGTATGTCTTACAGTTTAATACCTGGTTCCGAAATCTATGTCTTACCATTATAAAATCTATCTGATACCTTCCAGTGTCTCCTGGTCTTTTCCATATATACAATTTTCTTTCATGATTCTTAATCCACGTGTTTGTTATGATTAAATTACGTTCCATGCAAAATTCTACCAGGCGATCTCCTCTTTCATTTCTTTTGCCCAGTCTATAATCCCCTACTATTTTTCCTTCCCCTCCTTTTCCTACTACCGAATTCCAGTCTCCCATCACAGTTAAGTATTCCTCTTCCTTAATTGTCTGAATTATTTCCTTTACCTCCTCATACATTTCTTTGATCTCCTCATCATCGGCAGAGCTAGTGGGCATATAAACTTGTACTACTGTGGTCAGTGTTGGCTTTGTATCTATCTTGACTATAACAATGTGATCACTGCACTGTTCATAGTAAGTTACCCACATTTCTATTTCCTTATTCATTATCAGTCCTACTCCTGTAATACCCTCAACTGATTTTGTATTTATAATCCTGTACTTGCCTGACCAGAAATCCTGTTCCTCTTTCCACCGAACTTCTCTAATCCCCACTATATCTAAATTCAGCCTATCCCTTTCCCTTTTTAAATTTTCTAATTCCCTACCCGATTACGGGATCTAACATTCCACACACTGATCCATAAAATGCCAGTGTTGTCTTTCCTGATGATCACACCCTCCTGAGTAGTCCCCACCCGGAGATCCGAATGGGGGACTATTTTACCTCCGGAATATTTTACTCGAGAGGATGCCATCATCATCATCATCATCATCATCTGTACAAAATACATTGATATTAAATGTTGTATTTTATTTAGAGTTTAAAAAGTGTTAAATGTATGAAAGATTATAGCAAATGCAAGGCAAAGATAAAACTGTGGTACTATATGTTAATACAAAAACACAGCCAAACAATACTTAGTGTACTACCAAAGTTTCTCTCATCAGCTAAAATTGAGGT
Source organism: Locusta migratoria (assembly GCA_026315105.1). Lineage (NCBI taxonomy): Eukaryota > Metazoa > Arthropoda > Insecta > Orthoptera > Acrididae > Locusta > Locusta migratoria. The sequence continues at coordinate 745,083,239 of CM048744.1, forward strand.
TCACTGATTTTTTTACTCATTTATATCCACTTCTAAAATTAATTGGAATGTCAATAATGGGGGATGATGATAACTCGCCATAAATCACTGTCAAGATAATTGTGGAACTGGAGCGACTGGAGTTGGTGGTCGTGTGTGTCTAGTTGTCCGAGTGATTGTATGTGTTTCTTTTTCTGATGAAGGCCTTGGCTGAAAATTTAAGTTTTGTAAAATGGCCTTCATCAGAAAAAGAAACACATACATTCATCATACAATCACTCTGACAACTGGAGACACACGACCACCAACTCCAGACGCTCCAGTTCCACAAGAATCTTGACAGTGAGTGAGGAGGGGAGTGAAGGGGGAAGGATACCGGGTAAGGATGGTGATTATTTGTTCTGTCCTGTGAATAATTAATGAAGTTTTCAACAAATGAAAAGCAGACAACTGAAGACACAGAATACATTTTGAAGAGAGTTAACAAGAGACAAAAACACACACACTTTATGACTCTAGGCATGTAATGAGAGGATTATGAAAGAAAATGGAGAAGTTGATATTTGAAGCAGAGATACATATACAAGTGGGCAGTTTCAAAATGTTACAAATCATAATAATAGGAATACTGTAACTTCAATGTCTAATCAAACTGAATAATCACCTGCATTCATCTGGCATTATCATAACTATGTTTGTTTTTCCCCTTTCTTTCACATCTGCAACCTCTCCTTTCCTGAAACAAATAGAAGAGAATAATTCAGTGTATCTGCAGAATTCTAAGCTATACATTGAAAGCTAATGCAAAATAATCTGTTCTAGAAATAAAAACACCGAAAAAATAATTTTAATTGCTACCACTAACAAAGTCACAAATTATCTAAAAACTTAGTTCTGCATTTGAAAAATCTTGAGTGCTTTGTTTTTAAAAGAAGTTGAAAAATGTTTCAATCATCACTTTTTCTTGTTAGCATATGTTAACATTAAACTTACTGATTTTACTGAGTTCCAGCAGATTCTGTAATTGTTTTATGTGTTATCAAGTTAATCTAAAATTTTAAGTCTAACTTAGGTGGTTATCAAGTTTCCTCCCTCCTTCCCTGCTAGTACAGGCAAGCGACCTATGGCCCAGATTCACATGCTTAGCTATCTGGTCACCTCTTCTGATGGAGTTACACACCAATGATACACATTACTTTCCTGATATCCCAGGCTAACAAATTAAGCATCAAAACATATTTTTGAGAATACATTAATTTATGTTCTGTCCCACTAATTTTTCTGCAGTCTGATTGAAAACAATCACAGGCCAAATTGGCCCATGGACTACCAGTTTGCCCACCCAAGCCCTTGTAATAGATGTGACTTTTAAAAACTAATGTCTTTTGGTTGGTTGGTTGGTTTGGGGGTTATAAGGAAGCTAGACTCCTATGGCCATCAGTCCCCCCAATGTCTTATGTAATAAATAATAATATCACAAGGTATTGTCAGGCCCTACAATCCACTTATAAACCAGTACTTCTTCAAAAGTATGTTGTTAATAAAAGTCAATAACAATTTATGAAATTTGCATTTACTTTTTGTGCAATGGTAACAAAATACCCTTCCCCTGGTAGTATACATTATTGAAAATGTATTCCTATTGTCAGGGATAATGAATACAATGTTATTTTGATAGTACAGAAATAAATTATAATCTGTTGCTCAAAATACAATACAAACCAATATTCTAGGGACCCTATTAGAAAAAAAAGCATAAATTTGTAGTGGCTAAAACACAATACAAAAAAGGGCACTTTCCAAAAACATTTAAGATGGAATTTAAAATTTGGAGCACTTGATCAATACAGCATTACACGTCCTCACATTAATCCACAAGTGTAAAATGTCGCATTGTCCTTAGCTCATTTGCTCATAATTTAATTCCTCATATAAAAACCATTAACTGCAAGGAATACTCACTGAACACATCATACTTTATTCTAACAAAGGAAAGTCCAGACTGGAATGCCAACAATATGGGAATAGGTAACAACTCACAGTAAAGACAATTCCCCAGTCGGTGACGAACGTGTAGAAGAGACAATCACATTCACACAACTGACGTTTTTGGTTACTGTCTCCGTCAGAAAAAAATACATATACAATCATCAGACACAGCATCACCGCCATTTCAGGCAGCTCTTGCACAAGTAGCATCTTGACAGGGAGTAGGGGGGAGGGGGTGCAAAATATGCAGGTAAGGGTTGGGATAGGATGTTCACCACAGCAGAGTGAAGTGTATGAAGACTGATAGGCAAGAATGTAAGACAGCTTCAAATTATTGAAATATTTTTTAAAAAATTACAAAAATAGAAAATAGGTGTCACACAGTTTGAAGACAAACATGAACTGGGAGGAGATATAATAGGATGGAGGGGGGGGGGGGGGGAAGAAGGGGGCCAAACTTTTAGGCATGGTGTGTATGGAAAGTATCTTAGGTTGAGGTCAGGATGATTGTGGGACCATAGAATGTGGTTTAGGGAGAACTCCTATCCATGCAGTAAATAAGTGCTGATAGACAGGATGATCCAAATGGTCTTGTTTCTGAGGCAAACACTGAAACCAACCACATTGAGCCCAGCTGCATGCTGTGCTACTGGGTGATCCATTTGGTTTTGGCCACAGTTTTACAATGGCCATTCCTCCGGATGGACAGCTGGTTGGTTACTCATATCAATGTAGAATGTTGTGTAGTGACTGCAGAAGAATTGTAAAATCACATGACTGCTTTACAGTGGGGTATGGTAAGTCTGTGATGGCAGTAGAATAGGGATGCTGGGTAGGTGGACTGGGTAAGTCTTGCATTGTGGTTTTCCACAGGGATACAATCCCTGTGATAAGGAGTTGGGATTTGGAATGGCATAAGGATGGACTAAGATGTTATGGAGGTTGGGTGGTCAATGGAAAATGACTTTAGGACAGGTCAGAAGGATCTTAAGAAATGTGTATCTCTTTTACGGGCATGATGAGAGGTAATCAAACACATGACAAAGGATGTGGTTCAGTTGTTCTAATACACTGGGTGACAATGACAGTCACCTTTATGACAATTATGGGGTTGGAGGGAGGTTTGTTGGTGTGTGGGGATATGGCATTGGAAATCAGCAGACTTGGTCTGGCAAGTAATGCCTATCTGTGAGACCTTCAGCTTACTGAGTAACGGAGTTCTCGTCACTGCGAATAACCTATTCGTTGGAGGCAACTCCAAAATATCCAAAGCCAAAACAACCTCAAAACACTGTTGTTAACTTTTCTGTAAAAATCTTAACCCCACAGAATTTTAATTTATATTCAGCCCCATACCCAAATTTAACCATATTGGCCTTGTTTACTTATGCCAATCCCTACAATGAACACAATACTTAGCCACAAACTCGTCCAACCAAAGCCCAAGATTCAAACCTGCCTCTTCCAGTTCATACCACCATCCAACTGTGATCCTTCCTCATACCCACCTAAGCACCACCTGGTCACCTTCCAAAACTGATATCACCATCCTTCTCCAAGTCTATTCCTTGAACAAGAACCTTTTGCCAGAACAAAGGACAGCTTTACACAAACTCAGACAAAAGGTTCCAGTACAACCTGCCAGAAGGCCTTTGGCAAATGTCTGAACATTTCACCTACTGTTTGTGCTACTAAAAATCTGCCAAAACAAATTGTCTTGTCCACCCAGTTGTGTGTGAATCCTTACTTGTCACTGTAAATGCCAGTTCCCTATACACAAACACCCCACATGCCCACAGTTTTGCCAAACAGTACTTCTCCCACAACCTTCAGACTACAAGCCCAATACTTCGTTCCTCGTAGCCCTTACCAAGTACATGATATTAAACAACAATCATATCCATAGCACAGCCATAGGCACCTGTATGGCACCCTGCTATGCCAACCTATTTAGGTGCTTTATAGAGGAAACCTTCCTAGCCTCCCTCCCAAAATCCGAACCCCTGGTTCTGGTTCATGTTCATTTGGACTCGGGGCCAGGACACCCTATCCTGTTAATTTCACAACTTCAACTACTCATTTCCCGACTGCTTCACTTAATCATCCTCAACCTGGCATGCCATATTACTGGATGTTAACCTCCATCTTACTGACATCTCTCTCTACACCTCTGTTCACATTCAAACCACCAACTGTAGTGTAATTTACAGGGATAACACCAAAGACAACTACACTACTACTGATGTGGTCAAGAGAACACAGATGGTTGGTGCTACCATTTGCTACATTCCCGCAAGAGGCTTCATAGTACTAATAATATCATATGTGTGAAATCTGATTGGCCAAAGCACAGTTAAATAGCTGGCGGATTCAGCCCGTACGACAGTGTGTGTTCTCCAATACAGCAGAGTGTTCATCAATTCAGCGGACAGTCTACTACAATTCAGGTCAGAGGGCTACATTACACAGAACTCAGTCATAACCTTGATACAGAGCTTCAAGATTTGTTTACATTGAAAATTATAAAATATCACTGACTGACAATGGCACTTTGAAGTATTTAGCTGTATAGACTTTTAACTTTTTCATTCTGGAATAACTGAACTTCTCCAGTGCCAGATTTTGTTTATAATACAATGTCACATGTTATTAAAGTTGTGGGAGCTTTAATAAAAATGCATGTACATCCCCTTACCAGTTTTTCAGTTGGCCATGTCCTTCTGTTCTGTGGAAATGCATTGCACATTGACTTTTTTGGGCCTTTCTGGAATACTAGATGGTTGATTATAATTAATGATTACAGTAGACATCCATTCACAATACCTATGAATTCTACATATTAAACACCATCAGAGCTCTGAAGACTGTTTCCTGTTTAGAGGAATTTCCAAAAATCATTGCCTAAATTGACCAAAATTTATTTCTGCTAAATTTCAATTTTTCTTCTGTTAATGGAATCAAACATTTGACTATGTCACACTTTTGCCTCAGAGCGAAGCAGAGGCTGGACATTTCGGTCATGTGTTCAAACATTAGATGATGCAGCTGCACCAAAAACACTGCAGAGAAAATGTTCTTCTTTTATATGTCAGTTCTTATTGTTTAAAGCCTTGTAACAACAAGTTTCAATTAGAACTTTTACATGGGTGGCTCCAGGGTAAAATGTCATCCTTTTTGAATCCTTGAAAGCAGCAATATCCACAGCAGCTTCACATCAAGTTTTCTGTCTCTGACCAAGCATACTTACGCATATACAACCTGGCAACCAGATACTATTGTCACAATGCATGGGGGAGTCTTTTATGAAGTCCAAACTTTTTCTGATGCGGTTAAATGACATCCTAAAAATTAGCTTCAACATTGTAAGTGTGATTATAGTGATTCTTCTGTGAGTTTCCCCTTCATAGATTCAATGCGGACGATGCCCCCGAATCTAACAGAACATTCTGTTGGCCCATAGGCTGTGGGACCCTCTTTCCTACATCTCCTTAGGCCTGCAGCATCAGGTTGCAGCCACCACAACTCGTCATTGCAGAACTTTCACCATTGGCACAGTCATTCTAGTAATGTCTGGTATGGATGTAGACCCACTGTCTCTGGATGACCCAGCCTCCAAGCCTTTGATGGACATAGTTATTTGTTGCATGGTCATAGCGAGTCAATCCAAGGGACTATCACAGTATTTTCATCTCCACTATGTGGAGAGCCTGAACCTGTTTTTTCGTCAAAGGTCAGCACTTATCCCTAGAGGGCTACTGGGCGCACTACTGATTTATAAATATTTGCCTTCAGATGTACAGGCATCCTTTTTTTCACAGAGAACATCAGTAATCTGTCTCCATATCAGCCAAGTTGTATTTACTCTCATTCCAGGTGTCCAGGATGGAATCATTTGAAGATATTATTATGGATCCAAGGTATTTGAACTTGGTGGTTTTGTTCAAATCCTGGCTATTGATGCTGATGGTTCCGCTGGTTTGAGGACCGCTTTCCAAATACGTCACCTTCTGGAGATACAGATGCATGCCATTCCCTGCTAGCCCATCATTCCAAGCTTGGGTTTGATCTTGAAGTTCCTCACGTGTTTTCTGCGTCAGTACCACATTGTTGGCATAGAGAAGCATCTAGGGATGAGGGGTCTGTATATCGGCTGTTACATTTCCATGCAAAGGACGAAAAGTAGCGGAGAGACGGATAAACCCTGATGAACACCAACGGTGATTTTAAAAGGTGGAGCGACTTAAGCAGGAAACCGGACTACACTTGTTACATCTCGATAGATAAGCTGGATCCAGTTCATGTACATTTCTGGTACTCTGTGGTGTCATAGAGCTCGCCAGATCAGATTATGTGGGACCCTATCAAAGGTTTTCTCCAAGTCCAAAAATGCAAAGTGTGCAGTCTTTCTCTGAGTGCTTCTCCAGCATCAAATGTGCAGTGTGGATAGCATCTGTAGTGCCACAGTCCTTGACAAACTCACACTGGTTAGGAGATACAGAGACTGTCGCTATGATCCTTTTGTCCAGCACCCATACAAACATCTTAATGGTGTGACAAAGAATGCGTATCAGTCTGTAGTTGTTACACTTGGTGACATCCCACTTTCCTTTCCAAATAGGCACGGTTGTGCTAGTTGTCCATACTTGCGGAGGCTTACTAGTGGTAACAATAGTGTTGAACAGGGAAGAGAGAACTTCTGCTGCCTGATACCCCGTAATTTCCAGACTTGTCCGGGGATATCATCTGGACCAGTTGCCTTCCGATTCTTCATCTTTTGGATGACCACCATCACTTCTTCTACTGTTATCTCTGGAACTGGTTCATGAGTGTGTTGAGGACTTAATATTGGTGGATGTGGGAATTCTTCATTACAGATGCTGGCATAGTAGCTGGACCACCTTTGAATGATTGGCGGTGGCTCTCTTGGGGATACTGGTGTCAGTTCCCTTGAGATTCATGATGTGTCCAATGTCTTATGATGCTTGATCGCAGGACTTAGCAAGGTGGTATACATTTGTTGCACCTTCCGTTTATCAAGTTGGTCATATAGATCTTGGTGGTGATCATTCTTAGCAGCTGCCAATGCACTCTTGGCATCTTTTTTCAGTGATCAGTACCTGTCAAGGTCTGCACACAAAGTGAGCCACATAGTTTTATAGACCAACTTCTTCTCTTTAACCATTGTTGTATGTTTTCGTCCCACCAACAAATCACCATGTCAATATATTTATGACCTGGCTCCGTTTTTCCCAAGATCTTCTCAGCAGCAAGGTGTATTTGCTGGACTGCTTCATTCCACATTTCTTCCATTGTTTGACTGATGTTGACTGTGAAGTTGCTTAGAGCAGTTTTCATCTTATTTTCATGAGCTTTCAATTTCCACCATTTGATCCTTTTGGTCACAGTCAAAGGAGTCCTTGTTTGGTTGGTCTTTTTTGCTATAAGATCTAGCACAAGAAAATGGTGTTGTGGCACTACGCTATTAAATGGAATCACTTTATTGTCAATCACGAATTTCAAATCTCGTCGTCGTACAATCCAGTATTCAATATCCGACACTGGTGTCCCGTAGGTCAATAGGTGGATCAGTCTTTTCTTGAAGTAAGTGTTTGTTACACCTAGGTCATGTTCCTCTGCAAAGACCAGAATGCGGCATCCGTCATCACCACACTGAACCATATCCATGTCCCCCAGTTCTAGGTGAGCCAAAATGGCCATTCAGATCTCCTCCTAGAAGGATGCACTCTTCTGGAGGAATTGCCTGTAGATTGGTGTCAAGGCAGTTCCAAAATTCTTCCTTTTCAGCATCTGTGCACCATGTTTGTGGGGCATAGGAGGTGATGATGTAGGCAGTTATGTAGTCTGATTTGATTTTGATGGACATCTATCACTCTGGTAACTTTTGTAATACTGTTACGAAACCGATGACCAATCACAATTGTCACTCCATTTCTCACTGTACTTGTGCCACATGTACTTTGCCCTTGACCCTCTCCATATTGTCTCCTTAAAGCAAGTTATGCCAACGCTCCTGTTCTTCAGACATTCAGCTAACTCTCAATGATGACTGGTCAGTGTGACATTGTTGATTGTGGCAAATCGTAGTTGGACTAACTTCTTTAACGTGCTCCGTCCTTGAGCCCATTTTTCACATCACTCAGGGGAATATGGCGTGCATCGCATATGGGAAACACCCTAGTATGATCCAATTTCCGTTGAGACATAGCAATAGATGCGACGATGGAAAAACTCAATGTGTCTCTTCATCTGTCATCGAGGGCAGTTTCAACCAACTACCAAGAGTCAATCAGGCCGCCCATAACCTGGGGAACAGACACATTTTGCAACTGCCCCTAGCCTAGAGAACAGACATTGCATGATGGATTTCAGTGGCATTTCCTACACTGGGGGCCAGCACTGCCTAAAAGGAGCTCCTCCACCCGAAGCCATTGACTCATTTAGAGAGCTGAGTTATTTACCGTTGCCCAGCACTCGGTGTTGAGTCATTGGCTGTACAGTCTACTTCATCACATAGCAGGTAACCATGGCCCAGACAGGAACTAGAAGTATAGATTGGAAATGAAAGACCCCTAGCCCTCAAAATCTAATAGCATCAGGGTAGGAAAAGAACAAAAGTTGGCCAAGTGTGGCCAGCTGGGCAAGCTAAAAGTTAGGAGCCTGGCACAAGTAAGTGGAAGCAATGCCAGGACTCAGCTCAGGACCCCGTTGTTGCCAGCCAGGTACTCACTAGGCGTGTGTCTCTGGGGAATGGGGGGCCCTCTTGTCATCCTACACAAACCCAAACTGGGACAACTGAACCACATCCTTTTGCAGGCCTTTCATAATCTGTCATCATGCCCAGAAATTAGAGATATTCTGCTCAACATATTTCCATCTGCCCCATCCCCCCCCCCCAAAAAAAAGAGGAATGTTGCATTACACACCCAAGCTCTACAACATCCTAGTACACCACTCCCAAACCCAACAACTTACAACGTGGATAATATCTCTGTGGAAGACCCCAATACCAGACCGTCCAATCCACCTACTCAGCACTTCTTGCTCTAGTCCCATTGGAGGCTAATGCTACCTCCTCAGAGGCCGGAGTACCTGAGAAAGTAGCCACTTGTTTTACAAACTCTGCTGCAAACATTACACAGCCTTTTACATTGATACTAGAATGAACCAGCTGTTGATTGGGTTGAATGGTCACCGTCAATCTCTGACCAATACCAAGATGGAGCACCCAGTGGCACAGCATGCAGCTGAACACAACATGCTTTACAATGCAGGCTATCTGGATCCTCCACCACCGGCTCTTCTGAACTGTGCACATGGGTGTTGCCCTTGCAACACATACTACAGTCCTGAAACCTTTGGGGTCTCAACTTAATATAACCTATAATCTATACACAACACGAATAACATCCCCCCCCCCCCCGACGCCCCCTCACTATCCTATATCACCTTCCAATTTGTGTCTCTTCCAATAGTGTATCGTAAATATTTATATTATCTTTAATATTCTCAATTTCCTTATTTTAATCTTCTCTCTCTCTCTCTCTCTCTCTCTCTCTCTCTCTCTCTCTCTCTCTCTCTCTCTCTCACACACACACACACACACACACACACACACCAGTACACCTCCATTCCTCCACCCTCTTTACTGAATTCCTAGCTGCATCTTACATTCCCTTTACAAACTGCCATGTAGTGTCAAGCATTCTACCCCCTAACTTGCTAAGAATCCTTTCCACTCCACCCCCATCTCCTCCTCACTTAATGTCAGAATGTTAGTTGAGCCACAGCAGTCAGAGATGGTGGTCATGTGTGCATAAGTTATTCCTGCACGATTGTGTGAATGTGTGTTCATATATTTTTCATGGCGGCTGTGCCAAAAATTTAAGTTATTTGAATGTGATTGTTTATCTGTGTGTCTGTCTGCAGCTCAGTGACCACTGCTTTGCATGCATGGACTGGATGGTCTGCATTGGCTGTTTCTACATCTAAATATAAATGTTCATAGATTTAGCTTCAAAAATACTTTCTTAATCAAGTATTTTGATACAACTTGACATCCCCCATTGTGCCATTGATAGCAGAATTAAAAACATGCCAAAACATTTCTTTCTTTCTTTTTTTTTATTCTAAACGTGGTTCCAAATATCAATTTTTGCATTTTAGCATCAAAATAGTCTTAGTAGCACCCTTAAAAGATTTTTCTTGATTTCACCCGCTTAATGGTTGAATTTCCAAAAATATTGAAACATGTGTCTTTAAAATTCCAATAAAAAATCCAAATCCTGTAAGGGGTCAGCTTTGTGGAGATACTTGAAGTCTGCAACCCTGTGAAAAATGCGCACACATGCGAAAATTATGAGTGTATGTTGACAAGTAGCCTCCTGGCTATAAGTGAAATATTTTGACAGCTACTGATTTCTCTTAGTTCAGCGAATACTAAGGAGATGGCGGCACCGGTCATGTGTCAGACAAGCATGTGGCTAGTCATGACTATAATCAACTAGCTGGGAAAACATGAGCAGTTACAGACTGAATGGTGGAAAGCGGAAGAGCTTTGGTGAAATATGCAAAAAAATAGTTAAAAATATATAGCCATTGATCCATATATGGTACAAAGGAGTATGTAGGCTAATTTTAAAGATAAAGACTAGATGGATATGCTGATATAAAAATGCCTCCTGTCACTTTAATAGTTTTTGAGTTACAATCAATCAAAAATTATAAAATAACAATTTTGTAAACGATGTATCTTGAAAACAGTTAAACCGAATATTACGTAGAAGGTGTTAAATGATAGATCTAAATGAGTTATTTAGATGTATATTCAGTTTTTTGTGCAAAATCAGTAAATTTGAATTAGAGGCCAGTAACACGGTTTCCAGGTATAAGAGCTGGATCTTTAATAAATAAACAATAATGTGGTTCATGGTGTGGGTTCCTGTAGTCATGTCGTAGTTCATGAACCACGGGCACCGTATGAGTGGCCAAGTAAGTGGTCCTAACAGTTGGGATGCCAGTTACTTTGGAATAAGATTGGACAAAGACTACCAAATCCACCGGTTAGTCCCTCAACTGCTAGGGGTAAAAACCAGTGGGGCCCTGGGCAAGTAAGGCTAGCAACCTGCTTCCCACGTACTACAATATCATGCAGGCAACAATCAGAGCAAAATGCCTCAGACCTTTGGAGGTGATGGAGTCCCACCTCTGACAGACCAGAGACTCCTGAGATACGACTTGGCAAACGATCTGGAATGAGATGGGGAGCTATTAATATCAATGGGGATTACACTGGGAAGAAGGTAGAGCTGGCAGAGGCTTCAAGTAAGATGGGAGTTAGAGTTTTAGCTGTTAGTGACGTTAGAGTAAGGGGAGAGAAAGAGGACGAAGTCTAAGAATACAAAATCTACCTGTCAGGAGTTAAAGTAGGAAGAGCACAGTGGGGTGTAGGGTTTTACATCAGGAAAGCAATCAAACATGGCATAATTGCAATAAGGTATGTAAATTAATGACTGATGTGGAGAGATTTGGCCATCTCCAGCAAGAAAATTAGGGTTGTGGCGGTGTATTCACCCTGAGAAGGGGCGATGAAGATAAGATGGACAGATTTTACAACACACTTAGTGATGTAGTTGTTAGTGTGAAGGATAAGGGTAGTGTTTTACTCTTGGCTGATTTCAACGCAAGGATAGGAAATCAAACAGAAGGTTATGGGTAAATTTGGAGAGGATATGGCGGCCAACAGGAACGGAAAACAGCTCTTGGATTTCTGTTCCAGTATGGGCTTAGTTACCACAAACTACTCCTTTAAGCATAAGGACATTCACCGCTATACTCGGAAAGGAAGGGGAACCAGATCTGTCACTGACTATTTAATAATAGACCAGGAACTCAGGAAGACCGTCAAGGACACACGTGTTTTCAGGGGGTTCTTTGATGATACTGTTCATTATTTAATCTGCAATGAAATTGGTTTTGCGAGGCCAAAAGCGCAAAAAGTCAGGTCATGTGTAGAAGGATAAGAGTGGAGAAGCTTCAAGACAAGAAAATTAGGCAGAAATACATATAAATGATCTTGGAAAGGTACCAGTTAGTTGAATGGAAGAGGAATGGTCAAGGTACAGGGACACACTACTGGAAGCAGCTAGAGAGTGTCTTGCAACATTAGTGTGTAAAGGCAAAAAGAAGCAAACAGCTTGGTGAAATGAGACAATCAAGGCAGCCTGTAAAAAGAAAAAGAAGGCATTTCAAAAATGGCTCCATACTAGAAATCAGGGAGACAGAGAAAGTTATGTTGAAGAAAGAAACAAAGCCAAACAGATAATTGCAGACTCCAAGCAGAAATCATGGGAAGACTTTGGAAACATGCTAGAATCTCTGCGTCAAGCCACGGGAAAACCATTTTGGAGCGTAATCAGCAATCTTCAAAAGGGAGGGAAGGAGGGATTTACAAGTGTTTTGGACAGGTCAGGAAAGCTGCTAGTCAATCCTATGGATGCCTTGAGCAGATGGAAGGAATATTTTGAAGAATTTCTCAATGTAGGTGAAACATTCAATGATGTGTCAGATTTTCAGGTAGGAACGACGATGGAAACAGTATCTCATTTAAGGACGTGGGGAAAATGGTCACTAGATTACAGTGCAATAAAGCGGCTGGGGTGGACGAAATTAAGCCGGAACTCGTCAAATACAGTGGAATATCAGGTCTCAAATGGTTACAAAGGATAACTGAGAAGGCGTGGGACAGGTTCCGTCTGACTGGACGAAAGCAGTAATCACGCCAATTTTCAAACATGGAAACACAAAATATTGTAAGAACTATCGAGGTATCTCTATAATTAGCATTGTAGACAAAATATTCTCAGGTATTGTTGAAAGGAGGGTGTGAGTAGTAATTGAGGACGTTAGATGAAATTCAGTGTGGGTTTAGGCATCTTGGAGGCTGTTAGGACCAGATCTTTAGCTTACGGCAGGTAATGGAAAAGTGTTATGAGTGGAACAGGAATTGTATCTATGTTTCATAGATCTAGAAAAGGCTTGTGACCGTGTTCCTTGGAGGAAACTGCTGTCAATTCTACAAGATTATGGTATAGGGGGCAAACTTCTGCAGGCAATTAAAGGGCTTTACATATACTGTCAAGCAGCAGTTAGAGTAGATGGCAAATTAAGCTCATGGTTCAGGGTAGTTTCAGGGGCACGACAAGGCTGTAACCTGTCACCACTGTAGTTCATACTATTCATGGATCATATGCTGAAAACAGTAGCCTGGCATGGCAGGATTAAAATAGGTGAAAACAAAGTAAGAAGTCTCGCATATGCAGATGACTTAGTTGTACTGGCCGATTCAATTGAAAGGTTGCAAACTAATATTTCAGAGCTCAATCAGAAGTGCAAGGATTATGATATGAAGATCAGCATCTCCAAAACAAAGTAATGTCTGTGGGAAAGAGATTTAAACAAATTGAGTGTCAAATAGGAGGAACAAAGAACAGGTAGACAGTTTCAAGTACCTAGGATGTATTTTCTCACAGGATGGCAACATAGTGAAAGAACTGGAATCAAAATGCAGCAAAGCTAATGCAGTGAGTGCTCAGCGGAGATCTACTCTCTTCTGCAAGAAGGAAGTCAGTACCAAGACTAAGTTAGCAGTGCACAGCTCTATCTTTCGACCAACTTTGTTGTGTGGGAGTGAAAGTTGGGTGGATACAGTTTACCTTATTCACAAGGTAGAGGTTACAGATATGAAAGTAGCAAGAATTACTGCAGGTACTAATAGATGTGAATAATGGCAGGAGGGTGTCCATAATGAGGAAATCAAAGAAAAACTGGGAATGAACACCACAGATGAAGCAGTTAGAGCGAACAGACTGAGATGAGATGGTGGGGTCATGTTACACGCATGGGAGAAGCAAGGTTACCCAAGAGACTCGTGATCTTGGGAGTGGAGGGTAAGAGGAGTCGAAGCAGATCAAGAAGAAAGTACTTAGATTCGGTGAAGAATGATTTTGAAGTAAAAGACATAACATCAGACGAGGCATCAATGTTAGCTTTGAATAGGGCGTCATGGAGGAATTTTATTGACAGTACTTTACTCCAGACTGAACGCTGAAAGGCATAATCAGTCTCTGATGATGATGATGATGAACAATAATAACAGTAGTATTAGTGGCAGTACGGTAAACTAGTAAATAGTTCATGAAACCACAGGATCAATAGTACAGTAATAATCTATGTTTAAATACTGAAAAAGCAAATGTAGTAAAGTTTATATTTATTTGATAATGCAAAAACTACAATATGTAACAATGTTTTTAATGCTATATTCTGTTTCAGTGGAAAATTTCCGTTACATACTATTATCACGTGTATTTATTTCATTCGTATTTTATGTAAAAGAGGTAATTTTGTGAAAATAAGATACTGATTTGACTTCAGAGTAAGCCAGCGAGGGTACTTAAAGCGGCCATTTTGGCTTGTTAGGGGCAGTTTGTTGGTGTCGGTTCGACAGACGTGTCGTTAGGATGGGCGGACTGTTGAGTTGCTTGGGGACTTGTAAAATTACAGGGAAGTATTCTACAGTGGAACAAATATTTGTTCTATGATGCTTCGAGAACTTTGATTTTATTCTGCATCTGTGGGACTTAGAAAAAGTCTTCAGTGGTGCTTCATGGACTCTAACTATATGCTGTAACAGTGGAATTTAGAATTTCTCAGGAGTGTTGCTAGACTAATTTTTATTTAGCGACTGTGCTAGTCAGAAACTATTCAGTCAAGTTTCCATTTATTGGTGTGGCAGCATTGCTCTGAAGTCAGGTCTAACAAATATTCACTGATGGATATTAGGTGGAATAAACATCAATTAGTTAAAAGTGAATGTGTCAATTGTGCAATTCCCCCCCCCCCCCCCCCCTGCTGTAGCACTGGGGACACCAGTCACGAGCCAATTGAAGGAAATAACCAAGGAAATTGTGTATAATTTTACTACCCTGCACAGAATAGTGTGTTTTTTCCTAGTTAGCTTTTGGAAATTCTGTGTGTAAGCTTGCAATCTGAAGTTTTGTATTTCTTGCTTCAAAATTGCCTTAATAGCAATGTATTTTCAAAAAAACGTTCATCCCCTATTTCACCTCCTTAGGGATGGGAATATCGAAAAATCGTTGACGCCTACAGTTTAAGATAAACAATGTCTACAAATTTCTATTTTCTATCGTCTGTAGATTCACTTTTCAGTGCCATTTTCTGTCTTTTAGAAACAGACCGAGAATGCGAAATTTCTTTCTTACACTTTGGCATCTTTCTTGGAAATTTTACTTTTCAAACTGCAATATGCAATTATTTTTCTTTAGCCTATGCTTGTTGCATCATTTTTTGCAATATATAACCTCTTTGATATTATGGGGTCAAAAGTCATTGCTGGTCTTCAGTCCGAATTTTATAAAAGCTGACGAATTTCAACCACTATATCTTCCACCATCTTATAGCTTCGTTATTGTTAATGTTCAGTTTAATACAATGTTTTCATAAGCACCTAATAGCCAGAAAAATATGTAGACACTTGGCTCGGTAATCTAAAGCTATATTTAGACTGAGTTCAAAACATTGTTCGCAACACTGTTTGTGGCTGCTACTAGACTGCCGGTGTGCTTGCAACATGTTCTGGAGCTGAGTCGGTAGAGATCAAAGAAACACTGTACTATGGCCTGCCACCACGAACCTGCCAGTACACAGCACTAGTGTTTGTTTTCATTTTGCTACTGTTCAGAATACTGTATTGACTGTTGTGGTTTCGGTGTTCTCTGTGAGTGTTATGACAGACGGAGTGGAGCAGGAAGAAAATTTACCATATTATATCACGATATGGTAAATAGCAGTGATCGTGCAACATGCGTTGTGCAAGATAAAAGAATGTAAGAGAGAAACATGAATCTCTCCAAAAATTGCTGTGGAGCTGGGTACCAGCAGCAGCAACATTAATAAGAAAATAAAACCTCTCATGTACAGAAAAGTGAAATAGAAAAGAGTAAAAAATTCAGGAAGTGAAGGGCCTCCATGTAACATCCAAAGTGGTTTGGATATAAAATTCATATTTTTCAGTGACATAACATTGTATTCATTCACCTTGGGTCACATTAATTGCTGTGGATGTGAGATGTTTCAGTGATACTGTCACATTGCAAACTGCAGGTGGTGCGGAATTTGAAGGCTGGTTGGTAATAGAACACAACACTTTACACTTTCAACACGTTTCTTGCGAACACAGGCATACACTCAGTACAGACTGACTCATGCTTGGAGTGCTCCACTATTTATACATAGAAATAATTTTCTGGAACTTACAAGTACATCAAACATATGAAACACGTAGAACATGATAGAAATAGTAAATAAAAAGAAAGAAATTTTCTTCTGCCCATGGCAGGATTTGAACTGGGGACCGCAGGCACAGCGATCTGCGATGCTAACCACTGCACCATGCATGCTGTTGGAAGACTCGCGGCATTGCTCCCCTTCCTGAAAGAAAAGCGACCCAATGTTAAGTTCCCTTTGCAGCCAGCTGCAATGTCCTGGATCTTGTCATGGGTCCTCTGTATGGAAGTTCCGGAGAATCCTTCCCTTGTGCCTGCATGCCTTCCTTGCGGTGATGATGACTGGCGCTGACCCTCTTTCATTGCTTCATCATTACCGTAACGGTCTTCAGAGTCCTTGAACAATAGTCCGTTTCTGTCTATTTGTTCTCTGGGATGTTTGGAAGGCTTCATATAGAGGACGTACACAATGCCTCTTCGTTTTTGTCATTTTGAGAACGGCTCATAATTCTCGTCTGATCGACACAATACGGACCAAATTATCGCTTTAGTAACTTTTCCGATAGCCCATCTTCCTGTACAGGGGTAAAAATCCGTACCAGATCTCCTGGGCTGTACACAACAGGTTGGTGCTTGTCATTATACCACTGGTGGACTTTATCCAGGGTGTTCAGTGTCCGTATGCGAGCCAGCTGTCTTGCTTCTTCAACCCTGGTGACGAGCAGTTTCACACAGTCATCCTGTGTATCGTCCGGTTAAAACAGAAACAGCGTATCCATTGTCATCTCAGCCTCAGAACCATGGAGCAGGAAAAATGGTGTGAAGCCTGTGGTGTCTTGCCTTGATGTATTATAAGCAAATGTCACAGTAAAACTTGGTGTCTCCCTGCAGAAGTTCTTGTAATGGAAGTGCCTTGTTACAAAAATCTTCTATGAAATGACAATAGTATGAGCACATCCCAAGGAAACTTCTGACATCATGGACGTGCCGAGGAGTTGGAAATGCTGTGACTGCCTTTACTTTACCTGGATCAGGACAGACTCCATCTCCATTCACTTGGTGCCCCAAGATTTTTATTTCTTTGGCAGCGAAGAGGCACTTCTTTGCATTGAGGCAGAGTCCTCCTGTCTGAATACACATTGACACAGTTGACAGGTGACTTAGATGTTCTGCAAATGTCCTTGAGAAAATGACAATGCCATCTAGATAACAAAGACATGTCGTCCATTTAAGATGTTGAAGCAAGTGGTCCATCATGCGTTCGAATGTGGCCGGGGTGTTACATAGTCCAAACGGCATGACATTGAATTCATAGAGGCCGTCAGGTGTACTAAAACCAGTCTTCTCCCTGTCAGCTTTGTGAACCTTGATTTGTCAGTAACCTGTGGGCATGTCCATGGTTGAGAAGTATGTAGCTTCTTTCAAACTGTCTAATGTGTCGTCACTGTGAGGAAGTGGGTAGACATATTTCTTTGTAATTTTGTTCAGCTGTCAATAGTTAACACAGAAATGCCATGTGCCAATCATTCTTCTTCACGAGTACCATCAGAGACGACCAGTGACACTCTGAAGGTTGAATAATATTAAAATTTTGAACATAGCTGCTCTTGTCAGCGACCGTTACAACGTCAAGTGCTGCACTTTTATTCTTTGACATTGAATAATGTCATTGTGCAACACCATCTCCAAATTCCTCCTGAATTATCTGCCTATCAGTCGGCGACACTCTGTACGAATGCTGACTAATTGGTGGATGATCCCCAGTAATGATACGGTGTTTTATTGTTGGCCATTTCATCTGGCTCTTCTCCTGCCAGGCCTGGAATACACCTGAAAATTGGTGTAGTATGGCTAACACCTGTTGACATTGTTCCTGCGTCAGACCAGGCCCTATATGCAATGCCATAGTAGTTTACTCTAGTGTATTGTTATCAGTAACAAGAGAGCATTAGACTTCGTCAGTTGCATTGAGCTCACCAACCTGGACTGGTTTGGCTATTCCAATACACATTCCTTTATGAATGAGTTGTGATTGCTTGTGAAAATTAATGATCCAAAGTTGTTATCAACCAACTGTAATGCTTATGACAGCCGCTGGTATGTAGATTTTCTTTGTTATACTGATTAGCTTTTTGCAGTCTATAAGCACTTCACCATCCAACTAGTCATCTCCGCTGCTGACTGTAACTCTTCTCATTGTTAACGGCAAGATTTCAACGTTCTCGACAGCAAACAACTTCCCAGGGAAGTCCATGTTACCTGTACTTGTTGGAATGGCTGTCTCAATTTGTAGCTCAGATCTTCCACAGTCAAAGACAGCATGGGATGCCTGAAGGAAGTCTGAGCTGAGAATGTTGTTATGGCTACATTCTGTTAAAACGACAAATTCAAAAGGCTGCGTCCTGTTGTCGATAGTTAGCGATACACGTTCCTGCCGAATGGACGTATTTTCCATTTGCAACCTTCAGCATAGTTGCTCTTGTATCAAAGATCTTCTTTAGCTTGCAGCAGTAGTCATTCGACAATACAGAGAAGGAAGCTCCAGAATCGACTAGTGCCCAGACATGTTGGCCGTCCATGACGACGTGGATGAGATTTCCCGACATCTTAGCGACTGTTGTCCATGGAGGATTTTCATATGCAGTGGCCTCACCTCCGTAAATGGGCGCCTTGCCTAGTTTTCCTGAACACGGCGGCTAGGCGAGCGGCTGGTATCTCTGTAAGGCAACAATGAACAGCGGTGGCATGTTCGAGAGCAACCACATCCAGGATATGGTGACGGGCTTCATCCCATAGACCAATAGTAATAACCATAATAATAATAATATTGTTTTCTGTTCCACAGGACCTAATTGAGAAGTAAGACTCCATGGTCATGGAACAAGTCAATACATAAGATTGATAATAGAAAATTTTTAAGCAGTCCTATGCACACGATAATCTAAGACAAAGTGAAAAGAATCAATAAAGAAAAAATAAATTAGCTTAATTGATTCACTTTTCTAGAAGTTCCTCAACAGAATAAAAGGAGTGAGACAAGAGATAACTCTTCAGTTTAGATTTGAAAGTGTGTGGGTTAGTGCTAAGATTCTTTAGTTCTTGTGGCAGCTTATTGAAAATGGATGCTGCAGAATACTGCACACCTTTCTGCACAAGTGTCAAAGTGGTTTGATGCAAATGTAGATTAGACTTCTGTCTAGTATTCACCAAGAGAAAGCTCCTAACTCAAGGAAATAAGTTGATATTATTAACAACAAACGACAAGAAAAAACGTATTGTGACACCAGTGTCAAAATTCCCAGACTACTGAAAAGGGGTCGACATGACATTCGTGAAATTACACCAAATATTGTTCGAACCGCCCGTTTCCAAGTCAAAAATATCCTTTTTGTTGCAGTCAAGTTACCCCAAAAAATAATGTCGTACGTCGTGAGTGAAAGTAAGCGTAGTAGACTATTTTTCGGGTTGAAAAATCACTTACATTGTTCTAATGGTAAATAAAGCAGAATTTAGTTTTGGAACAAGATCCTGAACATGGGCTTTCCATGACAGCTTATTGTCTATCTGAAAACCTAGAAATTTGAACTGTTCAGTCTCACTTACGATATGCCCGTTATGTGTAATCAAAATGTCAGCTTTCATCAAATTATGTGTTAGAAATTGTAAAAACTGAGTTTTACTGTGATTTAACATCAACTTGTTTTCTACAAACCATGAACTTATCTCTTGAACTGTATTATTTGATACTGTGTCAATATTACAAACAACATCCTTCACTACCAAGCTGGTATCATCAGCAAACAAAAATATTTTACATCACCTGTTATACTCTAAGACATATCACTTATATAAATAAGAAACAGCAATGGTCCCAAAACATACCCCTAGGGCACACTATATTTAACTGTGCCCCATTGTGATTGTACGTCATAGCCATATTCAACACTGTGGAGAATTACATTCTGTTGTCTATTATTAAAATAAGAGGTGAACCAGCTGTGAGCTACTCCTCGTATGCCATAATGTTCCAACTTCTGCAACAATATTTTGTGATCAACACAATCAAACACCTTTGTTAAATCAAATAAGATGCCTAATGTCTGTAGCCTCTTATTTAACCCATCAAGTGCCGCAAAGAGAAACAAAACTACAGCATTTTCAGTCGTTAAACCACTTCTGAAACCGAACTGTATGTTTGACTACAAATTATGTGAACTGAAATGATCAATTAATCTTGAATATACAGCCTTTTCAATAACTTAAGAAAAAGCCGATGGAATAGAAATAGATCTAAAGTCGTCTACATTACCCCTATTTCTTTTTTTGTAAAGTGGTTTCACTACTGAGTACTTTAATTTGTCAGGAAACCTACCATTCTGAAAGGAAAAATTACAAATATGGCTTAGTACTGGGGTAACATATGGTGAACAGTACTTTAGAATTCTGGTAGATACCCCATCATATCCCCAATCCCCAAGAGTCCTTAGTCTTTAGTGAATAATTATTGTCTCAATCTCCACTATGGACCATTTCAGGTAACAGCCTCGGAAAAGCATTTTCTAAAAATGTTATATGATTACCTGTAGAAACTAGGGTTCTGTTTAGTTCACCTACTATATTCAGAAAGTGATTATTGAATACTGCACATATATCTAACTTGTCACTAACAGTCTCCTGTTTGCTTGGGCCAAGACCACATTTTATTCTATATGATGAACCACCCTGTGATGAAAAACTTTAACAAGATGTTTACATGTGTTAGAAGGTTATTTTTCTATTTTTACATATGACGCTAAGTGATTATACTGGACTTTCCGAAGATGGTGAGTGAGCTCACCAAAACCGGTTAATGGACTAAAATAAATTTTTAGCAAATTTGGCTGAATGAAGTGTTTTATAGTAACAGAAACATTTCTACTACGCACTGATGTTGTATCTTCTACCTGCTGCTGCTGACCAGACACTTCCTTCACAACTGACCAGATGGTTTTAATTTTATCCCGAGAGTTTGCTATTCTTTTTGAATACCACATACTTTTTTGCATTCTTGAAGACATTTTTCAGAACCTTACAGTACTGTTCGTAATGAGCTACTGCATCTTTATCCTGACTGCTTCTAACATTGTGATACAATTCCCACTTGGTTCTGCATGATACTCTTACCCCCTTAGTCAACCATCCTGACTGCCTGTTACTGGAAGTACACTGTTTTCAGCGTTCTAGCAGAAAGCAACATTCTAGCAGTGTAAGAAATGTGTTCAGGAAAGTATTATATTTATCACCTGCATTATCAGCACTATAAACATCCTGCCATTCTTGTTCCTTAATTAGGCTTAAAAAGTAGTTGATAATTATGTTTAACATTTGATTGAAAACAAATACTTTTTAGAATTAAAATCTGGACATTGTGGTCTGATAGGCCATTTACTATTCTGCTGACAGAGTGCCCCTCTAATAATGAAGAATGAACAAAAATATTGTCAATGGTAGAACTGCTATTTGCTTGCACTCTTGTTGGAAAAAATACTGTTTGCATCATGTTATAGGAATTAAATAGATCTAACAGCTGACTTTTTCTTGAGCTAGGCTATCACCTACACAATTAATGTTGAAATCTCCAAGCACAACTAAATTTTTGCACTTCCTACAAAGTGAACCCAGAACCAATTCCAGCTTGGGCAGAAAAATTTTAAAATCTGAGTCAGGGGACCTATAAATAACAACAATTACTAGTTTAGTTCCAAACATTAAAAACATTCAAATATCTTTTCTGTGCAGTGTTTAGAAAAATCGACTGACTCTGATGAAAAATCATTTCTAACATTCATGGCCACTCCCCCACACTGCAAGGAACTCCTAGAGAAGAAGAAAGCCAACCTGTATCCTGGCAAAGGAAGTCTCTGAATTGTCACATCACTTAAAAAGTGCTCTGAAATACCAATAATGTCAGAATCAACATCAATAAGCAGTTCATAACTTTATCTCTGATACCCTGTATATTGTCGCATTGTAATGGAAGCAGGCTTGACTTCGAAGGCAACTGAATGCAGCACTTATACTGAAAGCACATATATTACGAACTTCACATACATGCAGCACTGACTGCCTCTCGGGCAGAGTGCTCTGCTATTTATACACAGACAGAATGTACCAGAAATTAGATGAACAGTTAACATAAGAAATAAGTAGAAATTACAAGTGAACATAAGAAAGATGTGGAACATTCTGGAATTGTTAATTACAAAGAAAGAAATTTTTGTGATGGTTGGGATTGAACCGACGACCTTCAGCACTGGAGTCAGTGACGCTATCCCCTGCGCCACGCCGGTAGTCTGTGTACGTGGTGTCTTACAGCAATATTTTGATGAAAAACAGTAATTCCCTTATTACTTACATTCATAGACTTTGTCAAAAGTGGTTCCTTTGTTACAGGGACTTCCTTTAAGCAGGGATACCTATCAGCTGTCCTCAATCTAAAAAAGGTGCAGCCTTAACACCAACTACTACAGGAATTTTTCCATGAGTGACACCCCCAGCCCCTACTACACTGTCACCTATGAGCTTTGCCAATCTCCCCTTCCCATACCTATAGAGATGCAAGACTGTGCCTAGTGAAATCCGACCTTTTGACAGTCTCAACTGGCACCACTGCAATGTGATCCATGCCCTGCACCATCAGCTCCTCCTCAAGCCTCATGTTAATACACCTAACAGCTGTATTAAGACGAGGCCTATCATGACGATGAAACAGCTGCACGAAATGCATGTTTGTGCCACCAGTTTTGAGTTGCTATCCTTTCCAGATCACCACCTATATTATACTCCCCGTCCCTATCAAGACTATTTCTGGCCCCACCACTGTAACTACCTGATCCTTTTTTGAGAAATTCCTATGGAAGTCCCCTATGTTACAAGTAACCTGAGCTAACCCTGCACTAGTCTTCACTATGCTGGTGACCTGGTACTCACTCCCAAGTACTTCCTGCAACTGTTGGCCAACACCTCTGCAATGAGAACTGCCTAACAACAGAACCTTCGTCTTCCTAAGAGACCAATCTACAGATTTCAGCTTCTTAATAGCTCAGGTCTGCTGCATACTTCCTACACCTAAAACTATAGGAGGTTCATCTCCACTGAACTCTGACAGTTGGTCAAACCTATTTGCAACTTGCAGCGTGAAGCTATCCGAATACCACCTTCTAGCTACCTTCTTGCCAACTGCCAGTTCCCATTCCCCAGCCCCCTTCCCCTCTTCAACCTACCTAGTGCATCTTCAGCATTTTTCCACTGCACCTGAAGGACACAGATCAAACGCTCCTGCTCCTCTATCATCTTATTTCTGCTGCATATCCTACAATGCCAGGAGAGAACCTCACCACAGTGCCCACTGGCTTCCCCACTGCATTCCCCCCATGAAAATACTTACTACAAATCCCACACTGCGCCCACTAAGCACGACCCTACGACAAAGCCCACACTTTTCACGCATGGTAAAATTTTACAATTACTTGTCTTCCCCAATTTCCTTCATCAGGTGTGAAACTTTATCGGTCTCCATCATATCTGGGTTAAGTTTATGACATAGGGTCAAAACACTGCATATACGACTGTGTTGACTCACCATGTCGCTGGACCCTGTTCTTCAATTGCTCTTTTGATAAACGGACTTGCAGCTGGTGGTCTCCAAATATCTACGTAAGTTCTGTCTGGAATTTTTCTCAGCCATCGAGCTTGTCCTCATTATTTTCAAACCACTGCTGGGCTGTCCAATCCAGGTAGAAATATACGTTTTCCAAGCACATAATGTGATCCCACCTATTATACTTGGTGACTTGGTCGAATCGTTTTAGTCATTTATTTGGGTCCTGTCCAGCGTCTCCAGAGAATACCAATGGGTGTCTGATGTCCAGCTGGCTTAGCGCTGTTTTGGCATCCATGGTTCTTTTGATGACACGGACATTTGGATAGAGGTAATCAGTATACCCTTTGTATTCCGGTTCTTGTCCGTGTAGGCAATGGCTCTTATGCTGCCTAATCGGAGCCACAATGATGCAGAAGTATTGCAGAATACCCGGACCCTCCACCACAAAGCGTCACATTGAAAACTGCAGGTGGTACAGAATTCGAAGGCTGGTTGCTAATAGAGCACAACACTTTACACTTTCAACACGTTTATTGTAAACACAAGTGGACACTCAGTCTGTACTGACTCCTGCTTGGAGTGCTCCACTACTTATATACAGAAAGAATTTTCCGGAATTTACGAGTACATCAAACATAAGAAACATACAGAACATTCTAGAAATAGTAAATACAAAGAAATAAATTTTCTTGTGCCCGTGGGGAGTTTTGAACTGGGGACCACAGGCACAGCGATCTGTGATGCTAACCACTGCATCACGCATGCTATCTGAATATTAAAATAACTGAATTACCTTTACACAATCCTTCAACCAAAGCTTCACAAACCACATTAACTATTTTGGATATAGCTCACTTTGAATATGAAATAAATATGCTAGACTTTGGTAGGAAGCTCCTGTTGCAAAATATTGGTAGGAATCTTCTGTTGCAAAAAACAGATGGTTACAACAAGCCTTTGTTTCACGGAGATAGCCTTCTTGAAATTTGTGTCTTTTTTTGGATACAACAGGCCCTATAATATTTAGCAAAAATTCAAAATCTTATGGCGACGTCATTGTGAAATTATGAAATCCAGATCTGTCTTCCATGTTTATTTCATGAAGCATGTCATTTCCACAAGTTTTATATTTTGGTCCACCACCGATGACTACATTGTATTTTGTGTCTCCTAATTCATTTAGCAATAATAACGCAGCACCACGTGCTAATGTTTCTTCCTCCTCACTCGACATAGTGTAGCTCTGAGAATTTCATAACACAAATACATGCACAAGCTCACTACAGCATACAATATAAATACAAATGTTCATCACAAGTGTAGCCACAGACACGGACAATAAACAATGTTGTCAATATTGGCTGGGAACAAGTTGCAAGCAATTTTGCAAACAAAAACATGTTACAAACTTCAGTGTATATTCACCTTAAGGAACAATCATAAATGAGAAATGGCTTCATGGTGTTTCCAAGCAGCCACTGTGACAACTCTCATTTAATTTGCACGACTATAGTTTCATTTTTGTACACGTAAACCAATAACAAGACATTTAACATAAAATTTCAGTTGAACAATTGGATCAATTTGCCGCACACAGTATTCAGCACTAGCATATAGAGTTACAGTATTTCAAAGCAGATGGCCTGTTGATAACTTACGTGGCAAATTTTGCAGCAATGTCAACCTTTTGCACTGTTGTCATAAATCGTCGATGGCTATAAATAATCCTCCTAATTGGTGCATGACAAGACACACATTTGTTCGACTTCACATTAGTTGCTACAACCTGAAGATAACTATTTCTTATTGCTTCTACATTTTTACTCCTTTTATTACACGGATTCTCATCACCTGTAATAATAAATTTGTTATTAACAATTTTATTTAAATTTATTCTTCAGGTCATTAATTCTCCTATTTACATAAATGAGATTAAATAAAACTAAATTTCCCATTACTTATTATAAACATTACAGAATCACCCACGTCCACAATCTTTATGTATATGTCAAACATGAGGAACACACAAAAAGGACGAGATAATTTATTGGCATTCTTAAATTGAAATGGAAAACCAGAAATTAGTGTTATGTGCCTAATAAGAAAAATTGACACTCAAATTCAAAATATGAAATGCAGTTAAAAAAGGAAAGTTCAAAAGTATCCTGAGCTTCTAATTTATGTCAACACACATAAGGAATTTACAACAGTTGCTGCCAGTGGCAATGAAATAAATCAACGGGACAAGTATTAAATACGAACCTGGGTCTTCTGCTAACTATGCATTTGCACTGACCACTACACTACTAGGACACACTAATTGTGATGACTCCATGGAATACCCCAGCATGACTTGTCAGAAACAAATTATCATCTTGTCCTAACACTACATGTGCCATATTTGCTTGAATATAGGCCGCACAATTTGGTTTGCGAAATTGGGGTGTGGCCTATAATCAAGATTCTATCCTCCTCCCCCTCCCTTCCTGTACATCATTAGTTTCAAAAATTACATACTCAAGTTTATTTAGGTTTGAGAAATGTAATCTAAAGTAGATAATATATATTTTAATGGTAACTGTTTTGCAAAATTACATCTATGTTTTTGTACATGCTCACAGAAACAGCAGGTCAATAAAAGAAAGTCGATGTTTCGATATAAAGCAAATGGTCTCCTATGTACCACAGCCAACAATAGCTGACAACAGGGTTTTAACACGTCTGTGCACTTTCAAACAAAAGCAGGAACTAATACAAAGACTTCCTAAGCAAGTAAATGATTTGAATTTGATGTGGTCAATTAAACTAATCTTCGCAATAAAGCTCTAGAGTGTGTCACACGAATTCTGACGGTGATGTTTATGTTGGTAACGCCTACTGCAAGCCGTGATGGAAGGTTAAGGCAGAACAGATGATTTCTGAAGCCTAATTCACAGCCTTCACATTTGCTGGGGTTATTTCCAAAAAATGATGAACATGGAACTTGAGGCTTGCAATTGAATAATTTCTATTATAACAGCAAAACAAAAGCAGGAACTAATACAAAGACTTCCTAAGCAAATAAATCATTTGAATTTGATGTGGTCAATTAAACTAATCTTCGCAATAAAGCTCTAGAGTGTGTCACACGAATTGTGACGGTGATGTTTATGTTGGTAACGCCTACTGCAAGCCGTGATGGAAGGTTAAGGCAGAACAGATGATTTCTGAAGCCTAATACCGATGTCGAGTACAAATGCTACATTTTAAAATAATGTATTTTATGACCAGATTCACAGCCTTCACATTTGCTGGGGTTATTTCCAAAAAATGATGAACATGGAACTTGAGGCTTGCAATTGAATAATTTCTATTATAACAGCAAAACCACAGTTCCTGCTTTGAATTAAGAAGTCAAACAAGTCTTTTTCAACATTGGGATTTTTACAGTTTTGTCCTCGCAATGCACAACAACTCTTTGAACATTTTAATAGTTTGTCCTCATGTCCACACTAGCGACAAACATTTTTGGCCAACTTCAAGTTACAGTAGTAATATTAAAAGTGGGCTTTGTGATTGCCTTTTGATCGGTTCAAATTTAAATGAAAATGATGGCTTAACCGTCCATATGACATGAAAAGTGAATAAACAAATTTGTAGAGGAGAAAACTCTCTACAACTTAGCTGTCTTAATGTTGTTGTTATTTTTCACATCTCACATCATATCAGAGATATTAGCAAAAATAATGGTGATTTGACACTGTCTCTCTCTGTCTGTAATGTGTTCCTACCTTTTAGATCATGCCGTTCAAATATCAGCACCAAATTTTACAAACGTGTTGTTCATAGTGTTGACCAAGATACCCCACATGTGGTGTGAACATAGAGTGCATTAGTTAACACTTGCAAGTGCATTTTTGAGTGGCAACGAAGTGGTTTAGTCTTTAATTGTTTTTTTTTTTTTTTTTCATTGTCAAATGTACGTCAAGCTTCCCACTTTCCAATGTACTTATTGTTACTAGGCAACCTGCACACACACACACACACACACACACACACACACACACACACACTCATTTCTCTCGTACTGAACTATGAAAAATTCTATATTCTGCAGCACAGGCCTACACTATATAGCACTTGAAACTCCCGGTAACATGCCTTGGTTTGTCTTCCCCTCACTCAAAGTACTGCTTGTCAGCCTGTCACCTCGCTTTCTTATTCGTTGATTTACAGTTTTCCATATTGGTTTTGAATTTGTTGAAAGGGGAGATGGATTGCTAAGAATCTGTTTCTTATAATGAGAATGTTCGATTAGAGAAAAATGTATAAATATAAATAAAAATAAACATTTAAAACGTGTGGCCTATATTCGAGATTTTTTTCTAAAATCGCATGTTAAAAGTTTAGGTGCAACCAATATGCGTGCAAATATGGTATATATCTCATTTCAGTGTCTGTTCACTACCCAATTTCTCCACTTACCAGCTTATTATTCACTGTTTTTAATAGAAAGAGAAAATGGATTAATTACATACTGTGCTACTCAGATGCAGTGACTGTTTCTCCTAAATTCAAACAAACGTTGATGAAAAAATAAATTACCTGACAAAACATTCTGCACATAGTTTTCAATTTTTTCCTTCAACATCACATCATGGCTCACTTCACTAGTTGACTCTTTTGTTTCAAGAGCCAAGCCAAGTTGTGCTTCCAGTTCTTGACATTCAGTGATGTAGCCAGCATCCAACAGCTTAAGTTGAGCAATGAGTGTGTGCTTGACAGAACCTTAAAAAAATAAAACATTTAATTATAGTAGAACCATCTCTGTGATAACTTTCATGGAAACAATTTAGTGAATAACTGAAGCACTTTCATTAATATGCGGTGGTTATCCTTTCTCCCATAACACTACAATAATTTGCAGCAAACCATAAATTCTTTAAAGTTAAGCTTAACTGAAGCAGTATAAACTTTCTTTTGATAGGATGTGGTAACTATTGTGTTAACTAATTGAAAAAAGTTATGACAGACACTGAGCAATATATGTTGTCCTAAATAATATGTAGATAGGGGATAACTCACCGTAAAGACTAACATTGAGCCGCCAACAGACACAAATAAAAGACACACAATTATTTTCGGCCCCGGCCTTCCTCAGAAAGAGAACACTCATACACACAATCGCTCAAGCACACTCATCCACACACGTCAGCCATCTATGGATAACCACCATCTATGGATACTCACACCAAGCGGAAGGGATATATAAAATAAAAAAATTGAATTAAATTCAAAAATATATTTAAAAACAGGGAGCATACATTAGGGAAAGGGGCATGAATTGGAAGGAAATGTAGGATGTGAGGGGGATGGGAGGGGTGGGGGGGGGGGCTGTGGGGCATGGAATATAGGATGCTAGGTTATCTGAGGTTGAGGCCATGATGTTTGCAGGACCGTAGGATGTGCTGTAGGGATAAATCCCATCTCCACAATTCAGAAAAGCTGGTAGAGGAGGGGAGGATCCAGATGGCTCGGGTGGTGAAGCAGCTGTTAAAGTCCAAGGTATTGTGTTTTGCTGCATGCTGCGCCACAAGATAGTCCATATTGCTCTTGGCCACAGTTTGACAGTGGCCATTCATCCCGATGGAGAGCTGGTGTTAGCTGTCATTGCAATGTAGAACGCAGAGCAGTGATTGCAGCAGAGTTGGTATATTACGTGGCTGCTTTCAGAGGTGGCCCAACCTCTGATGGGGTAGGACAAGCCTGTGATGGGACTGGAATAGGAAGTGCTGGGAGGGTGGATTGGGCAGGTTTTGCATCGTGGGCTTCCACAGCGATATGAACCCTGTGGTAAGGGATTGGGATTAGGAGTTACTTAGGGATAGACTAGGATGTTGTTGAGGTTGGGTGGGCGATGGAACACCACTTTAAGGGGGGGGGGGGGGTTGGAGGATCTTAGGTACGATTCTCTCATTTCAGGGCATGTTAACAGATAATCAAAGCCTTTATCTACACATTGAGTTGTCAAAGATGGTGTTCATTAGATAGGAAGTAGCAATAGGATCCCCCTGCAAGGAGTAGTACAGGGTGTCTCACAAAAGACGCCCCAGAAAGGTCCGCGGGGTGTGCAGTGCGTTTGCAGCTGTTGCCGCACTGCCTCCAGTTGTTGCTATGCATATTCTTGGACATTTTGCGACAGGACCGAGTCTGGCCTAATTGTTGCTGGGCTCTACCATTATCTGGATATCATCTCGCAATTTTTATTTATTTTATAACTTTCACCCAACAAAAATATGTACAGTTATTTCATGCAGAAAACACATCATCAATGTTTCTATGGCAACAATACAAAGGGGTTTTATTATAGGATAGTTGACTGGCTTCCTAGTTCTCCAGATCTAAATCTGTGTGACTTTTCAGTTTTTGGGAAATGTTAAAAGACAAGGTATGAGCAAGCAATCCCCACACACTCAAAGAATTGGAAATCAACATTCAGCTAGACATTTCCCAGATCTCGACATCCAAAATTTGTCAAATGTTTGCAAATGTGATAAGGAGACATCAGGCTGCTCTATATGTATATGGACATCATTTTGAGCAACTATGTAAATAAAAGTAAGCTTAAGTTCATCAGATGGCAATGTTGTTTACACCTAAGACAGTGAATGTGTCCCTGGCAGATTAGAGGCCAAGAGTCAGTGCGAGGGTGGTCAGGGGCTGCATCATGCAAGCCATGGACATCTCGCAGACTTCTTTCATGAGACACCCTATATGTGGCATGGACAACTGTTACTAAATAGACTGTTGAGTGTATTGGATATGTTTATCCAATAGTCATGGAAGTTAACAAAGAGGACAAACAAAGAGCTCAATATTCCACTTATGACTGCTTCAAAAATCTTTTAGAAGTAACTGAAACAGAAATTCACTTTGAATATTGCACAGAAGAGCAACAGAACATTAAAGAGATTGATTGGAGTGTCCATGGATGAACTGCTGCCCCATAAAGTACAGTTTCAGCACTCAGACATATCACAATTGCTAGGTGTGCTGATTAACTGAGTTCCTGAGGGTGCATGCTCTCAGCCACTCAGTCAGTACAAGTACCTAACAATGGTGGCCTGCCTGATTGCCAAACTATTCTGCCCATTGAACACTATGGACCAACAAAAAACAGATGGACAGCTCACTAAAGAAAAATGGCATGAGAAACAGAAGAATTGCATGAAAATGGCTGTTTTCATGATAAAATTGCCATTCAATTAGCAAACAACGTTTCTGCAAAAATAAAATGAAAACATACAACTCATAAAAATTGGAATATCGGCAAAATTATAAAAACCGTACATTATGATACACGACATAGATGATACGGTGTGCCACAAACAAGGAATACTTCTATATACTTGTCATACAAAAATTAATGTGTTCATTGTAATTGGAAAAATATTAATAATTGAACTTTTACAAATAAAAGAACAATTATGTGTAAATGTTCAAAGAACAATTATTCTAAGTAAATATTTTACAAGGTTCCTGTCAACATAAGATGAAAAAGAAACAAATATACTAGGTGCTATGAATTTTAATACCTACTGACAATATTAATTCTTGAAGGCAAGTTGAACAAGCAAGTTACTATGATACAAGTTGATTAATCTGAAAGATTCATCTGTAAAGAAGACCACATATAAAATTTTTTGATGACCCTGCCTTGAGTATTGCTCAAGTATTTGGGATCTCCACCGACTTGGTGTATAGCAAGATATAGAAGCAATTCACAGTCAGGAGCTAGGTTTGTTAGTGGTAGGTTTGATCAATATGCAAGTGTTATTGAGATGCTTTGAGAAGTCAAATGGGAGTCCCTGGAGAGATGGCATTGTTCTTTCTGAGAAACACTGTTGAAGAAATTTAGAGGGTCACAATTTGCAGCAAACTGCAGAAAGAGTCTACTGCCGCCAACCCACATTTTGCTTAAAGACCACAAAGATAAGATCAGAGAGATTAGGGCTTGTACAGATACGTACAGATAAATCCCTTGAATGACTTAATCAATATTATAAAACACATTGTGGACAAACAACTTGCTGTGAAGTCAGTGGACAAGTTCTTTTTTACCAAAAGGAAGCTTAAGATTATATATTTCTCATTTACTATTGTAATCATTTCACATCCTGCAAATTATTAGTTCAGCCTTCACAGTATCACACGAGTCTCTGGTGGCTCTTAATTTATGAGACAACTTATACTATCAACTTAGTGTAGCAATGGATACACAAAAAAACAACTGCAACTAATTTTCTGTATAAAACTGGCACTGTAAATTAAATTTCATAGACATGAAATCTAGTCATATGCATCCTTCCAAAAGTCAAAATATTACAATGTTTCAAAATCATGCCACTTTCAATGCTTATTAAATATTATGCTTGTTGCAAAAACACTTCTACTTGATTCAAACAAGCTCTACAAAATACTGAGAGATATTACATATTAAAGTTAAATAAAAAAAGATTCTACCTTGAATTTGAAGAGTATGACATGAAAGACATGACATTCTCAATATCTGGTAGATAATTTTGCTAAACAATGGATTGACCACTGGTAAAGGTAGTTCTATGTAACCAAAGTGTCCCGGGCAGTTGAAGATATTTCTCAGGCATGTTGCACATGGTCCAGCTTTTTCATTTACTGGGCCTGTAATAACAATAAAAATGACAATAAGTAAAGTTAACAAAAATTTAATTGCACAGCACAATTATAGCCTGCCCCCA
This sequence comes from Locusta migratoria, assembly GCA_026315105.1. Taxonomy (NCBI): domain Eukaryota; kingdom Metazoa; phylum Arthropoda; class Insecta; order Orthoptera; family Acrididae; genus Locusta; species Locusta migratoria. The sequence continues at coordinate 745,115,929 of CM048744.1, forward strand.
CCCACACTTACAGCCTCACCGGTCTCACTTTTTCTCATTGTAATCATAAATACAGAAAAGTGTGTGTGTGTGTGTGTGTGTGTGTGTGTGTGTGTAAGACTAGTAAGTAGCATAAATAAAGGGGATGGACAAAAAAATGAACACCTTGAAGTATATTACACCTTGTTGCAAGTTGACACCACTGTTTATGTGTAAACATTGAGATACAACCACAGAGCACAATTAACGTATGAATTCTTGGACATTACCTACTAGTATATTGAATGTTTTGTTTCATGACAGTTATCACAAATTATTGGTGAAATGCATGAGCTCTCAAACTTCCAAGAAGGAAACTTGAAGGTGCACAGTTGGTGGGAGCAACAACAGGGATGAAAATGGCTGCACTGTTTATCAATTCACTAGTGACAGTATCCTCAGTAAAGACAGCATACACAAGACTAGGTTAAACATCAATGGCAAAGCAAATGGAGGGCAATAACTGAAGGTAACTGTCAATGACCAACAAGCATTAAGAATGATTATGACCAGACAACATAAAACTACCAAGACAAAAGCGTAACACAGTTACAATAAAAACAGTGCAGCTGGAGCTTAACACTCATGGACTGCAATTGTTAAACCCTTAATAATGAAAAGCAACAAAAAGCTGTGAAGGAAGTGGTGCCTCTATAATAAAACCTGCACACAATGACTGGAAGTATATGGTACAATCCAATGAATCATCATTTACACTGTTTCCTACAAACAACTGTTTTTATGTATCACAACCCCAAAAGATGTTTTTGTTACAGTGTGCCTCCTTCCTACAGTCAAGCATGGGAAAAGTTCCATCATTATATGGCCATCTGTATTATCGTATTCAACTGTTTCTATTACTGATGTCACTGGCTGGGTAACTGTGAATGCATATCTCACCATCTGTAACAGCAAAGTGGTTAGTATGACTAAAATACTACTAATGAACACTGCCATATTGTGTGTCAGTATAATTGAACTGTTATGGAGAGGATTAAATTTACAGCTCCAACATTGTTTAAGAAATTGGCAGATATTTTAGTACAAGAGTGGACAAATTAAGTTGGAAACAATAAAGAAAATTTATGAATATGATACTCAATGAGTTGCAGCTGTTTTCAAAAAATATTGGTGCACCAACACCTGACTAAGAAATAAATAAATATTGTTTCTATGTTGGCCTATGTGTAGTCAATCAACAATCCGAAGATTGGTTTGAACACCATAGTGCTTTACAATGCATGGTCCTATTCGGAGGTGGTATGCCATTGCCTTCCACTGACATTTTAACTGACGTACCCAGCCAGTTATAAGGGAACCTATTGTTTATCATGGACTCTGAACCATGGTGCAACTCGGCATTTTTCACCTTAACATCACTGCCAGACGTGAAGGACTGAAAAGTGACAGATAAAAATTTTAAGCTTGACCAGGGATTGAACCTTTGGAACAAATTTGAGCAGCTTAAGTAAAATCACCCCTAGACCTATGTCGTAGAAGCACCTTGTCTTCTGATGACATTTCTCTAAACTGATTGTAGTTGACTTCTGTCATAATAGAATGGTGATGACTTTAGACAGTCAGCTCCATCTGATCCACCAAAGTAGCAGGGCATGAGACTCTCTTGGTTCATTTTATAAAATAGTTTAATAACCTATAACAACAATATTGATTCATATTTGAATCATTCACCTAAAATGTCACCGTTTTCTTTTAATTTACTTCTAGCAGATTTAATCTAGTTTGTGGATGAAATATATAAATTAAGCTACTTAATTTTTTAATGCTTACCTTTAACTAATGTAATTTTATTATTGATTAATAAAACACTTGGCAGTCAATACTATGATTGTATGATGACAGCAGCAGAAGACAGCCACTAAGAAAATTGTCAGCAATGAAAGTAACGATTAAAGATTGAAAGTGGTTTGATTCAGGGTTAAAATGTTCTAAAGAAACACAGATTTCTGTGATGATCTACACTTTATCATGTTGAGAGCATTTTGTGAGGTTTTATTATATTTAGATTCAGTAATGTAAAATCATAATAAATACTTTTGTTAGCATAGTGAAGATCACTGAACCACAGTCACTTCTTACACTATTAAAAGGAACTACAAGTTTGTCATATTTTGCTTTACAACTTGAATTATATTAGGGTCATTCCATGTGAACCCACCTAGCACTCCCTGCTCGACCATCACGGACTTTGATGAAATTTTTAGTGAACGTTCGCACATGTCCCCAATGAACATTGGTAAATTTTAAGCCTCATCGAAGCAATACTGACTGAGATATAGTCAGTTGTTTGCTACCATGCGCGACTTTGTGCAGGACGAGTGTGAATTTCTGAAGACTGAGTTATTATAACTCGGGCAATATTTCGTTGAAAGAAATGACATTTGGCCATCTTGTACAAGAGTATGCATTCTCTTGGGGATAATAATGATAACAATTTTATGTGCCATATACAGCCAGAAAAAAATCAGCCAAAGTTGCTCAAACAAATCAACGCCAAAAAAAACTTTGAAGTTCGGCGCCCTATATCTCGGGGAATAAAGCTGTGGCGAACATGAAACTTAGCATGTGGTAACCAAACAATACAAGGTTCTCAAAAATAAAGTTTCATATAGATATCGCTTTCCAATACTGAATTAATTAACTGCAAAGTTGAAGATTTTAGGAAAAGATAAAAAGTGTGGTATTTTTTACCTTATTTTGCAAAAAATTGTACAAAATAGTCGTAAAAATGACGATTTTTGTGAGAAGGTGAAAATAGGGTGTATTCAACACTTCTTTTACAAATACCGGTTTCTAGTAAAGCTTCGAAACCAGTTTTATATGAAACAACATGTTTTAAGGAACCATGGACACATGGGTTTAATTCCCAACATTGATGAACAATGCTACATAAACTGAAGCGAACTAGGCCGAAAAAGAGAACTGCGAAAAAGGTTTTACTTTGGGTTTTATATATCTTTAATGAAAACTATGATAAGTGTGAAATTTTGCACACATCAACTTAATAACATAAGGTTTCCCAATGTAAAATATCATTCACATACTGCTTTCCTGAGTTCTACAATGATCAGTTCAAACTTCCGATTTGAGTAAAATAACAAATATGTACCTGATTAAAATTTGCTTTTTGATAATTTGTTCTTCCATAATTTAATTGAATCTATTCACAGTTGGAATGAGCATGTTATCAAGCATCCAGAAAATCGTGTTCGGTTTTCCAATGTGTGCTAAAAAATCTGAAATGACTGAAAATTTGAAGGAATCTAAGCACGTCAACAGGCTACACTGCTGCAACCGGTGATTTGCTGCACGTATTTTTTATTGTTGTATTGAAAAGTTATATCGCACTTTAGTGCAATGAACCTAGACTCAACCATGGAACTGAGGTTCAGCAGCCACTCTCACCAGCTGCCTTATGCTGACTTCGCATTTGTCCAGGCCTCCCCCAGCTAAACGACCATTTTACAACCCTGTCTCCTGACGTCGGCCCAAAACGGTGTGTTTCATAGTTGTACGTGGAGAATAGTAGACACAGAAGGTCTTCAAATTGACCTCACAGCACTGCCTGCAGTGACATGCCGATTTCCTAGCTCCTGTAGTGTTAATAGTGTTCCTTAAAGGTACTGTAAAATTTAGATGAAGTACTTTCTAGTATTATAAATTCTGTTTAAAATGGATGTAAGTTTATCAATGAGTGATGATCTAATGCCCGAATGGTGATCAGAAAGCAATTATCCTCATGCCATAAGGGCGACTTCTATTTCACGAAAATTGGAGTTTAATCTGTGGACAGTTGGTCATACAGCAAGAACTACTTGTTGCTCTACGATCAGAGATCAAGCTTAAGGATAATGCCCAAGTCTGCCTGCACCACAAAGAAAAATACCTCAACATGTACAAGATAGTGCAAGGCAATGTTGTGAGAAATTACTTATCGATTTAAAAATAAAAACCACATGCAACATAACACAGGCACAGGTTGCTACATGGTAGCCTGTTGACGCAGTAGATTCCCTGAAATTTGTCCGTCATTTTCAAGTTTTGCTAGCACACATTGGAAAACCGAACATGATTTTCTGGATGCTCGATAATATGCTCATTCCATCTGTGAATACATTCAATTCAATTATGAAAAACAAATTATCAAAAAGCAAATTATATGAGATACACATTTGTAATTTTACGAAAAATCGAAAGTGTGAAATAATTTTTGTAGAAATCAGGAAAGCAGAATGTGAATGATATTTTACACTGGGATACCTTATATTACTAAGTTGTTGTGTGATAAAGTTCACACTTATAATAGTTTTCATTAAAGAGATATAAAAACCCCAAGGTAAAACCTTTTTCGCAGCGGTATTTTTCCGCCTAGTTTGCTTCAATTTATGTAGTATTGTTCGGAATTAAACCCATGTGTTTGTTGTTCCTTAAAACATGTTGTTTCATATGAGACTGGCTTCAAAGCTTTACTAGAAATGCGAATACACCCTATTTTCACATTCTCACAAAAATCATCATGTTTACGACAATTTTGTACAATACTGGAAAATAGTAGGAGGCCAAATTTTTTTATGTCACATCCCTGTGTTGCCAACTTATTAAGTACAAAGTTTTATGTTCAGCATGCATTTAGTTTAGCAGATATAAGAATCCAAAGTTTCACACTTTATTTTTTTTTTTATTTATTTTTTTTTTTTATTGTGATTTACGCATTCAACTTTGATTCAAATTATCTAGCATTGTTAGCCCGCATTGGATGATCAAATACACTTTTGTATGCAATGAAAATAATTGTCTATCTAGTCAGCACAGTTTGAAAAATTTTAAATAACATAATTTTTTGCAAAATAAGGTCAAAAATACCGCATTTCTTAACACATTCTAAAATCTTCAACTTTGCAGTTAATTAATTCAGTATTGGAAAGCGATACCTAAGCAAAACTTAATTTTTGAGTACCTTGTAGTGTTAAGTTACCACATGCCAAGTTTAATGTTCACCACAGCTTTAGTCCCCGAGATATAGGACACCAAACTTTGAAGTTTTTTTGAGTGCCGATCTTTTAAGCAACTTTGGCTGAATTTTTCTGGCTGTATATGTCACATAAAATTATTTTCATTATTATTCCCAAAATAATGCATACACTTGTAGAAGATGGCCAAATGTCATTTCTTTCAATGAAATATTGCCCGAGTTATAACAACACTCGCTCTACACAAAGTCGCGCATGGTGTCAAACAACTGACTATATCTCAGACAGTATTGCTTTGACGAGGCTTAAAATTTATCAATGTTCATTGGGTACATGTATGAATGTTCACTAAAAATTTCATCGAAATCCGTGATGGTCAAAGCAGGAAAATGTTCTAAAATTAGGCGATTTGACATGGAATGACCCATTAATGTTTTGATTAATGATGAAACCCCTCAGAGATGATAAATATTGATCAAACTAGCCATCCATTCTGTCTCGTATGATCAATATTCATTAATGTTTTGAAGTACTTGGTAGTCCATTTTCTCTAGTTTTGAAAGGTATCTTTACGCATCAAAAATGCAAGATCAGAATCTAAACAATATAGCTTTGAAAGCTTAAGACAAGCCCTTTATAGCTGTGGTAAGAGAAAAGTGGTTGTAAATGACAGTTGAGATATCGCGCTCCCCCCCTACCCCCACCCCCCCCCCCCCCCAAAAAAAAAAAAAAAAAAAAAAAAAAAAAACTGAAATTTGCATTTTGATAATTTTGGCCAACTTTGCAGATGCATATCTTTTAGCCTAACCATCCAATGTTAATAAAATTTGATCCCTATATAGGCATCATAGGTTGCAAAAACCCTCTGAAGTGTCATGATTGGTGAGTAGCAGTGGTCTATCAAATCCTGGCTCACAAAATAGTGCGACAAATTTTTTAGTCATTTTAGAGGCCTGAATCTATATTTAAGTGAAGCTAAACTTCTAATTTTTTGCATGGTGTGATTCAGCATATAAAGTTGCCTGTGTATATTACAGCCGAGTGGTCCGAGTGGCCAAGTGGTTTCGCCGAATCTAGCAGAATGGCTTCAGATTCAAGATTCGGTGTATATTGGCCGAATACTGCCGAATCCCGAATCCAAAGCGTTATCTGCAAACCTTTAGTCAAGAATGTTGTAGTTTACTTTCCATTTGCGTTATTTATTTTATTTTCCATAGATCCACTGACAAACGATGTCATAAAACGAAACGACCTCAGTTTGAATAGTTCTGATAAATGCCGCTAGGAGCCGCCACAAGTAACTTTTCCTGTTTGGCGGTAAAACTTTTGCGCTCGCAAAAATAAAAGGGAAGATGAGGCTAATTTCTTTTTTAATTTCGACTAATGAATTTTAAAACATTATTCAACAAAGAAAAAAGAACTTTAGTATTGCTCAACTTCAAATGTAGCAGCCTTTCAAATACAAGTAGCAACAAAAATAAAGTTCTTCGCATAAATACCAACAATACATAAGGCTTTAGGATTCTTACGTGAGTTGCCTCATTCTGATTTTACGTATTGTTTTGTCGAATTTTGTGAAGTACTGAGGTATGTGAACTGTAATGAACCACTAGGGTTTCAAAAAGAAAGTTACTTATTATGTGGGGAAAAAAAGTTCTAATCGTGTCCCATCCACCGACCTCATATCTAAAATAACATGGGGAAATAAAAAGGGGAAGACAACCACGAAAACCAAATTCATTGAGCTGCCTGAGAATAAGATGCTGCCAAGTAGTATCATAGGCCTTCTCAATAACAAAAAAAGTTTTGCCGGTGCAGGAAAGCCTGTTGTATAGCCGCCTCCAGGAAGGCCAAATTATCAAAGATGGAGTGATATGTCCTGAACCCAAACTGAAAGCAGCTGAGAAGCTGCCTGGATTCCAGCATCCAGACTAGGCAGCAGTTGACTGTCCACTCTAAATCTTTCCTAAGCCTGTAGTTAGGGCAACATTACAGTAACTACTTGGACTTGGAATTAAAATGGCTTCCCTCCATGAGTCAGGGAACTAGCCTGATGCCCAAATGAAATAAAAAAGGCTGAGGATAATTTCCTTGTTCTGCCCTGTAAGGTGTCATAACATGCTGAGTGGATACCATCATGACCTGGGGATGGTGTCATGGGCCACTGACAATGCAGAATCCAACTCACGCCTGGAAAAGGGGCAGTTATACCGTTCATCACTGCTGGACCAAAAGTCCATTTTTTTTTTTTTTTTTTTTTTTTTTTTTTTTTTTTTTTTGTGGTTTTAGGGCACACAACTTCTACGGTCATTAGCGCCCAGCCAAAAACATAGATTCGCTATGATCTCAAAGAAAAAAGGTGACTGTCAGAACATCAAGAAGAGGCTAAAAACGAAGGATAAAAGACAATTAAAAGGGTTAAATATCCTTGGATAAGTTGGCCAAGTTGATGAAACGCAAAACTCTAGCAACTGCTCGTGTGTCATCAGCTAAAATTTCCTCCAGAGTAGACGGAAAGTGAAGGGCTACACGGAGATGATTAAAAAGTACGCAAGACAGTAAAACATGTCGCACGGTCAGCAGTTCACCGCAGGAGCACAGCGGTGCAGGGTCGGCGGACAGCAAGTGACGGTGGCTGAAACGGCAGTGACCAATCCGCAACCGGGCCAGGATGACCTCCTCCCGCCGAGAGGGGCGTGAGGAGGTCCTCCAAGCGGTCGGGATCGGTTTTACAGTTCGCAATTTATTGTTGGACATTGAAAACCACGCACTGTGCCATTGCGACACGATACTCCGGCGGAGAGCCCGTTGAACATCGTCAGATGGGACGCAAAAGGTAGCCACGCGAGGTAAAAGAGCTGCGGCCTTGGCCGCTATGTCGGCGGTCTCATTCCCGGGCACACCAAAAGTCCAAACTTCCCCTCTCAGCAGCTGCCTGGTCATGCTGGAAAGCTGTATTGTAGCAGGTGGTGGCAGTTGCTGTAGCAAAATAGACCACCATGGTCTGGGCAATGTCTCTCAGGTTGTTCTGGAGACTACCATTACCCATTACAACAGCTACTGAACACCTGCTACAGCTCACTGATATCCTCCTAATGGCATCCCATGCAACAGAACTCTTAGTCAAACAGTTAAGGGAATTCAGTAACTGCTGACATGACCTCTTCTTGCTCTCTTGAATAATCTGGCAAAACTTGTCCCTTGCCGCCCGAAAGGTTGAGAGGTTTTCTGCAGCCAGTCTACACCTGAACCGATGCAGAGCCAGAACGGCATTCATCATTCCACCAAGGGACTGAATGCTGTTTTGATTGTCCTGAAGACTGCAGAATGGATAAAGTGGCAGCTTCGTGGATTTAGTGGTAATACTATCCACCCATTCCTGGACGCTGTCATGGGACTGAAATTCGGCAAGGCAGCTGTAAAGTGTCCAGTTTGACCTGCTAATTGGGCTCAATTCTGCCTGGAAGGTGAATCCAAATGGGAAAGTGATCACTACCATGCAGGAGGCTGTAACTTCCCAGTGAGCAGAGCGGGTACAGGCTGGAGAGCAAAGCGACAGATCAGTGTCCGAAAATAACCCTGTTGCAGCGCAGAAGTGTGTGCTCTGACCTGCATTTAGGAAAATGGTATTTGAAGACATGAGAAACCTCTCAACTGCTCGAATCCTGGGGCAGGTGGTGATGGAGCCCCAAAGCACAATGTGCGCATTAAAATCATCACAGAGGATGAATGGGTGGTGGTGTAAGAAGATGTTTCAGAGCCTCTTCATTGAGTGTGTCATGTGGTTGCAGATACAGGGAGCATATAGCCAGTTGGTGGCGCGCATGAAATGAAACTGCAACTGCTTGTAGGTTAGTGTTGAGGGAGATGGGTTCAGAGTGGCAGGCCATGTTGATGAATACAGCCACTCCCTCTCTAACTCTCTCTCTACTGACATCATCCTTTATGTGGAGAAAGTACCCACATATCTCAGGGTTATCAGAGAGCTTGATATTCACCTCTTGGAGAAAGATACACAGAAGTTGACCCTGAGATGATAACCATAGTTCCTCTACATGTATCCTAAATCCCTGCAAGTTCCTTTGCAATATGGAAGCCATTTATCAAGGTGTTTCAATTTTCACCCTTTCTTTCTGATGGGACTGGGATTCCTTAACGGGTGGAGGATCACCTTGGGGTGAGTGTTTGCCCCCAGAGAAACATCAAATCCCATGGGCTCTGGACCTGATTCGTTTGGCACATCAAGCATGACATTAACCTGGTCTGTCTCTTTTTCTTAGAACATGGGAGCTCCAACGTTAGGCGGGTGATGGAGCCCCTTAGGAAATTGGCTGCTAGGGAAGGGAAGAAGTTCAATGTCCACTCCATGTGCATACCAGGGGGAGTCATTCCAGATGTGGAACGGATCCTTCCAGATGCCATGAAGAGCCAGCTGCAGGTGGTGGCTCATGTCGGACCAACAATGTGTGTCGCTTTGGATCGGAGGAGATTCTCTCTCATTTTGAGCGGCGATCAGAAGTGGTAATGACTGCCAGTCTTGCAAGATGAAAGCAGAGCTCACCATCTGCAGCATTGTCGCAGGACTGACTGCGGACCTCTGGTTCAGAGCCGAGTGGAGGGTCTGAATCGGAGGCTCATACGGTTCTCTGACCATATGGGCTGCAGATTCCTTGACTTGCGCCTAAGGGTGGTGCATTTTCGAGTTCCGCTAAATATGTCAGGAGTCCACTATACTCAGGAAGTGGCTACACTGGTAGCGGGGGCTGTGTGGCCTGAACTAGGTGGTCTTTTTTTAGGTTAGAGGGCCTTCATAATACACAAAATGGGTTTCAGTCTCAAAGGGGCAGATCAGACACAGGAATAAAGGGTTAGAGAAATATGTACCAGTAAAGACGATTAAGGATGGAAAAGATCCACCTTGGTATAATAATAATGTTAGAAAGCTGCTGAGAAAGCAAAGGCTGTTGCACTCTTGATTCAAAAGAGAACACGCAAATGATGACAGGCAAAAGCTAGTAGAGATTCATGCGTCTATAAAAAGATCGATGCGCGAAGCATACAATAATTATCACAGCCATATCTTAACAAAAGATCTTTCCGAGAACCCGAAAAAATTCTGGTCCTATGTAAAATCGATAAGCGGGTCAAAGCCCACTGTCCAGTCACTCGTTGATCATTCCGGGGCAGTAATAGAAGAAAGCAAATGGAAAGCTGAAGTTCTAAATTTAACCTTTAAGAAATCTTTCACGCAGGAGGACAGCACAAATGTACCATCATTTGATCAACGTACAAATTCCGAAATGGGGGACATAGCAATAGGTATTTCTGGTGTAGAGAAGCAGCTGAGAGAGCTAAATACGAAAAAGTCTGCTGGTCCAGATGGAATACCAATTCGGTTTTACAAAGACTATTCTGCGGCGTTGGCCCCCTACTTAGCTTGCATTTATCACGAATCTTTAATTCAGCGCAAAGTTCCTAGTGATTGGAAAAAGGTGCAGGTGACTCCCGTTTATAATAAAGGAAAGAGAACTGACCCACACAATTACAGGCCAATATCGTTGACATCAGTTTCATGTAGAATTTTGGAGCATATTCTCAGTTCGAATATAGTAAATTTCCTTGAAACGGAAAAGCTTCTTTCCATGAATCAGCACGGGTTTAGGAAACATCATTCATGTGAAACTCAGCTTGTCCTTTTCTCACATGACATCTTGCGAGCCATGGACGAAGGGCAACAGGTGGATTGTGTTTTTCCCGACTTCAAAAAGGCGTTCGACGCGGAGCCACACTGCAGACTGCTAACGAAGATACGAGCTTATGGAATAGGTTCACAGATTTGTGACTGGCTGGAAGACTTCCTCAGTAATAGAACGCAGTATGTTGCCGCAGTATGTTGTTCTCGACGGCAAGTGTTCATCAGAGACAAGTGTATCGTCAGGCGTGCCCCAGGGGAGAGTGATAGGACCGCTATTTTTTATATCTATATAAATGATCTGATGGACAGAGTAAGTTGTAATATGCGGCTGTTTGCTGATGATGCTGTGGTGTATGGGAGGGTGTCATCTGTAACTGACTGTAATAGCATACAGGATGACTTGGACAGGGTTTCTGGTTCGTGTGAGGATTGGCAGCTCGCTCTCAATGTGGAAAAATGTAAGGTGATGCGCATGAGTAGAAAAAACAATCCCATGTTCGAATACAGCATTAGTAGTGAGCTGCTTAATGCTGTCGCGTCGTTCAAATATCTAGGCCCAACATTGCAGAGTGATATGAAATGGAACGAGCATGTAAGGACAGTTGTGAGTAGGGCGGACAGCCGACTTCGGTATATTGGGAGAATTTTGGGAAGATGTACTTCACCTGTAAAGGAGACCGCGTATAAGACGCTTGTACAATCACGTCTTGAGTATTGCTCAAGTGTTTGGGATCCGCAGCAGTTCAGTTTAAAGGAAGACATAGAGGCGATTCAGAGACGAGCAGCTAGATTTGTTACCGGTAGGTTCGACCAATGCGCGAGTGTCATGGAAATTCTCCGGCAACTCAATTGGGGATCGCTGGAAGAAAGACGACGTTCTTTTCGTGAATTTCTGCTGAGTAAATTTAGAGGGCTGGAATTTGAAGCTGAGTGTAGTACGATCTTGCTGCCGCCTACTTACATTTCGCGTAAAGATCACAAAGACAAGATAAGAGAAATTAGGGCTCATACGGAGGCATATAGGCATTCTTTTTTTCCTCTTTCAATTTAGGAGTGGAATAGGAAAGGAAATGCCTAGTAGTGGTACGGTGGATTGCGGAGTATGCATGTAGATGTAGAAGCAGATCTAGGAACCATTGGTGTAATAGTTGTAAATTGTCGTAGCTTTATTGGGAAAGTTCCAGAGCTCCAAGTGCTGATAGAAAGTACTGAGGCACAAATCGTTATAAGATCTGAAAAATGGCTGACGCCAGAGATAAGTTCGGCTGAAATTTTTTCAAAGGGCCAACTGGTCTTCAGAAAGGATAGAATAAATAAAAAAGGGGGTGGCATATTTAAAGCAGTTACAAACAATTTATCCTGCAACAAAATTGAGGCAGATACTCCCTGTGAGTTGGTATGGGTAGAGGTTATACCTGACAACCGGAATAAATTAATAATTGGATCTTTTTATCGGCCCCCTGACTCAGGCAATGCAGTTGCCAAAATGCTCAAAGAAAGCTTCAATCACATTTCAAATAGGAATCTGAAACATACTGTTATAATCGGTGGCAACTTTAATTTACCCTCGATATGTTGGCATAATTAGGTACTCAAAACCGGTGGCAAATATAAAACACCGTCCAAACTAGTTCTGAATGCTTTTTCTGAAAACTACTTTGAACAGTTAGTTCATGAACCCACTAGAATAGTAAATGGTTGCGAAAATACCCTTGATCTCCTAGCAACAAATAATTTTGAGCTAGTAAAGAGCATCAAAACAGGTACAGGGATTAGCGAACATCGAGTTGTAGTAGCGAGACTGAATGTCTAAATTCCCAAATGGACAAAAAATAAACGAAATATATATCTATTCAATATAGAAGATAAAAATTTGCTTCATGCTTTCCTGAGTGATAGTCTCCAGTCTTCCTAAACTAAAAATGCAAGTGTAGATCAGTTGTGTATTTCAAAGACATATCAGTAGCACTCGAGAGATTTATACCAAATAAATTAATAAAAGAGGGGGCTGACCCCTCGTGGTACACAAAACAGGTTAGATCACTATTGCAGAAGCGAAGAAAAATGCATGCAAAATTTAAAAAGACACAGAATCCACAAGACTGGCAATCTTTTACTGAAACTCGCAACCTAGCACAGACTTTAATACGAGAACCCTATAGTAGTTACCACAACGAAATCCTGTCTCATAATGTTGCAGAAAATCCAAAGAAATTCTGGTCATATGTGAAGTACACTAGTGGCAAAACACAAACAATACATCCACTACACGATAGCAATGGTAATACTACCAATGACAGTCTGCTAAGGCAGAATTATCAAACACATCTTTCTGAAATTCGTTCACCAAAGACGACGAAGTGAACACTCCAGAATTCAATCCAAGAACAGCTGCTAGCACGCGAAACTTAGAAGTACGTGTGCTTGGAGTGGTAAAACAACTGAAGTCGCTAAACAAAAACAAATCTTCCTGGCCAGATTGTATACCAACTAGATTCCTCTCAGAGTATGCTGATGCAATAGCTCTGTACTTAGCTATCATTTACAACCAATCACTCAGCGAATAACCATACTCAAAGACTGGAAAGTTGTCCAAGTTACTCCAATATTCAAGAAAGGCAATAGGAGTGATCCCCAAAATTACAGGCCAAACTCACTGATGTCGATTTGCAGAAGGATTTTGGAACTACCTCGAAGAGAACAACCTATTAACCAATAGTCAACATCGATTCAGAAAGTATCGATCTTGCGAAACACAGCTTGCCCTTTACTCACATCAAGTGTTAAGTGCCATCGACAAGGCATCTCAAATTGATTCCATATTTCTGCATTTCTGGAAGGCTTTTGACACTGTACCCCACAAGCGGCTTATAATGAAATTGCGTGCTTATGGAATATCTCCCCAATTGTGTGATTGGATTAACGATTTCCTATCAGAAAGCACACAGTTTGTTGTAATTGACGGTAAGTCATTGAGTAAAACAGAAGTGATATCTGGCGCTCCCCAGGGAAGTGTTATAGGTCCCCTACTCTTCCTTGTGTTTATAAACGATTTAGGAGACAATTTGAATAGCTCCATTAGACTGTTCACAGATGATGCTGTCGTTTATCAGTTAGTGATGTCAATAGAGGATCAAAAGCAACTGCAAAGTGATTTAGATAACATTTCTACATGGTGCGAAAATTGGCACTAAATAAAGAAAAGTGTGAAGTAATACACATGACCACTAAAAGAAATCAACTGAACTTCAATTACGCAATAAATTAGTCAAATCTTAAGGTCGTAAATTCTACCAAATACCTAGGAGTTACAACTTAAACCGGAGAGACCACATAGAAAATATTGTGGGGAAGGCAAACCAAAGATTACATTCCATTGGCAGTACGCTTCAAAGATGCACCAGCTCCGCCAAAGAGACTGCTTACATCACACTTGTGCATCCTCTCCTGGAGTACTGTTGCCCATTGCGGGACCCTCACCAGGTGGGACTGATGGAAGATATTGAGAAGGTTCAGAGAAGGGCAGCTCGTTTTGTTTTATCACGTTACTGGGGGGAAAGCATCACGGAAATGTTGCACGAATTGGGATGGAAATCATTAAAAGAAAGATGTTATTAATTGCGACGTGATCTGTTTGCGAAGTTTCAATCACCAACTTTTACTTCCGAATGTGAAAATATTTTGCTAGCACCCACCTACTTAAGGAAACATGACCATCCCAATAAAATAAGAGAAATCAGATCGAAAACTGAACGATTTAGGTGTTCTTTCTTCCCGCATGCTATTAGAGAATGGAACGGTAGAGAAAAGTTATGAAAGTGGTTAATGAACCTTCTGCCAGGCACTTAAATGTGATTTGTAGAGTATCGATGTAGATGTAAAATTCCAACTCAGCCTTTTCTTTGTCCTTCTTGACCTTGGCTTGCTTTTTGGGCACTTCCACTGCTATAGTGGTAGCGACATCTTTGGAATGGGTTCTGTCATTGAAGATGGCAGGAGTTCTCTGATTTTGGTAGCTGTACCTTGGCCCACCATTTGGGGATGACAATAGATGCTGCAAAATCTGACACATTGCACGTGCACTGGCATGAGCATGTATTAGTGCCGACACTGGTGACTGCAGTTTGCATAGATGCATCAGTTTTTTTGGAGCTGGCTTTTGAAGAACCACCACGAAAGAAGTGGTAAATGATGGCAGTTGCACGGCATTCTACATCTTCTTCACCCCACCATACAAAACATGCTTAGAGGTTTTTATCAGCTTTACCTTCCGTTCTTCAAGGTACACTGCACAGGATCTATTCCAAATGGGGTGGTCTCCATAACAGTTGACACACTTAAAGGGCGATGAGAAATCACCCCCTTCATGAGCGGGCTCACCACATTTTACGCAGATCCCAAGGTGGTGTGCCCAAAGTGCTGGCATTTGAAGCAGCGCATTGGGTTGGGGTAAAAAAGTCGTACATCTAATCTAAGAAAACCTGCTTTAACATGGATGGCAGCTGCGGATTGTTGAAAGTCAAGATAAAAGATTCAGATTTAACCAACACACCAACCAACGATGCCTCCAAGTAGTATTGTACGCACCCAGAAGGTGGTGACGGCACAGGACAGCCTGTTGTATAGCCGCCTCCAGAAAGGCCAGGTTATCGAAGGTGGAACGATATCTCCTGAACCCACACTGGCAGCAACTAAGGAGCTGCCTGGATTCCAACATCCAGACAAAGCGGCAGTAGACCATCCACTCTAATGTCTTTCCCACACAACTAGTGAGAGTTGGTGGCTTTGATAACTGCTTGGGCATGTGCGATCTTTCCTGGGTTTTAAAAGGGGGATTAAAATTGCTTCTCTCCACGAGTCAGAAAAGTGAGCTGCAGAATCTAGTACCCATAATGTGAAAGGGCAGTTATAGTCACGATGACCAGTGGACCTGAGGTCCAAATTGCCCTTCTTAGCAACCACTTTGTGGCACTAGAATGCTGGATCCTGATGAGCAGTGGCTGTCAACATTGGCAAAATAGACAGCCATGTTCTGGGCAACGTCTCGCGGGCTGGTGTGGAGAATGCCATTTCACATTACAGCAGCCACTGGACACCTCCCTACCATCCCAGAAATCCTCCCAATGGTCTCCCATACTGTGGAACTTGGAGTGGAACAGTTAATGGTACTGAGGAACTGTTGCCAAGATCTCTTTCTGCTCTCTCTTATTATTTGGAGACATTTTGCCCTTGCAATCAGAATGACTGCAAGGTTGTCCACAGTTGGCCGGCTCTTAAGCTGCACGCCTGGCCCTGATTGCAGAGCAACACTCTGCAGTCCACCAAGGGACAGGCTGCTGTTTTGGTTGTCCCAACAACAGCGGCATACATGCTGCAGCAGCCTTATGGATCCTTCCAGTGATACAGTCCACCCATTCGTGGACATTTTCATGTGTTTCCAGCTCAGTGCCCAGTCAGCTTTACTGATCACCCATTGAGGTGGTCTGCTTTCTGGCTCTACTCTGGCTCTCTGTCTGGCAAGTGAATCCAGATTGTGAAGTGGTCCCTGCCATGCAGATTATTGGCCACTTCCCAGCGAGTACTGTGGGTGAGGGTTGGCAAGCAAAGTGATCTATGGCTGAGAATGACCCCATTGCAATGCAAAGTGTGTGGGCTGGCCTGTGTTTAATAAGGGTGCGGTTGACGACAAGAGAAGCCTCTCCATTGCTCGACCCCAGGGGCTGGTACTGAAAGAACCCCAAAGCACATTGTGTGCATTAAAATCACCACAAAGTATGTATGGTTGAGGGAGCTGTGTAATCAAGTATTCAAGGGCTTCTACATTAAATGTGTCATGAGGAGGCAGATACAGGGAGCACACCGTCAATTGGTGACACACATACATAGATACAGCAAAGGCTTGTAAATGTGTGGTGAGAGTGAGCAGCTCGGAGTGATAGGCTGTATTAGTAAAAAAAGCCACTCTGCCTCTAGCTCTCTCTCTGCTGAGGTCACCCTTATGGAGAATATAGCCACATAGTTCAGGTTTGTCTGAGGATTTAAAATTTGTCTCTTGTATACATATACAGATCAGTCGATCCTGAGTCAGTTAACGCAGTTCCTCCACATGCATCTGGTAATCCTACAAGTTCCACTGCAGTATTGGGGCCATTTATCACGGAGATTGCATCATGACTCTCTCTCTCTCTTTTTAACCGGAGACACTGAATGTGGCGGAGGTTCAGTATTGGGGCGAGATGTTGGCTCCAATGGTAGGTCAGTCTGGGAGCGAGATGGTTGCCCCAGATCGACGTCCAACTCCATGAGCTCTGGAGTGGAATCAGAAGAAGCAGCTGAAACAACAATAATGACAGGTACTGAAGGCTTAATATCCGAGTTCACCTTTCTCTGCAACTGGTCAGTAGCTTTTTTAGCTTTAGACGGCTTGGCAGTTGGGGCAGTAGAAGTGGTAGCGGCCACTGTTGGTTTTTTGGCAGCCTCTACTATTGAAGGGACCAGGGGTTTGACAATAGTGGTATCTGTAGCTTTGTTGAATGTCAATGGTGCTGTAGGCCCTGAAGCTACCACTGCCTGACAGGTACACTGGCAAGTGCAGGTGTTTGTGCTAACACTAATAACTCTGTCTGAGTAGAGGCCTCAACTTGAGCAACTAGTTTTTGGAGGACCGACAAAAAAGAGGCTGAAAATACAGGTGGTTGCATAGCCATGAAGATCTTTTTAGCTTCAGCATATGAGATGCGCCTTGACATCTTTATTTCCTGAACCTTCTTTTCCTCGAGATACACTATGCAGTCCCTACTCCAGACATGGTGGTCCTCAGAGCAGTTTACACACTTAACAGGTGGTGTACATTCACTTCCTTCATGGGCAGTCTTACCACATTTGCCACACATCGCCTCACCCTTACAACTCAAAATGCTGGCACTGAAAACAGCACATTGGGTTTGAGAAATATGGCCTGACCTTCAGGGGCAGGAAGGCTGCCTTGGCAAGTTCTGGAAGTGTCGTACTGTTAAAGGTCAGGATAAAGGAGTCAGATTTGACCAACTCCCCATCCACCCTTTTCATTATGTTTTCACATCCACAATGCCCTCAGAAGCCCACTCACTCTTCAGTTCCTCTTTTGGTATATCTACCAGATCCCTGCATGTCATGACATCTTTGTTGTAGTTTAAATTGGAGTGCAACTCACACTCAATTGCGAATTCACTGAGGAATTTTGCTGACTGCAGGTTGGATGCCTGCTGGGAACTTGACGTCGCAATCAGTAACATCCCAATGCGCAGTTGTTTCACGGTTTTTAAACTGCCAGCAATTTTCTCCAAACCCTTCCGGATATAAAATGGTGAAACCTTTTCAAAGGAGCCCTCTTTCATTTTGATAATTAAAAGCACATTCTGCGGAGCAGCATCTGCTCTGTTACAATTCAGTGAACTCTGTTTTAACGAAGCTGGAGGACTGGTTACCCGAGCCCTCTTATGTGATTGGGTGTTGTTATCCCCTAGTGGTACACCCATCCCACCAGGAGGTTTAAAATTTCTCAAAGGATCCAGCTCGGTCCCACGAGCAGCCAGGGAACTAAATATCCACCTAGACAGTGCCCCGCATGCCTAGGTAAGCCTTATACAACTGTGGTGCAGCAGTATCCTCAGGGTTGCTAGCTAACAACTGTTGCTCCTCAACAGCCATGCATCCCATCAGCACGTAGCACACCTTAAGTGTTTTTTTTTTTTTCTTTTTTTTTAATAGAGATATTTCCTTCCTCGGGGCCTGTGCGGTCAAGCCAAGATAACCATTCCCTGGTACACACAACATTCCACTGCCACACCACATGGTGGTCGCTGAAGTGTGCCCCAGAGGTTATGGTGTCAGAGGACTCTCAACACTTATCAGCCCTCAGCTCAGGATCCCCGGATTCGCCAAGCCCGAACTCAGCAAATTAATGCTGAGCCCCCCCCCCCCCCCCCGAGGGGACGTACATCATAACTCAAAATATGACATATCATATGCAGAAAACATGCAAATACAGCCACCATTGTCTCCTAATGTCACCATTTCTCATGTTGCCATATGCAAGTTTTGACATACTATTATCTTACTCTGACAATATATTTGATAAACATACTCATCAAAGCTACACACAACATGAGCAATTTATGATGCTCACTGACAAACACCTATAGTGCTTTTTTTAATAAAAGCTTATTGCAGTCAGAGCAGACATATCTTTCACAGTATACCCATTTTTCTTGATGATCGACTGTACATGATTTAACTTATCCTGCAAGTAAGTTGCCTCACAGATTTTTTTCGCTCTACACACACACACACTTTCTGTATGCCTTATAGCCCAAATTCCCTTCCACCAATTTTATTACACACACAACCCAGAAAATTACGGTAAGTTTGCCACCGTTCTCTTTCTCCATCATAAACTGTACTTTTGGATTAATACCACTGAAGTGCACAAAAAGACACCCAGCTCCTCTTTACCCTCACTCCATACTACAAAGGTGTCATCCAAATAGCAATACCACTCAGCTGGTTTCATCCTGGCTGTGTGCAGTGACAGTTGATTGAAAATCTCCATAAATAAATTGGCAATTGCTGGACTGTAAAGGCTGCAAAGAGGGGCAGCAGCCTTTTCAGTAGTTACAGGGGCAACAGTCTGGATGATTGACTGAGCTGGCCTTGTAACATCAGCTAATGTGGCTTTGCCACACAGCTACTGCGAACGGCTGAAAGCAAGGGGAAACTACAGCCGTTACTTTTCCCGAGGACATGCAGCTCTACTGTATGAACATATGATGATGGCATCCTCTCGGGTAAAATATTCCGGAGGTAAAATAGTCCCCCATTCGGATCTCCGGGCGGGGACTACCCAGGAGGATGTGATCATCAGGAAAGACAATACTGGCATTCTACGGGTCGGAGCATGGAATGTTAGATCCCTTAATCGAGTAGGAAAATTAGAAAATTTAAAAAGGGAAATGGATAGGTTGAAGTTAGATATAGTGGGGATTAGTGAAGTTCGGTGGCAGGATGAACAGGATTTCTGGTCAGGTGAGTACAGGATTATAAATACAAAATCAGTTGGGGGTATCACAGGAGTAGGACTGATAATGAATAAGAAAATAGGAATGCGGGTAAACTACTATGAGCAGCACAGTGATCGCATTATCATTGTCAAGATAGATACGAAGCCAACACCGACAACAGTAGTACAGGTTTATATGCCAACTAGCTCTGCCGATGATGAGGAGATCGAAGAAATATATGAGGAGCTAAAGGAAATTATTCAGCCAGTTAAGGGAGAGGAAAACTTAATTGTGATGGGAGACTGGAATTCGGTAGTAGGAAAAGGAAGAGAAGGAAAAATAGTAGGTGAATATGGACTGGGCAGGAGGAATGAAAGAGGAAGTCGCGTGGTAGAATTTTGCACGGAACATGATTTAATCGTAACAAACACGTGGTTTAAGAATCACAAAAGAAGGTTGTATACGTGGAAGAGACCAGGAGACACCGGAAGGTATCAGATAGATTTTATAATGGTACGACATAGGTACCTGAACCAGGTTATAAACTGCAGGACATACCCAGGGGCAGATATAGACTCTGACCATAACTTGTTAGTCATGAGCTGTAGGCTGAAGCTGAAAAAACTGCAGAAAGGTAGGAAAATAAGGAGATGGGACTTAGATAGATTGAAGGAAAGTGAAGTTCTGGAGAATTTCAGAGGGAGATTTAGGCAACAATTGACAGAAACAGGGGGAAATAAAACAGTAGAAGAGGAATGGGTAGCATTGAGAGATGAAATAATGAAGGCAGCGGAGGACAAAATAGGTAGAAAGGCAAGACCTACAAAAAATCCATGGATATCACAGGAAATACTACAGTTAATTGATGAAAGGAGAAAATATAAAAATGCAGTAAATGAAACAGGCAAAATGGAGTACAGACGACTAAAAAATGAGATTGACAGGAAGTGCAAAACGGCTAAGCAGGAGTGGCTAGAAGCCAAATGTAAATCTGTAGAAGAATGTATAGCAAGGGGAAAAGTAGATACCACCTACAGGAAAATAAAAGAAACATTTGGAGATAAGAAAAACAGCTCTACGAATATCAAGAACTCAGATGGGAAACCAGTTCTCAGCAAAGAAGGGAAAGCTGAAAGGTGGAAAGAGTACATAGAGCAGCTCTACAAAGGAAATGAACTTAGAAACGATGTTGTAGGAACGGAAGAGGAAGTCGATCAAGATGAAATAGGAGATACTATACTGAGAGATGAATTTGACAGAGCCTTGAAAGACCTAGGTCGGAACAAGGCCCCAGGAGTAGATGACATACCCTCAGAGCTACTAAAGTCTCTGGGAGAGCCAGCCATTACAAGACTATTTGAACTGGTGTGTAGGATTTATGAGACAGGCGAAATGCCCTCAGACTTTAAGAAAAATGTAATAATCCCCATTCCAAAGAAATCAGGTGCAGACAGGTGTGAAAACTACAGAACCATCAGTTTAATAAGTCATGGTTGCAAAATATTAACACGAATTATATACAGAAGGATGGAAAAACTGGTAGAAGCCGACCTCGGGGAAGATCAGTTTGGGTTCAGGAGAAATGTAGGAACTCGGGAGGCAATACTCACTTTACGTCTTATCTTAGAAGATAGATTAAGAAAAGGCAAACCTACATTTTTAGCTTTTGTAGATTTGGAGAAAGCATTTGACAATGTTGACTGGGATACACTCTTTCAAATTCTGAAGTCAGCAGGGATAAAATACAGGGAAAGGAGAGTTATTTACAACTTGTACAAAAGCCAGACCGCAGTTATTAGACTCGAAGGACATGAAAGGGAAGCATCAGTTGGGAAGGGAGTAAGACAGGGTTGTAGCCTTTCTCCAATGTTATTCAATTTGTACATCGAGCAGGCGGTGAAGGAAAGCAAGGAAAAATTTGGAATAGGGATTAAAGTTCAGGGGGAAGAAATAAAAACATTGCGTTTTGCTGATGACATTGTAATTCTGTCAGAGACAGCAAAGGACCTGGAAGAGCAGTTGAACGGAATGGACAGCGTGTTGAAGAGAGCGTATAAAATGAACATTAACAAGAGCAAAACAAAAATAATGGAATGCGGTCTTAGAAAATCAGGCGATGCTGAAGGAATTAGATTAGGTAACGAAACAATGAAGGCGGTAGATGAGTTTTGTTACTTGGGTAGTAAAATAACATGCGATGGTCGCAGTACAGAGGATATAAAATGCAGAATGGCAATGGGAAGAAAAGCATTTTTGAAAAAGAGAAATTTGCTAACATCGAATATTAATTTAAGGGTAAGGAAGTCTTTTCTGAAGGCATTTGTGTGGAGTGTTGCCTTGTACGGGAGTGAAACATGGACGATAAGCAGTGCGGACAGGAAGAGAATAGAGGCTTTTGAAATGTGGTGCTACAGAAGAATGCTGAAGATTAGGTGGGTAGATCGCATAACTAATGAAGAGGTACTGAACAGAATTGGTGAGAAAAGGAATTTTTGGCATACCCTGACTAAAAGAAGGGATCGCTTGGTAGGACACATTCTTAGACATCGGGGAATCGTAAATTTAGCATTGGAGGGAAGTGTGTGGGGTAAAAATCGCAGAGGGAGACCAAGAGACGCGTATAGTAAGCAGATTCAAGTGGATGTGGGTTGCCGTTCTTATGAGGAAATGAAAAGGCTTGCTCAGGATAGAGTAGGGTGGAGAGCTGCATCAAACCAGTCTCCGGACTGAAGACCATAACAACAACAAAGGCTGCCCACAACCATCCTGTTAATTTGTTTGTAAACTCATTATTATACTGGAAATAAACAGCAGTGTCCACCTTGAAAAGTTTTCCTGTCATTTATTAGTAAATTTTCAAATTGCATCAGTTAAGTTTTGGCCAAGCATGGGGTCGAAACGCTCATCACATCAACCAACAACATCAAAGACTATTTAAAATAAACTAAAAATGCACGTCACTCCCTAGCAACATCTGGAGTACATAAAATTCCATGCAGATTTGGTAAAGTACGAACAGGAGCAATAAGAAGAAGTGCCATCACTTGGTTAGCCAATTACAAACCTAACTGTTGCCTGCGACACACCAAAACATCGCCAGTAGCAGAACGTGTTTTTCGAGATGGGAAGCACAAAATAAAAAGTAATGAGGCAAGTGTTTTAGCAGAGACATCACATTACCATATACACATATATAGAGAAGCAATAGAGATTCACAAAACACCAGAATAATTTTAATAGAAAAGAAGAATGTTTAAAATTAGATAAAATATGGATGTTGATGTGCACCAACAAAATGACAATGATAAATATCATTGAACATTATTGATATATCGTCTATTTTCTTATATTAAGATTTTCTGATGTACTATGACGTACATATCTTTAGCAGTTCTTTTGGTGTCTAACATTCTCATATAAAATATGACTAATGTATAATTTTATTTCAATATATTTTGGTGGTAATTATTTAAACACATGAATATGTCATTATAAATTGATTTTATGCCAGATGCAATTGCCTTAAATTCTACATTGCATTTTCAAAATAAATCATATACTTAGTGTCTCTGGATGAGGCTACAAACAAATAAAAACATGATTTTGGACATACCTAATGCTGGATCATAAAGACCACCTTGTAGTGGATGTCCCAACAAATTAAATGAATTTGGATTAGTAATGTGAAGAACACTCAGTTTCCTTACATCTTCCGATGAGTACAAAGAAAAAGTAACACTACTCGTATCTAAGTATCCGCCACTCATTTTAACCTGGAACAAACACCAGATAATACAAATATTATTTCTCTAATTAATGTTTTAGCTCAGTGACAAGTCAAGACATCACAACTTTCAGAGTGAGTTAAGTATAATTTACTTATTTATTTAAATTGTAAAATCTTAAACACAGCTGGACACAGACCCTGCAGATATGGAATAAGTTGACAGCCAATCAGTTGCAGATGGTAAAAGTTATTATAAGAACTCATTGACTAGGTTTCAACACTTTTAAAAGTACATAGTATATCTTCTTTGGAAGGAATATGGACCCTTGTTACATGGCATAGGGATACATAAATAAGTATGCTGCTTTAATGGCACTAATCAAATTGTACAAGACTAGAGAGTTGACTTGTTACACTAATGATACAAATTGTTTTTAACTTCAGAGATATAGTTTATAAATTGATAAGTTTTGTTCAAGTTCCATGCTTACTTATGTATTCTTACATTATAACTGTCAAAAATTCCTCCCGAAGAGAACATTTTTAGAAGTGCTGAAACCATAGGCATGGCTCATCAATGAATGGACATTGCAATAATGTATACTCTTAATAGACTACAAATGGCACGAATGTTGAATACATCGTGTATCATTCCAAATGACTGTATCCTATAATCTACGTATTCTACCAAACAGGAACAAGGCAAGTCATATCATGAAGATAGGCAAATGCACGTCAAAACACAGGTGGCAATCAGAGACATTTATGAGTTTATGAATTCAGTTTATGAGTCAGTGAGTGGTGCCTCATGCGTAGACATTGGTAACGGCACGATGAATGATGCAGATGAAGGCGGCCAATCAGATTCCACATTTCATGTAGCCTATTGTGAATTTGGCTTTCTTCACATGCACTACCGTACTTTTCCGTTCAAATTTAATAATTTCTTGCAACGTAAATTGAAAGGTGTGTTTCTACTGAAAAATTTTCCAGTGCCTTGCAATATGTGAATAATGTCATTAAAATTAGTGTTCACTTCCTCAAGAAAAAAACAGATGTTGGGTAATTTGGAGGAATTTGTATATCTCGAAGTTCTGGTTCTGAATAAGAGATTGGGGCACTATGCGCCTTCATGCACTAAAAGAAGAAACTTTCTTGTTTAACCTATACCTAACCTTCTCAGGGCTAAGCTACAGATAACTTTTTAAAGTGAATCAGACTAACACACTATCGATAACTTCAAAACCAACAACAGGCCAGCGCAGCCTTAAGGTTAGGTATAGGTTGCAGAAGAACTTTTGTCTTGTAGTAGCGCCTGAATCTCTGGTTCAGAACTGCTCAGTATAAGTAATTGCGCTTGTAAAGGCAACGGACGTCGTGAATCACCACAAATAAAATCACTGGTGAAAATAATTTTGACTACATGGTACAACCAGAACACTCAATCTCCATTACAGAATGTAAATATAAATTTCACATTTATTGAAATGCAATATGCTGATCTAAAGATCTTCACATCCACTACACTGATTAGTTTACAAGTCACAAAGAGAAAGCTATTTGTTATTGGCCGAGCGAATGCGACTGGTGATTGGCTGCGGCGCTCTTGCCAATGCCCAAATATGAAATGCCACTTGTGGACTCATAAACTGCGCTTCAGTCGTAGCAATTTATTGGGGGCAATATTTTACGAAGTTATTCCACCCGTCTGCTTTGAGCCAAGAGGTCATCAACATGTCGGAAACCCATCTATGGGATACCAGTATCTTCATACTTGTGTATTGTAGATAATAAATAATCTGTAGTTATCCTCGTAAATTACAGATAACAGAATGTACCATCGAGTGTAGCTATCAGCTCAAAAATTCACGCGTTTGGCACTCACAAGCAGGAAAAAACAAACCTCTGTTAACCGATACTTTACCATCAGAGGGCAGCTGTTCTGTTTGTAAACAAACTGTCGTCTAACTCAGCTACCACATAATTACTAATTACTCACACCTTCTACTAACATGCATGCACCTCAAAACTACCATGTTACGATGATGTCAAAGGTCAAAGCTGACGGGGGAAATCCTATTGTATAAATGACCCTGTACTGGCATGGTAAGGTGCAAGTTTACATGAAAAAACATAAAATGTCAAACAATAAAATGCAGTTGTATATTCCATGGAGGATTACAACAAATCTTATATGATACACCATGCTATCATTCAAATGTCACACGGTCAACCATGCGTTGCCAACATCACCTCCCAGAATTGTGAAGCCAGGAAGTAAAATTTAACCTGTAGCCAATTTTAAAACACTACATGTACCTTTGGTGTAGGCCTATGTACGAAAAAGTGATCCAACCAATGGGTTTGGGTATTTTGGCAACATCACACAAGTCAACAGTATTTTCTTATTTCAAAAGGAAGTAATTAAACTCATTATGAACTCAGAAAAACATGCCCTTATTGTTGTAAAAATACTAACTCCAAAAAATTACCACTTCTACACTGTTCCCATATTTGCTAGGTATTTCAGATATATCAAATAAGAATACCAGCTCAGCCAGGGCAATTGACATAATATATGTTACCTGGGCACCAGTAACTTGCTACATCACGGTCACTCAAGAAATTATTACTGATAAACAAAAGAGATAGGCATGATGCTGCATCCTCTGAACCAATCAGTTCATGAGACACAGGGCTTTGCGTTCTCATTGTGACGACTATGAGAACGGGTAAAGGTATATTCCACAGATAATTTTACTGTAAGTTAATGAAATTTTAGGTTTCACAAATTATTTACCCTATATTTTTTGTATAGCCTAGGCCTACATAGGGCAGGCAATACTATGTGTTTATTATAGTTTTGTAAGTTGACATTGACTATTCTTAGTTGAATGACATTTTATTGTGTGTGCCTTTAAATGTAGGCCTACATGTGTAGCTGTATTGGCACAGAATGTCTTCCAACAGGGATCACGTAGTGTAGGCCAAGTTTGATCATTTGTTGGTGACATGTATGTCTATGGGTATTTTATGAAAGTCTGCTACGTACAGAGCAGACGTACACTAACATGAGATAAAATTTTTAACATAAGACTAATAATGTTCACTAGATTAACACAAAATATTTACATTCAAACATCATTTGCTCCCGATTACGCAACAACAAAAACAACATGTAATAAAGGCGCTTGTTCGAAACACAAGAGGTATCAAAAGACAAATGTGGTAACTATCAAATAACTTGACGATTCTGCGGAGGCCGCAACACGCCACGTTTCGCCTACGGCACACAATTCCCTCAATCACCCTCCCTTATACGACGTGGCGCGATTGAAAGAAAAGGTTATTACTAAAAGGATATAGTGAGGGGTTTACATTTTGCAAATTGGGTTACCCATTTGTAGTGTCTCGTTCACGAAGAACATTTAGAGAAACGGAATGTTCTATCACGACAATACCAAAACTAATCTTCACAATTATGTTGCAAAAAACTACATCTATTATCAAAGAATGCGTGAAGTATTACCTTGATATATTCGTAGGCGTTTGATGAATGAATCCCACGATTCTCTAACACAATTACACCTTACATAACTAAAATTAATCACTTTCTAACAGAAACTTTTTACACATTGTAACGTCTGCCACACTTATCACAATATTTACACATGGCACATGCATTCGAATGTCCGCCACCCAAAGATTCACAATAACAAGTCAAAGAATTTACTGAGATTGCTTGACACCAACCAAAGATCTTATGAAAATACTAACCAACGAGATTAAATTTCATAGAGTGGCGATAGATTCGCCATGTTTGAGGCAAATTGAACTGGCGTCCACCATGTTATTTGGGGTATCGGCTGACAGCTGGTATGCCACAATTTTACCTACTTACAGTTCACGTTTTAAATAAACATTGACTACTGAATAAGGATGTGCTCCAAGTTCCGTCAGGCTTTACTGAAGTTGCGAATTGATGAGACTGGTAGTCCATTTCCTAAAAATGCGGTAATGAAATATCACGAACGTGTCGTCACCCCGTTTACATGGGCTCCCAAAACAGGATTTCGTAACCCGATTTCCCAATTCCGCTTTTGCTTGGTCATGTAAACACTCCAAAATCTATTCTGGAAATCCACTTCTCTAAAGCGGTAAACGCAACCGTTTTTGAAGCGTTCTTGGCTTGTCAGATTGTGTTTTTTTGGTAAGAATTTTCGGCACATATGGACAGAGTGATATTTTCTAATGTTAAATAAAAGTATTAATATTAGAGTGAGTATGAATCTGTGTATATAAGTAAAGAAAAATAGCGATTATGCTGACTAAATCAGGGACTGAATCAGCTCTTTTTCAGCCGCCATCTTAAGTGGATTAGGAAATCCGATTCAGACTGTGCCGTGTAAACACGGCAGCGAAAAAGGGTTTACGAAAATCGGTTTTCGTCTTCCGGAAGATTTGTTACATGTAAACGCAGTGAGTAAGACAATTCCAGTTCGAAGTATAACAGTTAGCCATGGTTTGCAATACGAACGAAAGCACCGCTATGAAAATATTTGTGTTGATGTTAATGCAAGTACATTGTCTAAACTACATGCAAAACTTACAGTGAACATTAGCTGTTATGACGAACAATCATGATCATGGATTTGCATTTGTTGTTAATGTGTTGTAACAACTACTTTCATAAATTCTTGTTGTTGTGTAGGTCTTCAGTCCGTAGACTGGTTTGATGCAGCTCTCCACACTACCCTGTCCTGTGCAAGTCTCTTCATCTGAGAATATGTTCGCCAACTTACATCCTTTTGAATTTGCTTATTGTATTCGTCCCTTGGTCCCCCTCTACTATTTTTACCGCTAAGTAGACAATTCCTTGATGTCTCAGAATGTGTCCAATCAATCTATCCTTTCTATTAATCAGGATATGCCAGAAACTCCTTTTCTCCCCGATTCGGTTAAGCACCACCTCATTAGTTATGTGATCTACCCATCTAATTTTCATCATTCGTCTGTAGCACCACATTTCAAAAGCCTCTATCATCTTTTTACCTGAATTCCTTATCGTCCATACTTCACTCCCATACAATGCTACACTCCAGACAAATGCTTTCAGAAAGGACTTCCTAACATTCAAATTAATAATGGATGTTAACAAGTTTCGCTTCTTTAGAAACCCTTTTCTTCCCATAGCCATTCTGCATTTTATATCTTATTTACTTCAGCCATCAGAAGTTATCTTGCTACCCAAACAACAAAATTCATCCACTACTTTTATTGTCTCATTGCCTAATCTAATTCTTTCAGCATCGCCTGATTTACTGACATTGCATTCCATTACCTTCGTTTTACTCTTGTTAATGTTTATCTTATATCTTCCTTTCAAGACACTGTCCATCTGTCTAGTGTATATTAATCTTGTGTTTACTAAACATACAAGCAAGTCTACAAACTTGTAAAATTGCTATCAAAGGGTTTGGTTGTGAACAAATTTGACTACAAGGACGAAAGTGACGACAAAATACGGCAGTTAAAAATGCGTGTATGTCATCTGGCTCAAAAGCATTCCACTTCGAAATAAGGTGTAGTTAATAACTTTCCTTGTTGCCACACTCAAACTAGTAAGGTTCAGTACATGAAATTTGAGTACAAAGACGAAAGTGACAACAGCATACTGCAATAAAAATGCTGACACAAAACATTTCCACCCAAAAATAATCTTTCAGTAATAACTTTCGCTGTTGCCACACTTAAATAAGTACATATTTGTTCCAAAGAACACACACATATGCAACAGAAAAAATTCTGGCATAATTACTGTTTCCACACTTTGCTCTGGTTACATGTAAACCATGCTCGATCAAGTATTGTCAACAAGAAGAGGAAATATTTTTAAAGAAGGTGTAGACACTCAACAGTGTGGTTTCATCAACCTCAGGAGCAGCAGTCGAAGATAGATCTCAAATACACATCAGCACTAGCTAGAAAACTCAGAATTTTTTTAGTGTTGTGTACTTCAAGGGAATTGCAGGATAGGTCTTCTGAAGCTTCACTCTTGGGGCAGCTAAGTGCCATTACTCAGGAAATTTGTTTGAGTATAGATAGGCAGGGCAAAACATTCGGTGTTCTTGTGCAAAGTACCTGTTATTTTATCACTTCTATTTGTGTATTTAAATCCTAAACACACTTTAGGCATATTTCAGCGGCAAAAATTGTACAGACAGTACACATTAAATACAATATAAACTGAACACAACACTTTAAACTCAACAACAACATAAGATAGACAGACTCCTCTCAAGTGTTTTGACCACCAAAACTGTGGCGGCCGAGTTTACACAGGTTGCCGCAAAGAGCGCTGTAATCATGTGTTAGCCACTCTATGAAATTTAAGCTCGTCGATACTAACCGACGAGCAACGAGCTAGAATTTTATAGAGTGGCTGACACACGAGTTTCAGAGCTACTCGCGAACTCGGTCGCCATATTGGCGGTGGTCAGTACATTAGACAGGGATCTATCAAGCTCCTACCACGCCGTTACGGAGAAGCAAGGCAACTGTCCCAAAATTGTAGCAGCTGATCGCCGCCATTTGCAGGGAAGAATCCTAACACTGGGGCTGTGATTTGAAGTGTATGAGTCGCAACAAGAGCAAAATAAAGCACAAAATAAACGCATGTATGTTTTAGAAAAATACTGATTATTGATTGCACTCTGTTTAAAAAGTATTCTTAAATGAATGAAGTCTCCTAATTTTTGAAATAACGTCTGCATAGAGACACAAGGCTCTTTTGTGATAAGGTGGAGCACTTTTCATTGAGATATTTGCATAAGATGATTCCATGAAACTTGTAAAGTAGCAGAGAGTGCGATTATGTTTTACTTCATGTAATTTTCTGTCAGGTACTTTTTATTTTTCGCCGACTACTCTGTACGTTTTGCACGCTTATTTTTGTACATCACATTTTTGGCTACATTCCTTTCCATATTTTTCTTTCAACTTCCTCGAATTTGGGTATGAATAACTGTAATAACTCATAAAATTTTAAACACGTATTTCATTCGCACATTACTTTTTAACAGAGATAGCACCTCTCAAAGTGGTTGAGTATGCAACATTAGACCAAATATTTGACCATTTACGAAGTACAATCACCATCTGTTAAGTGTCTAAAAACAATTATTTGACCTACTTCTGCATCATACTTATATGTGATAAATACCTTTTATAGGCCTAGTTATTCAGTCAGGTCAAATTAGTATTTTTAGTAATTTATATGCAAATAAAATATAAGTACCTGAAATGCACCAAAGTAAGTTTCTCAGTTTTAGAGAATCATTTGTAAGAGGAAACTTAAACAAAAACAAATGCTCACGATTTCTTATTTCTCCATGAAAATACTATATAGTATACAAGTGATCACTTGATCTGTGATTCACTGATCTGTGAAATGTAACATTGTTTCCGTCTTCGTCTTTGTTTCAATTCTTACTGTTACAATTAAAAGCAGCACACAAACGAACCGTGTTTACGCACGATTGCCATGCAAATGGCGGCTTCTATCACGTTCAACATGAGGACGCGACACTAGCCCCAGCGAGCAGTCTAGTTTTTATTTAGTAAGTCTATGGAATCTATCCATAGTATGTTGTTGTTGAAAGTGAAGTGCTGTATTTAGTGTATATTGTATTTAGTGCACATTTTCTGTACAATCTCTGCTTCTGCAATATGTCTAAAGTGTGTTCAGCATTTAAATACACAAATCGAGATGTTAAAACGACATATATTTCGAGCAAGAACACCAGTTGTTCTGCCTCTTTTGGTCTTTGTCTGCCTATACACAAACATACCTCCTGGCTAATGACACATAGCTTCCCCAAAAGTGAAGCTTCACATGATCGGGGGGTCGGGTTTTGTAAGGGACTAAATAGTGACGGTTATCAGTCGCTTCACATGACCGATCTTGCAATTCCTTTGAGGTACAAGGCTCAGTTTTCTGCCTAGTGTCTGTGTGTTTGTCCTTCTGTTGCTGCTGTGGTTGATGAAAGAGTGTCTCATCTGTTGAATAATAAAATAAAACAAAAATTTTTGAGTGTCTACACCTTATTTAAAAATATTTTCATTTGTTGCTGACAATACTTGATGAAGCACGGTTAACATATAACCATTGCAAAGCGTGGAAGCAATAGTAACAGCCAGAATTTTTTACTTGTTAAATATCTGTGTTCTGTGTAGCAAATAGTAATGTGCATCAGCGTGGCAACAACGTAAGTTATTAATGATATGTTATTTCGGTGTAGAATGCCTTTGGGGCAGCTGACCTAGGCGCATTTTTGATTGCAGTATTCTGTTGTTACTTTCGACTTTGTACTCAAATTTCGTCTACCAAACTTCACAACCAAACACTTTAACAGCAATTTTACGAGTATGTGGACTTAACACGTTTAAAAAGCACTAGATAAAGCAGTTGTTACAACACATTAACAACAGATGCAAATCCGTGATCATGATTGTTCGTCATAACAATTAATGTCCACTGTATAACTTTTGCAGCACTATTAGGCTATGAATATGCGATACAATTAACACAAATATTTTCAAAACGGCACTTTCGTTGTTGGATCAAACCTCAGCTAACTGTTATAGTTCGAACTGGAAGTGTATTACTGACAGATTCGTGATATTTCATTACCGCATTTTAAGAAAATACACTCTCTGGCTCATCAGTTCGCAGCTTTGATAAAGTATGGACATACCAACGGAACTTCATGTACATCTGTACTCAATAGTCAAGCTTCATTTAAAACGTAAAACTGTGTAAATAAGTAAAATTGTCTAGTGGGTGTGGGATACCAGCTGTCAGCCAGTATCCCAAATAACATGGCGGACGCCAGTTCAATTTGCCTCAAACATGGGGGACCTATAGTCACTCTATGAAATTCAGCTTGTTGGTCCCAAGAAACAGCCATCCAGTGATTTTGAGAGTCAAAGAGCTTGTCGGCAACGACCTTGAATTAAAATTTTAATTCAATGCCTCTCCTTATATTTAATACCTTTGGTATAACGAGACAACGTTGTCTTAAGGATATTTATTATTTGTTGATATTTATATCACCTTGGCCTGAGGAACAAGGCAGGATTGTTTCCATTCGTGTTCTTTGCTGGGGTGCTATTCCAATACAGGAGAGCCCTGGCAATTTGATAAGCATTTAACAGGGAACATTGAGGCAGAATTAAAGTATGTGGACAAATTTTAATTCACTGCTTCTCCTTAAATTTAATACCTTTCGTATAATGAGACAATGTTGTCTCAAGAATATGAATTATTTGTTAATTTAAATCGATTCTGAAAAAAGAGTCGGGAATGTAGCATTATATGGGAGTGAAATGTAGCCTATAAAGAGTTAAAACAAAAAGATGATACCAACATTTGAAATATGGCGCTACAGACAAATGCTGATGAGGAGGTTCTAAGCAGAATTGGGGAGGAAAGAAATTTCTGGCGTATCTTTACAAATAGAAGGGGTCTATTGATGGAACACATACTGAGACATCAAGAATTCAAATGTTCAAATGTTTGTAGAACTTATGGGACTTAACTACGGGAGCATCAGTCCCTAAGCTTACAAACTACTTATGAACTAGCTAAGGCTAAGGATGGCACAAATATCCATGCCTGAGGGGGGATTCGAACCCCCGACCATAGTGGCCGTGCAGACCGTGACTGAAGCGCCTCAGTCCCCTTGGCCACCGCGGCCGGCCATCAAGAATTCGCCAATTTAGTATTGGAGGAAACCAAGAGGGGTAAAAGTCGCAGAGGGGGACTAAGAGACGAATATAGTATGCAGGTTTAAAAGGATGTAGGTTGTAGTTCTTATTTAGAGAGGAAGATGCTTGCACAAGACAGGTTAGTGTGAAGAGCTGGATGAAACCAGTCTTTGAACTGAAGACCTCAACCATAGCCCGCTAGTATGCTGTAACAACCTCGGCGCTTCTCTGGATCAAATGGGTTTCAGCTTAAGGATGGAAGTTGCAGCTTTTGCGACGTATGGCGCCACACACCGACAGTTGCTTCAGCTACTAGTACTACAGCTAGTGAGCTATGCCCAGGTATTCACCGACAGTGGAATTGTTACTGTCGAAGTTATACATTGCTCTTGTGAGCTGTAAATATTGAACACGTAATATATGATTTTCTGCATTAATTTGGCTTGAAGATTATCCTCCAAAAGCAGTATTCTTTTAACGAAGGTAAGGATTGCAGGCAGCGAGTAATAGTGAAAATGTTGTTCCAATACTGGCATTCGTACTGCAGAAGTGTGTATTGCTGCTAATTTGGAATATTTTCCATAATAGTACGTTGATACTACACTTCTGTGATCTTATAGCCCAATAATCTGTCATACTCTCCTTGTTCCTTACAGAAACCTTACTGCTGTGTGCTGTTATGTAAGATTCAAAAAGGAAAAAAAAAAAAAATAGCGATATTAATTACCGCGAAATTTCGGTTGATAATAACCTAAGAAATATGTGGTTATGCATGAGTTGTAGAAAAAAATTTCACTCCAAGTAAACTGTGAAATTTATTAGTGGTTTTCAGTGAACATGTTATCGGTACATATTATAAATCTGATTTCAAGAGTAAGATTTTCAAACTAGGTAGTATTCCCAGCAGATTTCGAAATTATCCTCTTCATAAAATACCATTACCAGCAGTATCTAGGCGACAAATTGAAAAGTACACTTCAGATAATCAGATGTGTCATAAACATAAAATAAGTGCAAACTCTAAGAATGAAACCCATACACTTGTGCCATTAAATGCAGTTATAGAAGGTAGAATTCAAATAGAAGACGAGATGCTTTCCAAACTAAAAGCATTGGAAGACGACCTACCACAGAGAACTAAAACAGGGAGACGAAACAACGAATTAAATAGTCAAGAACCTCATAGCCGTGTTCTGTCAGAGTGACATGCAATTCTGAAATCATTACTATCAGAAGAAAGTAAGACGCTTAAAATGGAATTCTTTCTGGAGTAAATAAAAATTTTTAATAAAAAGTCACCTCTCTGGAGTGAATAACAATGCATTTGGCACTACTGCTTACCGAAAGGTTACAAATGTGCCAGAGATTTTATCTTGAAATTGCCCAGTAGCGGTACTCATTCTCGGTTTTTGGTGATATTGCCCAAGAAAGCAAAAAACAGGAGAAAATAAAGATAGAAGCATTCTGTCTGAACATGGCAAATTTGCTATGTAGCTTAGTAACTGATGAGACGTCATTTAAGCAACAATTGCAATATTTTCGGTAATAAATGCGGTGGGATAAAACAACCAATACTTTTTAGTGCTTTCATGTGTAAATATTCCTTAGCAGTTGTAGCCAACCAGAGAGCTTCCTTTGAATTAGAAAGTTACAAATAACCGAACTTGTTGAACTCCAGACAGCTGCAACGGAAGGAGCTGCATGCTTTACATGACAAGCGTTTCACTCAGTCGCCTGAAAGCGCTCTGCATCTACCAGCTCTGCTACATGAAGTAACAAGCGACGAAAAGGAATACCGAGGTTGTTATAGCATGCTATTGGGCTATGCCTTAACAAACAATGAGAGATATTGACACACAGGGAATTACATTAAATGTGCTTGTCCATTATTTGGAATATAATTGAGACTCAATAATTGTAAATTATTTTCAACAGCAATAAATATTTTTTCTCTTGCCACTTGGAGTATGGCCCCATAATCTTATTTTTCTACAGGGTGAGTGAAAAGTCACATTCTGGTATTTCAAAAACCCTGGGAAACCTGAATATTCCAGTAAAGTATGGGTGAGGTAGTCTATCTCTTGCGGTATGTATAAACCATGGACGCCATCTTTTTATCGGCCATCTTGACTCTAAGTCAATTTTTTAAAATAGAAAGGGGATCGTGTGATACCTCAAATAACATCAGCATTTTACGATAAGTTTATTCCTGTAAACACATTTGAAGTAGCACTTATGGTTCAAAAGTTACAACACTTTTTTGTTTGTTTCAGAAGATGGCATTAACAAAGGCGGGAAGAATTGAGGTCATTTTGGTGTCTGTAGAACGGAGTTGCCGAGTTATAGCAGCGGATTTTAACAACCGACACCCAGAAAGACCTCCGATTTTACACAACAGTCAGGTGCTTAATTTCCAAAGACCGAGAAACCAGGACAGTGGCTGATGAGGCACCGAGTGGCCGTCCTAAAAGTGCTTCTGACGAGACATCCTCAACAATCGTTTTGGCGTCCTACGTGAAGAGCCCAAATCGCACCACAGGGCTTATGGCAACAGAGTGTGGAATCAGCCAGTCATCGATCATACGAATCCTTGATGCATATCAATGGCAGCCATTCAAGATGCAGCTACTCCAGCACCTAGCAGAGGATAACCCAGACAGATGTATGCAGTTTTGCACGTGGGCCCTAGAGCAAGTTGAACAAGATCCCTCTTTTGCACACGGTATCTTGTTCAGTGATGAGGCAAACTTTTTTGTCAGTGGTGAAGTCAAACGTCACAACCACAAATACTGGAGTGTCCAGAATCCACACTGGATTGAACCTTCCAAGGTAGTTGGTGACGTAAAGGTTATGGGGTAGTGTTGAATACGGGGCACACATGTAATTGGTCCTGTTTGCATTGAACAGAACCTAAATGCCCAAAGCTACCTGGTAATGCTGCAAGAAGTGGTGTTTCCCTCAGTTCTCAATGAAGAAGGCAGCTTTCCATCTTACTTTCAACAGGATGGGGCTCCACCACACTACGGAGCAGTAGTTCGCCAGTGGTTAGATTGTCAATTTCCTGGTCATTGGATTGGCCGACATGGTTCTGTGGAATGGCCTCCCAGGTAACGTGATCTCACATCGCTTGACTTTTATCTGTGGGGTCATTTAAAGCAACTCGAATATGCAGAGAAAATAAGAAATAGACACCATCTCGAGCAACACATGGAAGAAGCGTGTGCCAGCACTTCTGCAAAAACCTTCTGTGAGTGCATGACGATTGGATTCAGCGCCTTCAGTTGTGCGTTGACTGAGAGGTGGGCCATGTTGAACACACCAAATGACTGTCCTTTATGGGGAGCATCCAGCCGGTAATTCCAACGAAAATGTGTTGTCTCTTTTGAACGATAAGTGCTACTTCGAATGTGTTTACAGGAATAACGTTGACTCACCCTGTAGATGTCTGTAACTATGGTAAATGTAGTTTATTGACTTCTCCACCCAAGTGAAGTTAAAATTATTGTAGGTTTTTCAGTAATGACTTGCCGGATCTTTATTTCTTTTCAGCATAAGGCATTTTAATGCACAATCACAATGCAGTTAATATTGCAGTTCAGTGAGAAGGGTGGTCTATATGATTCAGTTACATATACCTTTCGTAGCTCTCATTGTTTGTATTTGTCAGTTGTTTGTGCACGGTCTAATAAGACCAAAACCATAACCCTGGTTGTAAATGCAGTATGGCGATGTATAAGGCAACTGTTTAATATTCGAACAACTTAGACATATGTAAGTAGTAACAGAAGTGACAACAGCCGATATTTCGGCACGAAAATATCCTGCCATTTTCAGGGAAAAACTCAAGAGAAGGAGCACTGTGCATGAAAATGTAATACCTGAGGTTTCCACGAAAACAGGAAAGATAAACACACAATGAACAAGTAAGTAGCAGAGCCATCCATCACACAACGAAAGTTGATAAACTGCAGTATCGGTGGTGAATATTAGTGATAAAAAGGAATTACCAATGAGGTTAAATTTCAGATAGTGACTAACACACGAGTTACAGCGCTCCTAGCGGCAACTTATGTAAACTCGGCTCCCATATTGACGGTGGTCAATACACTTGAGAGAAGTCTGTCAACTGTTTGTTATTGTTCAATGATGATGATGATGATGATCGGCGTTTCAGGGACTACGGGTCTAGATCACCAATGCTCATGCTCAAAACTTGAGCAGATGAAGCCAAAAAGGTGCATATCGTAAGATTGACAAAAATTAAAACTAAGAGCAAAAGTTGTAGGGATTATTTGAATCATAATAAAAAAAACCACTTTAAAAATGTCACTACAAACGCGGTTAAAAGGTCGACAGATGGTTGCACCCCCCCCCCCCCCCGTAGCACCACCCAAAGATTTTTTCATTTTAATATTTTTTATTGCTTTCATTTTTTTAAACAGGTTGGGACAGTTAATTTCAAATAGTACACATGTAATAAATCACAACATAACTATGATTTGCCAAGTCGGTCGCCACTGAGAACGTCTGCTGCTGTTACGATGAGCGGTTTTAATGCCGCCGCGACCAGCTTTGATGCTGTCGCTATTGTTACTGCTATGCCGAAGCTACAAGCCGATTGTTCATATGAGGCGACCCAATGTTTAGCAGGTCAGCGGAGCTACCGAGTGGAATCTTATGAAAAACAATACCGTAGTGTTATTTTAGTTCAATTTTTACGACAAAGAGTCTCATGTTGATTAAACTGTAAAGACCTTTCTCTTTGGCTAGTAACACAGAGGCTGCTTAATTATTTTACAAGCTGATTTTATACCTTCCGTTGCCACCACGTTGATCCTCTTCCACTTTCAAAGTAATGCAAGCCTACTCAATTTATTTCTTGTGCAATTTTTTTCATAGTATAACTGGTTAAATTATAAAAAGTATAAAATAGATCATGGGTTATAAATTCAATAAGCTTTATTTTTTTTTAAATAGGCCACCCCCTGAACCAAATTATAAAAAATTATAAAATTATAAAAAGTATAAAATAGATCATGGGTTATAAATTCAATAAGCTTTATTTTTTTTAAAAATAGGCCACCCCCAGAACCAAATTCTGGCTACGCCACTGGTGTCTTATTTTTATTTGTTGTTGAGAATACTCGATCGAGTATGGTTGACATTTGATCAGTGCAAAGTGTGAAAGCAACAGTAATACCTAGAATTTTTTCACTTAAGAAATATCCTTGTTCATTGCAACAAATATTTACTTATTTTAGTACGGCAATAACGAAAGTAATTAAGGATACCTTATTTCGGCGTTGGATGCTTTTGTGGCAGCCGACCACGACGCATTTTTCATTGCAGTAATTTGTTGGCACATTCGTCTTTGTATTTAAACTTCACCCTCCAAACTTTACAACCAAGCCATTGGACAAGTTTGTGGACTGTACGTTTAATAAACAGCTGTTATAACACATTTACAACAGATACAACTCAATGATAATGACTGTTAGGCACAGGGCCGGCGCAAGACCAAGCGCCGCCCCGTGCGAGCTGCTAAATTGCCGCTGCCCATCTCTCTCGTTTTTTTTTTTTTTTTTTTTCAATACATTTGTGAAATTTTATTTAAACAAGTCTACAAATCTGTAGAAAAAGTTAACAATCAACAATCAATCGCATTTTTTGTTTTTACTTTTCAGATGTACCTAGGTTTCGGCCACTGAGTGGCCAGTTCGTTTAATATGTGCTTACATCTAAACCGTCATGTTGACAGTTACGTTCAGCACGACGGTATAGATGTAAACATAATTCAAAGCATTGAGAATAGCCACTCTGTGCCAGAAATCTATGAAGGTGTGGAAAATAAAAACAGTTGAAACGGCCAAAGAGTGGAGCGGAAGGCAATGGACAGAGGAAGAATAAGTAGATGGAGTAATATAATAACGCAATAAATACATATTCGGGAATCGACGGGTACTGATGCTAGTCGAAATATATTAACTTACTGCACTGCAGTTATTTATTTCAAAGAACTAACACTCGCCATCTGTCGTAATATGCATGTGTCAGTTCTGTCGTGTCTGATTATGGAATACAGGGGAAACAAATTAATCATCGCCGTATCACGTCATTTTTTTGCACTTTATTTTCATTCTAGCTATTGTGGTGACGCATGCTTATTTGCCGAGTTGCCAATTTTTTAAGTAATAGATCATAAGAAAAATAAATTTTCCTATTCTGCATTCTTGATGGAGAAAAATTCTAACTTATGAATAACGTGCATGCGCAATACTAATTGTAAGTTACATGAAAAGCACGTACCTATTACATC
Source organism: Locusta migratoria (assembly GCA_026315105.1). Lineage (NCBI taxonomy): Eukaryota > Metazoa > Arthropoda > Insecta > Orthoptera > Acrididae > Locusta > Locusta migratoria. Next base: position 745,155,482 of record CM048744.1, read on the forward strand.
CCAAGTTGCAAGAAATGGGGACGCACCAATCTTCTGTTCTTGTGAAACGCAACGAAAGTGCTTCTGACCAATCTTGACTCTTTCGGCCAACTATCGAAACGATTTCCGTAGTTTTCGTTGTAGAGAACGTAACAATACATATTGTCTGGAAAGACGAAGTGGTGAAGCGGCAGTGCCAGGAACTACAGTAGGTCACGTGACGAGGTACAGCGAGGCTACGGTTAAACTAGCGCCCAAGAAGAAGCTCATAATGTGACCGATGATATGGATAAATGTATTATCAGGCAGAATTTTTATAGCATTACGAACAATAGAAATAAATACGAACTTTGCGAAAACTGCACAACTTTTGGCAAACAGAAATGAGCTTCAAAGCTAGCAAGGAAACCCTTAAAAGCAATGTTCTGTCTATGGATTTTCGTTTTACAAGGTATCAAAATTAACGTTTTGTTTCTCTTGGACGAGAAGGCATTGTTGCTAAAAGACCATAATACTTTCTCAGGTTTTCATCAGTATCAAAGCGACCAGTAGTTTACTTAGACGAAACGTGGATTCATAAGCATTATACAGTAGATACATGTAGTCAAAGTGATAGTGTGCGAGTAGTATTGTCACACAAAAGTGCTGGTCAGAGTTTAATTGTTTTCATGCAGACGGAGACAGGTGTTTCAGGGCTCAAAAACTAAAACGTCCGACTATCACACAGAAACGGATAGCAAACATTTTCAAAAATACATCGAAACCTTTGTAATTACTCACAGCGTATTTACCCATTCGAAGTTCTTCTAGCCATTGTAAGTGTTGAACATGTTTGACTGTAGTAATGTTCAACAATTTTTATCTATAGCGCGGGAAGAATGAAACACTCAACTGTCATTGAAGGGCTTAGCAAAATTGCCTCAGGATTAACACGTAACCGCAGTATCGAACATTGCATTCGAATTTCCAAATTAGATTTCGTCTCATGCAAAATTAGTTGTGAGTAAACGCACGGCGCGTAACACGCTGGCAGCGCTCCAGTCATAAGAATACTGGCGTGTGCGCCAGACTGCTTCCCTTCCGGCGTAAACACGACGGCGCTGCCACAGTGGCAAGGAAGAAATTAGCCCTCCTCCCTCCCCTTGTTCAACAGGGGCGGCCGGCATGTAGTCAAGACGCATTGCCACAGTTCCCGAAGCCGCTCCCTCCGAGGTTTGGTTCCGAATCCCCTCTTGGGAATGAATGTTGAGTTTGTACTACAGAGAAAAACGGGGGTGGGGGGAGCAGTTTTACCGCCCCCCGGAAAGTGCCGCCCCGTGCGGCCGCACATTTAGCACGTGCCTTGCGCCGGCCCTGGTTAGGCATAACAAACTAATATTCAGTATATAAGTTAACACCATGTGTAAACCATGTCCTTGTATTATAATCAACATAAATATTTTCAAAGCGGCACTTTTGTTGTTGTTGTAAACCTCAACTAACTGTTATACTTCTAACTGGAACTGTATTACTCACTACGTTTACATGCAACACATCTTCCGGAAGACGGAAACCGAGTTTTGTAAACCGTTTTTCGCTGTCGTGTTTACATGGCATAGCCTGAATCGGATTTCCTAGCTCACTAAACATGGCGGTTGGAAAACAGCTGATTCAGTTCGTTATTTAGTCTGCACAATCGCTTATTTTCCTTTATTTAAATACACAGATTTATGTTCACTCTAATATTTATACTTTTATTTCACATTAGAAAGTATCACTCTCTCCATATGTGCCGAAAATTCTAACAAGAAAACACAATCTGACAAGCCAAGAACGCTTCAAAAACGGATGCGTTTACATGGACACGAAAATCGATTGTGGAACTGGAAAACCGCTTTAGAGAAGCGGATTTCCAGAATCGATTTTGGAGTGTTTACATGCCCAACCAAAAGCGGAATTGGGAAATCGGTTTACGAAATCCGGTTTTGGGAGCCCATGTAAACGGGGTGACTGACAGATTCATCAGATTTCATTGCGCTATTTTTAGGAAATAAAGTATCAGGCGCGTCAGTTCGCAGCTTTAATAAAGTCTGGAGGCACCGAGGGAACCTGATGACCCCCGCATTCAGTAGTCAATCTTTATTTAAAACGTAGCACTGCGTAAATAAGTAAAATTCTCTAGTCCGTCTGGCACACCAGCTGTCAGCCGATAAGCCAAATAACACTGCGGACGCCAGTTCAGTTTGCGTCAAAAATGGCGGACCTATCGCCACTCTGTGAAATTTAAGCTCTTTCGGCGTGACAGCATTAATTCTGTCCTGGTTTTTGACGAGTGAGAGGGGGAGGGGGGGAAGAGACAGGGAGCAGAATTCCACACAGAACTGACGTAAAAACCTTCGTCTCTATTTTTACGGTTATTTTCTAGTTTAATTTGAACCACTTCCTTAACAACACGATCCCTTTAGCTGGATGTGTATGCCGCTTTGTTTTATTTTCCACTGGATGATCTGTGTGTAGGCAATTTTCTGCAATAGAAAATTTGATACACTGTTGTGAACGTGAGAGATGTATATGTTTCGTACACTCGTATTCCACAGTCGTAATAGTCTGAGCGATATATGACACACCACAACTGCATAGGACGTGATGATCACTTGCCTAACACAAACTAAGATCATCATTTTCGGACCTTAATGACACTTTAATTCCATATAGTGGTCGAAAAACAAATTTCGCATCATTTTTTGGCAAGATATTGACAATCGTGTTGGAGATGCCTTCAGTGTAAGACAAAACGACATTAACTTGCGTGAAACCTTGGAGCTGTCATCACTCACTCATTAAACAGTTGGTCGACAATGCAATGCACGGTTGATCTGTTTTTCACTGTAACTTTTATATTGTTGGGTGACTTGCAGATGAGATAACTCAACTGACAAACTTTTAAGATCTGAAATGATGCAAGTCATGTTTGTCACGGTACAAAGAACCTCTTCACAATGAGCCAGTTTGCGACAACTATCAGCCCGCAGATAAAAGTCAGTGTGTTTTGGCTTCCTATAAACAGCATATTCCAACGTAGCATAAACCTCCTTCTTGGCCTATACATCAAGGAAGCGGTGGCAGTCATTTTTTTCCACCTTCACATTGAAACGAGTATTCAGGTGGATTGAGTTTAGATGTTTGAAAAAGACATTTCAATTCCATAACCATCAGCCAAATAACAAAAGTATCCCCTACATATCTGAAATAAACATGCAGATTTCAGTACCGTGAACTCTGAGTTACCTTTCTCGAATTCCTTCATAATTAGGTTAATGACAAGGAGTTTCCAAACGAAATTTCAGCTGTTTGTTCAGGCAATGGTTTTTTAATGTTTATCATCTTTGATTGTGAGATATCTCTGCTATTTACTTGTTCGTTACGTGTTATCTTTCCTATTTTCATCGAAAACTGCCTGCAGTGTTGCCTTGAAAATGGCAGGGAGTTCTTCTACCGTAATATTGATGCTGTTTCCCGCTGAATAACCGTAAGTTGTTCAAATCTTCATTAAGCTGGTAGAAGCTCATTGTTAAAATTAGAATGAAAAAAGTCGAGTGCAAAATCGTTTTTATTTTATTACCGGTTTCAGTCTATTGTAAACCATCTTCAGGCATCACCAGGCGGTGCTGCGGACACAGTAGGCCAGAACCGCCTGCCATCTGAAGAGGCTCTACAATACACTACAAACAGTAATGAAATAAAAACAACAAGTTTGCGATAGGAACTGTTGCAAATTATTATTTAACTCTGGTATCAAGATCGCTGTTTGCCTCCAGTATTATTTCTAAAATTACTTCTTACCGTTGCGTCTCCAGACTGTAATCCGACCTTTGTAGTGGTGCAGACGGAATCGGGACTCGTCGGTGAAAATAATGACATTCCAATGCCAACATTCATTTCCTAGGGATAATCGTCAGATCAAATAATATTTAATGTGGAATAAATTGGCCAAAGCGTTTATTATTTTGTATGCCTTTCGCTGCAAATGCACTCAGTGAAAAATGTAGTTTACATGAATTAATTGCACCACTGGCTAATTAATAATATGTATTTCCAATTGCATAACGAAACAAAAATATGAGAGAATAAACAATTGCAGCCATATCCACTGCTGCAAACATATTCTTGTGTAGGCAGTAAAGGAACAACTCACTCATCGTGGCAAACTGAATTAAAGGTATCACCACATCAGTTCCTCCTCCATTCCTGTTTTGAAACAGGGTGTATAGGGGAACTTGTACTTTAATTGTCTGTCATTTCCTGTAAAAAGATCGGTGTAGACAAGGAACGCGTCTGTGCTGTAGTTGTCACTTCAGCAGTCGCTGGTGAAGGAGAGGGTTTAGCGAACGTATGTGCAGAATTAATTACCAACACGTTTGTGTGTGATGTCGGTTGCGGTTGAGTAAGCAGTTTAGCCTTCTCTGGGTACATAGGTTTGCTGTCCTTTTTAATTTTGAAATTGTGAATATCTCTTGAGATTACCCCATAGAGTCCAGAGTATGACGAAATAGTCTAAGTAGCACCCTTAAAAGGTTTTACCTTATTTCACCCGCTAAATGATTGAATTTCCAAAAATATGGAAACACGTGTGTTTCAAATTCCAGTCAAAAATCTAAATCCGAAGTTTTGTTTTTCTTGCTTCAAAATTGCCTTAATAGCAATGTATTTTCAAAACACCGTTCAGCCCCTATTTCACCCCTTTAGGAAGGAAATATCGAAAAATCGCTGATGCCTACAGTGTAAGATAAACAACGTCTACAAATTTGAAGTTTCTATCGTCTGTAGATTCACTTTTCAGCGCCGTTTTATGTCTTTTTAGAAACAGAACACTACGATTTAGCATCTTTCAGGGTAGTTTTTCTTTTCCAACTGCATATGCACTTATTTTTCCTTATTTGTACGATTGTTGCAGAAAAACAAATGAAGAATGTGCATCACATTTCAAAACTCATCGCTGATCTTTATATAAGCTGACGACTTGCAACCACTATATCTTCCACCCTGTTATAGCTATCGACACGGAACTGCTAAGGTGTACAATGGGAGACTTTGTATTCCTGTGAACCGTGCAGGACTATCCATACTAGAAGGAAAGATATTGTGATGCCTTAGCCACAACGTAGATGATATTTACAGAATGATATTTGCACTCTGCTGCAGAATGTGCACTGATACGACAGTTCCTAGCATTGAAAACTGTGTTCTGGGCCGAGAATTCGAACCCAGGACCTTTGCCTTTCACAGGTATGTGGTCACGGCCTGTCTTCGCACTTTACTTTCGCCAGTACCTCACCTCATACCCTCTAAACTTCATAGAAGTTCTTCTGCAGGTCTTGCACTTCTAGAAGAAAGGATATTGTGGAGACATGGCTTAGCCACATCTCAGAAAATGTTTCCATGGGGTATTAAATCTGTGTGCTGAACTGGAATTTGAACCTGCGACCTTTGACTTCTACAGGCCAGTGCTCTGCCAACTGGACTGACCTGGCACATCTCACGGCCTCTCTTCACAGTTTCACTTCGCAGACATGAAGCTGTGAGGACGTACTGTGAGGCTTGCCAAAGTAGCTCAGTTGTTAGAGCTCTTACTGCAGATGGCAAAAGTCCCAGTTTCGAATACCGAAGCTGTGAGAACGAACTGCGAGGCGTGCCAGGGTAACTCATTTATTTGAGTGCTTGTTCCCGAAAGGCAAAGGTCCTGTATTCGTATCTCGATTCGCCACACAGTGTCAATGTGCCAGAATGAAAAGTCCCCTGCAAAGTGAAAATATTTCCTATACCCACATTTATATGCTGAAGTTGACAGATGGCATTGGGAATTGAGCAGTAGGTGCAAATAAATCTCTATTGATTGTGTTAGACTGACATCTAAGATATACATAGGGCTATGTCCAATATCTTTGTACAATGGGCCACATGACTTTCACATTGATTAACTTGAGTATGCCTCATATGCCAGGGTGAGCTACATTATGCATTATATCGAGATAACATACGATATTGATTCGGTATGTAGGGTTATTACTACGCTTTCGCTACCCACATCAGAGCTGAAATGCTACTTATTGTTCCTGTACTGATTGCACAAGATTGTTGGTTTAATGCTAACACTGCCCAACAATGAAGTTTAACTGAATCAATTCCGAGATAGGATAGGTGTACCCAGGTTGTCTTTCTGCAGGATGTAACCCATATCAATTTTTAATATTATGGTATATTGATCTGTTGACACTAACATAGTGAATCGTCATTCCTGTCTTGGTGGAATAAATTTAGCAAATTGTGGTCCAGAAGAACTGTAAAGTATCATGCTTAAACTAAGAAAGTTACTCCATATTGCAATGTTTTGGATTTCACTTGTTTGAGAAAAAGATAAGTCTTTTTCAGATCTGTCTCATTTACCAGTGTGGTTACAGTTGGACATTTTAACCTGTTCAGGAAGATAAAGATATATTAGTATTATGTTTTGTGATCATAGCTTCTGAGTAATAATATTGTTGTATTTACTTACAGTTTTGTCGATAATCTTGTTATGTCCCTAGCAACATCTGTTTCAACACATTACTATATGCATATGCACATTTTATGGCATATTCACTGTAAATATTAACGTAAGTAGGTTATCTTAGTTTCTAAGGATCTTTGGTAGAGTTGGGCAACACGATTCTTTCTTAGTAATCGATTATTGCGATTAAATCCCACACTGTGAATCGATTCCTACGATTCGTTCACGATTCTTTAGTCTGCAGTGGCATGATTCTTACTTCTACATTCTACTCATAGATGGCAACACATGTCTGTGTCATGGATGTTGAAATCTAACCTTATGAATCTGTTCCTACGATTCTTTCTGCCTTCCGGTTTGCGAGGACAGGAATCTTACAGAATGCGAAAAAACAGACGATTCGTCCCCCCTCTTGACTTCTCTCCGGCATTCGGAATCAATCGGCACGATAAGGCATGATCCGGTAGTCGCCTTTGAATCATTATTTGTTGTAACTTGGAATCGTCACGAGACAGACGTTTCTTTTGAACTACGACTCTTCCGGATCACGATTCGATTCTTACGATTCTTTATTTGTGTTCGTTCAAACGAACGACTCAATCCCGAATCACCACAACTCTTTGGTACAGTGTTAACATCTAATACAAAATGTCTACAAGTGGTGTGTACATAACTGTGTTCTTGTGTTGTGTGTGCCAAATAACAAGATTATCGACAAAACTGTAAATAAAACAATATAATAACTCAGAAGCTATAATCACAAAACATAATACTAAAATAGCTGTATCTTCCTTAACAATAACCAACAATAACCTCACTGGCACCCACAACACAAAACAGTAATGAACCTCTAACTGTAAAATGCACCCGATGATGGCAGCTTGCTGCAGAAACGCGTCGTGCTAAAGCGTCTAGCTGCGAAGCGCGCGGTTGCTCGCCGTGGATGTTCGAGTCCTCCCTGGGGCATGGGTGTGTGTGTTTGTCGGTAGGTTAGTTTTCTTGCGACTCGTAATAAATTAATTTAACAGCAACATTTCTTGGGTGACATAAACGTATATTTCCATCACAGAATACAGAAACAAAAACTAAACTAAAACAGAATAAACACGTATAGAGAAATGAATGAGCAATAGCAAAGATATTACGTGAATTTAATCTCTGTTCGACTCGCGCACGTCGATATCTCGATGTATAACACTGCACAAACTTGATGCCACCACTACAGTTTACCTAGGTTTAAGTAGTTTGTCAGCTACGGACTGATGACCACGCAGTTTGGTCCGATAGATTTACAGACATTTGAACATTTTCGCGTCGTGCTAATAAAAATAAATTAGTAATAAGTGACTGCTGCAGTATAAATTATTTCAAAAAGTTTATAATACGGTCGCAGACCAACTCCACATAACAAGGATACATTTATGGATAAATTTCGATTAAAAAGTTATTTCGATCACAGTACTATGTCACCGTGCAGGAACATTTTCATTAGGTTTCTGCAAACTGTTCGTGAAAGGCGGCGGCAGACGTAAGCCGCCTGCCGGTGGCAGGGTGTGTTTGCGGGCTCCGCCGGCAGGTGTCGGTAATAGCGCGGCAGGCGGCGGAAGCGGGGCGCGGGCAGGTGTCGTGGCGGAGCGGGGAGGGGCGCGCGCCGACACGGGGCTAATGAATCGGCTTTCATGCAGGTGTCTACACAGCTGTGTTTGCTCGGCGGCGCTGATCCCTAATGCCGTGTCACAGCGCATTCAATCGGCCGCCGCAGCGTATTGATTCTGAGCGCTCAACTGCCGCACAGCTAAGGACAGAGCGGGCGGCCAGTGCAGCCTGTGCTGCCCGTCTAAACCAGGCCGAGGGCCTCCGAATACAGGCTGCAAGCGGCGTAAGCTGCCGGAATTATACAGCCGGTACATGCCGGAGTGCTCGACAAGAAACCTCGCAAACTGATTTTAATGAAATTGCGTGGTTATGGTATATCGCCTCAAATTTGTGACTGCAGAGGGGATTTCCTGTCAGAGAGGACACAGTTTGTAGTAATAGATGGTAAGGCATCGGCTAAAAGAGAGGTGATATCGGGCGCTCCACAGGGTAGTGTTCTTGGTCCTCTGCTGTTCATTATTTACATAAACCATTTGGGAGAAAATCTGAGCAGCTCTCTTTGGTCGTTTGCTGATGATGCCGTCATTTACTGTCTAGTGAAATCATCTGAAGTTCAAAAACAAGCGCAGAATGATAGAAATATCACTATGGTGTAAAAATTGGCACGCTGCGGTTGGGGGCTCGAATTCCCCCTCGGGCATGGATGTTTGTGCCGTCTTTAGTGTAAGCTAATTCATAAGTAGTTTGTAAGTTTAGGGACTGATGACCCCGTAGTTAAGTCCCATAAGCTATACAAACATTTGAAAAATTGGCAACTGACTCTAAATAATGAGAAGTGTGAAGTCGTCCACATGAGTACGAAAATAAAATCCGTTACAAGATAAATCAATCAAAAATGAAGGCCGTAAACTCCACTAAATACCTAGGAATTACTATTACTTCAGACTTAAACCGGAAAGAACACGTAGATAATGTCGTGGGAAAGGCGAACCAGAGACTTCATTTTATTGGCACAACCCTTAAAAGATGCAACAGAACTATTGAAGTAACTGCATACACTACGCTTGTCCGTTCGTTTTTGGAGCATTGCTGCCCAGTGTGGGGTCCTTATCAGGTGGGTTTGATGGAGGACATCGAAAGATACCAAAGAAGGGCAGCTCGTTTTGTATTGCCACGATATAGGGGAGATTTCATACAGGATCAGGGATGGGAATCATCACAACAAAGGCGTTTATCGCTGCGGCGTGGTCTACGTATGAAACTCCAATCGCCAACATTCTCCTCCGAATGAGAAAATATATTGTTGACTCCCACTTACATAGGTAGAAAAGATCATCAGAATACAAGAAAACACAGCTCGACCGGAGAGATTCATTTGTTCTTTCTTCCCGCGCGCTATTCGAGAATGGTATGGGAGGTAAATAGTATAAAGGTGGTCCGATGACTCCTCTGCCAGGTACCTATATGTGATCTCCAGAGTATCCCATGTAGATGTAGAACTGTTATTTGTTTATCCTGATCAGATTAGGGCCATCAGGGCCTCTCTTACATCGGACCAGGGTTTTACACAAACTTCTTGCGTCTGAGTTACCTATAATATAAGAGTATTTTTAATAGATAACCGATTAATAAGTTATTAATAAAGTAATTTAAACGAATTGAATACATCTTGGCAAATTTTGATTGTATAATAATAATACATAAGGCATGTATTCTTTATGTAGGATACCCAAACAGACCCTACATAAGCACTTTTTAATATCATTAAAAAAAAATAAAAATAAAAAAATATGGTTATTTCCAGAATTTACTTGTTTTCAAAAAATCTATATTTTATTACAATATTATAAAAAAACGGCTGCTTGTATGACGATGTAAAATAGCGATGTGATTTCATTCTATCTTTAAAAACAATTTTTGTGTTATGTAAAGACGTAACTCAACCTACTCTTCTCCAATGCTTGTTTCAAACCGCTAATCGCCTCACGCTCAATTTGAATTTCGCACATGCGCTCTTCTAACGTACCAGCTACCAGCTCTGTCACGAGCACCTCATAGTTAACGACGGACAGCCCCAGCGCTTCGCCACCGCTAGGTATGCTTAATTTTCTCTTCTTTACCATCTCCACAATGTTTCAAATCGGGCAACACAATTTATTTATGTTAGTGAACGGGACCTGCACTATAGTTTTAACACTGACAATAAAGGTTGGGTCGTCTAGAGACACTGAGAAAAATATGAAATAATTTGTACTTTTCACCTACAATTTTCTTACCTACAGCCCAAATGTAAGTTACCATTACATATTTGTTATTGGAATTTGCTCTTCTTTGTATACAGAGAACTCTGATGATGAGACTTTAATGTTACGAAACTAGTTGGTTCAATAAACGAGTACCATGCAGTTGAAGCGGTTTCCATTCAATATGACTGAAGTCTACAGCTGGGGATGCCCACAATACATAATTTGTTGCACATGTAAAGAGAATGTGTATAGACACTATTGAGCATCGATCGTGCGAAATCCTGCTTTCCCTTTCCTCTCATGACATCTTGCGTGCTATGGATGAAGAGCAACAGACAGACTGCATATTTCTCGATTTTAGAAAAGTATTTGACACGGTACCGAACTACAGACTGTTAACGAAGGTGCGAGCTTGGAGAATAGGGACTCTAATAAGTAAATCGCTCGAGGATACTTAAATTATAGAATTCAGTACGTTGTTCTCGATGGCGAGTGTTCATCAGGGACAAGGGTATCGTCAGATGTGCCCCAGGGAAGTGTGATAGGACCGCTATTATTTTGTATCTATACAGGGTGTTACAAAAAGGTACGGCCAAACTTTCAGGAAACATTCCTCACACACAAAGAAAGAAAATGTTATGTGGACATGTGTCCGGAAACGCTTAATTTCCATGTTAGAGCTCATTTTAGTATTTGGATTGTTGGATGAACCATTCGCAGAAGTGTACCCGTGGAGGCCAATCAGCTGCTGATAGCGCCTGCACACGCTGTACATGGTACGGATACAACTGGTTCTCTGACGCCGACATTAGGGTTATCGTCAACTGCACGAAGAATTGCCCCGTCCATTGCAGGTGTCCTCGTCGTTCTAGGTCTTCCCCAGTCGCGAGTCATAGGCTGGAATGTTCCGTACTCCCTAAGACGCCGATCAATTGCTTTGAACGTCTTCCTGTCGGGACACGTTCGTTCTGGAAATCTGTCTCGATACAAACGTACCGCGCCACGGCTATTGCCCTATGGTAATCCATACAGGAAATGAGCATCTGCCAACTCCTCATTTGTAAACATTGCACTGACTGCGAAACCACGTTCGTGATGAACACTAACCAGTTGATGCTACGTACTGATGTGCTTGATGCTAGTACTGTAGAGCAATGAGTCGCATGTCAACACAAGCACTGATGTCAACATTACCTTCTTTCAGTTGGGCCAACTGGCGGTGAATCGAGGAAGTACAGCACATACTAAAGAAAAAATTGGGTGTTTTGACAATTGTCTGCACAAATTATTTCAATTTACAGAGAAATACTAAAATGAGCTCTAACATGGAAACTAAGCGTTTCCGGACACATGTTCCCATAACATATTTTCTTTCTTTGTGTATGAGGAATGTTTCCTGAAAGTTTGGCCGTACCTTTTTGTAACACCCTGTATAAATGATCTGACGGACAGAATGATTTGCAATCTGCGGCTTTTTGCTGATGACGCTGTGTTGTACAAGAGAATGTCGTCATTGATTGACTGCAGTAAGATGCAGGCTGACGTGGACCAAATTTCTAGGTGGTGTGAGGAATGGAAACCAGCTCTAAATGTAGAAAAATGCAAGGGGAAGCAGATGAGTACGAGAACAATCCCGTAATGTTCGAATGCAGCATTAGTAGTGTGCTGCTTGACAGAGTCGCGTCAATCAAATACCAAGGCGTAGCGCTGCACAGCGGTATGAAATGGAACGAGCATGTAAGGTCAGTCGTGGGAAAGGCGAATAGTCGACTTCCGTTTATTGGGAGACTTTCGGAAAGGTGTAATTCGTCTGTAAAGGAGACTGCATATAAAACGCTTGTACGACCACCGTCTAGAGTATTGCTCAAGTGTTTGGGATCCCCACCACACCGGTTTAAAAGAGGAAACAGGCAGTTCAGGGGCGGGCGGCTAGGTTTATAGATGGCAGATTCGATCACTGCGCGAGTGTTACTGAAATGCTACGGGACCTCGAATGGAAGTCGCTGGAGGGTAGACGACGTTATTTTCAAGAAGCATTGTTGAAGAAAGTTAGAGTGATGGAATTTGAGGCGGACGGCAGAACTATTATACTGCCACCAACCTACATTTCGCGTAAAGACCACAAAGATAAGATCAAAGTGATTAGGGCTCGTACGGATGCATACAAGCATTCGTTTATTCCTCGTTTTATATATGGATGTGGAACAGGAAAGCAAGTAACTAGCGGTGGTACAGAGTACCCTCCGCCACGCACCTTTGGATTGCGGAATATGTATGTAGGTGTACATGTAGAAACTCTAATAAGATTAATACAACGAAACTCTTTCTCGACATTTGACTGAAAACCCAAAGAGATTTTGGTCATATGTTAAATATACTAGGGGCAAAACACAAATAATACCCTCACTACGTGATAGTAATGGCGATCCTGCCGATGACAGCGCTACTAAAGCAGGTTACTAATCATAGCTTTTAGAAACCCTTTCACCAAAGAAGACGAATCCAATATTCCAGATTTCGAATTACGAACAGAGGCCGTAATGATTAACGTAGATGTAGATATCATCGGAGTAGTACAGCAACTAAAATCACTTAACGGGAACCAGACTCCTGCTCCGCACTGTATACCCATTAGATTTCTATCTGATTGTGCTGAAGCGATAGCCCCTTACTTAACAGTCATATACAACCGCTTTCTCAAAAAAGGATCTGCACCAAAAGATTTCATTGACGTCAATTTGCAGCAGGATTTTGGAACATACCCTGTATTCAAATATTATGAATTACCTTGAACAGAATAATCTATTGAACCAAGGTCAACACGATTTAGAAAATATCGTTTATGCGAAACACAACTAGCTCTTTATTCACACTAAGTGATGGGCGCTATCGATAAGGGTTCGCAAATCGATTCCGTATTTCTTGATTCCCAGAAAGCTTTTGACACCGTACCTCACAAACGGCTTTTAATCAAATTGCGTGGTTATGGTATATCGCCCCAAATTTGCGATTGGATAGGGGATTTCCTGTCAGAAAGGACACAGTTCGTAGTAGATGGTAGGGCATAGACTAAAACAGAAGTGATATCGGGAGTTCCACAGGTAGTGTTATTTATCCTCTGCTGTTACTTATTTACAGAAACGATTTAGTGGTAAATCTAAGTAGCTCTCTTAGGTTGTTTGCAGATGACGCCGTCATTTACCCTCTAGTAAAATCATATGCAAATCAAAACCAACTGGAGAACGATCTGCATAAGATATCACTATGGTGTAAAAATTGGCAATTGACTCTAAATAATGAGAAGTGTGAAGTCCTCCACATGACTACGAAAAGAAATCCGTTAAACTTTGTTTACAAGATAAATCAATCAAAAGTGAAGGCCATAAACTCCACATAATACCTAGGAATTACTATTACTTCAGACTTAAACTGGAGAGAACACGTAGATAATGTCGTAGGAAAGGCGAACCAGGGACTGCGTTTTATTGGCAGAACCCTTAAAAGATGTAACAGAACTACAAAAGAAACTGAATACACTACGCTTGTCCGTCCTTTTTTTGAGTATTGCTGGCCAGTGTGGGATCCTTATCAGGTGGGTTTGACGGAGGACATCGAAAGAGTCCAGAGAAGGGCTGCTCTTTTCGTATTGTCACGATACAGGGCAGACAGCGTTACGGAAATGATACAGGATCTGGGATGGGAATCATTACAACAACGGCGCTTAACGCCGCGGGTTGGGCTACTTACGAAACTTCAATCGCCAACATTCTCCTCCGAATGCAAAAATATGTTGTTGACTTCCACTTACATAGGTAGAAATGATCATCAGTATAAAATACGAGAAATCAGAGCTCGAACGGAGAGATTCAGGTGTTCTTTTTTTCCGCGCGCTATTCGAGAATGGAATGGGAGATAAATAGTATAATGGTGGTTCGATGAACCCTCTGCCAGGCACCTAAATGTGATTTGCAGTGTATCCCACGTAGATGTAGATCTAGATGTAGAATACTAGCAGTACTATTGAGACAGCTTCTGCTGCTGATGATGAAATAATAATTATAAGAACACTGATACCGGCAGATACGAAATGTACTTTTGAATATGGAGATACTGATTAAAGCTTGGCCGATTCGGATAGAAGAAAGGAAAGCTGTACCTGGCGAGAGCAATGGCAGTAGGAGAGTATTTGGAAGGAGGTGTAGATGTGACGTTGTAACAGGAGCTTAGGGGAACAGAGAATGGCGTTTATTGTTTCAGTAGATATTCCATTAACTGTCGTTTGAAGCTAGCAGTGTTATTCATTTCTCCGATACAGTGAGTGAGGCTGTTCCAGAGTCTGGTTCCTGCTAGTCAAAAGGACTTAGAGAAATCGCCTGAGTGATACAGAGAGACAGAAAGGGTTTTGCTCTGATAGAAACGTGTATTTCTGCTACGTTGTTCAGACAAGAGTGTTAAGGTTGAGGAAAGATATGATGGATAGAGTACGTTGGTAGAGAGGAGAGGAAACAATGTGTATGAAAATCTCTGTGCTTGTCAGCACGGAGGCAGGATAGCTTTTTTTGTTATATCATGTTCTTTACTGTTGTATTCCTATAAACCAATATTTGTAGCATTGATACTAGACGTATTTCTGTTTACACTGTCAACTGACGATACACGAGAGAGCCTATCCATGGTACCAGCACACGCCTGGGGTGTGTGAGAGAGAAAGCGCGAGAATACACTACCTACATCTACATGGATACTCTGCAAATCACATTGAAATGCGTGGCAGAGGGTTCATCAGACCACTTTTATGATATTTCTCTATAGTTCCGCTCTCTAATAGCTCGCGCGAAAAAGGAACACATAAATCTTTCTGTTCTCGATCTGATTTCTAGTATTTTATTATGATGGTCATGTCTCCCTATGTAGGTGGGTGCGAACAATATATGTTCGCATTCTCAAGAAAAAGTTGGTGAAAGAAATTTCGCAAATAGATCTCGCCGCAACAAATAACTCCTTTCTTTTACTGATTTCCGCCCAACCCGTGCATCATTTCCGTGACACTCTCACCCTATATCGAGATAATACAAAACGAGCTGACCTTCTCTGAATTTTCTCTAAATCCTCTGCCAGTCCCACTTGGTGGGGACACCACAATGCGCAAACAGTACTCGAAATTAGAACGCACAAGTGTAATGTAGACAGTTCTTTTAGTAGAACTGTTGCAGTTTTTAAGTGTTGTGTCAATGAAACTTTGTCTTTGGTTCGCCTTCCCTTCAATGTTTTCTGTGTGTTCTTTCCAATTTAAGTTTTTCGTAATTGTTATTCTTAGGTTGTTGTTGTTATGGTCTTCAGTCTAGAGACTGGTTTGATGCAGCTCTCCAACCTACCCTATCCTGAGCAAGCCTTTTCATCTTCTCATAAGAACGGCAACCCACATCCACTTGAATCTGCTTACTATACGCGTCTCTTGGTCTCCCTCTGCGATTTTTACCCCACACACTTCCCTCCAATGCTAAATTTACGATTCCCCGATGTCTAAGAATGTGTCCTACCAAGCGATCCATTCTTTTAGTCAGGGTATGCCAAAAATTCCTTTTCTCACCAATTCTGTTCAGTACCTCTTCATTAATTATGCGATCTACCCACCTAATCGCCAGCATTCTTCTGTAGCACCACATTTCAAAAGCCTCTATTCTCTTCCTGTCCGCACTGCTTATCGTCCATGTTTCACTCCCGTACAAGGCAACACTCCACACAAATGCCTTCAGAAAAGACTTCCTTACAAATTCAAATTAAAATGTTTGTAAAGATTATGGGACTTAACTACGGGGTCATCAGTCCCTACCTAAACTTACAAACTAATTATGAACTACTTACGAACTAGGACGGCACAAATATCCATGCCCGAGGGGGGATTCGAACCCCCGACCGTAGTGGCCGTGCAGTCCGTGACTGAAGCGCCTCAGTCCACTCGGTCACCGCGGCCGGCACTTCCTTACACTTAAATTGATATTCGATGTTAGCAAATTTCTCTTTTTCAAAAATGCTTTTCTTCCCATTGCCATTCTGCATTTTATATCCTCTGTACTGCGACCATCGCATGTTAACTTACTACCCAAGTAACATAACTCATCTACCACCTTCATTGTTTCGTTACCTAATCTAATTCCGTCAGCAACGCCTGATTTTATAAGACCGCATTCCATTATTTTTGTTTTGCTCTTGTTAATGTTCATTTTATACGCTCTCTTCAACACACTGTCCATTCCATTTAACTTCTCTCCCAGGTCCTTTACAGTCTCTGACAGAATTACAATGTCATCAGCAAAACGCAATGTTTTTATTTATTCCCCCTGAACTTTGATCCCTATTCCAAATTTTTCCTTGATTTCCTTCACCGCCTGCTCGATGTACAAATTGAATAACTGTCTTACTCCCTTCCCAACTGTTGCTTCCCTTTCATTCCCTTCGAGTCTAATAACTACGGTCTGGCTTTTGTACAAGTTGTAAATAACTCTCCTTTCCCTATATTTTACCCCTGCTGACTTCAGAATTTGAAAGAGTGTATCCCAGTCAACATTGTCAAATGCTTTCTCCAAATCTACAAAAGCTAAAAATGTAGGTTTGCCTTTCCTTAATCTATCTTCTAAGATAAGACGCAAAGTGAGCATTGCCTCCCGAGTTCCTATGTTCCTCCTGAATCCAAACTGGTCTTCCCCGAGGTCAGCTTCTACTAGCTTTTCCATTCTCCTGTAGCTAATTCACCAGGCAGATATCTAAATCACTTTACAGCAGCTTTTGATCTTCTGGTGACTTTACTAGGCGATAAATTATTATCCGCGAACTATCTAAAAGGGCTACTCAGATTGTCTCCTAAATCTGTGTATAAATAAATGAATGTATGTCTGTATGTCTTCTATGAGTTCATAAACCATTCATTAGATTTCAGTGAAACTTTGTTGAACTGTTTACCGTACGCCCAGGAAGGTTCGTGACCCAAAAACAAAAGAGCACGACACATACATAAGGAGATATGACGTCATAAATAATGAGAGGCCACCGCGTGAGAATACCCAGATTTATGCGTCAATTATTGGAAAATGAGAGTAGTTAGGGACCTGCAACAAAGTTTGTGTGTAATTTCGGACGTTTATGAAGCGTATTTTAACTGACCCCCCTCCCCCCCCCCCCAACCACACACACATACAAAATGATGAAACGAGAAGAAGTCTACCGTTCACAACAGTTTCGCTGTATATGACGTAAAATTGTCGCAAAAGGCATGACCTTGTATCAAATAAAGTTAGCTTAACAGATTTACACGTAACTATTTTTTTGTCCGCAAGTCGCCCTTAATTCTCTTGCATCCAAAATTAAGCAATCTGTTTTCTTAATCACTATCTATATAAAAGCGAAAGGACACTCACTGACTCACTGTCGAAATCTCGAAAACTACTTCACCTATGAAGCTGAAATTTGGCTGGAATGTAGTTTATAGGTAGAAAACGTCAGCTATACCTTTAGAACGGCTTGACCGATTTTACAGATCCTTTTTGTTTTTTTTTGTTTTTTTTTTTTCTTTTTGTTTTTTTTTTCATTATTCTCAGAACAAGGGTTGTATGAAATAAAACTGGAAAGACGACCGTCTGTAATTTATTTTATGTCGCTAGATTAGCATTTTGTTAAAACTAGAGCCCCACTCTTTTCGAGGCATGAGGAATAGCATTTTTGTTTCATGTTTTAAAATATTAGTTTCTGAAATGTTAGTTAATATTGCTAGGATTTTGTTATTTTAATAATATATTATTGTATTTATGAATGTGGCAAAAGTACGGCTTCACCGCTATGCCACTGTCCCTGTGAGAATATGTACTTGTTTTACTTTTAAGTGGATGTGGGAGAATCTAATGGCTGTCTGAATGTGGGTAGTAATAGCTTGCTTTGCACGGTTCTCTCTGGCTCAGAGTCGATAGTTAGTCGTTGCCAACCCCTGCTGCTGGTGCTACCAAAGAGGTTTCTACACCCTTTGGTTACAAGCCAGCCGACGAGCCCTCTCCAGGGCGAGTCTCTCCCCCACCACCTCGTTTTTAGTGGGTTTAGCCAGTTTCCGGTAGCTTCGCGCCTCCTGCTTCGCGCCCCCTGGCCGCTCGGTCTTCACTTTATGCTGGGATTGTGGTGAGGTAAAGTTGGTTATGCTCTTCTGTCTGCGGAGACGGAAGCGATTGATTGTCTAGCATGTTTAACTTAGACATTTGAACTTAGATTCATTTTGCGTAATATTTTTTTGATCGTGTGCAGAAATGTGTTCTAGTTTTTCAATCCAGTGATTTACAACAGATAAACGCAGTGTATGTGCTACTAGTTGCAGTT
The DNA here is from genome assembly GCA_026315105.1 of Locusta migratoria. Lineage (NCBI taxonomy): Eukaryota > Metazoa > Arthropoda > Insecta > Orthoptera > Acrididae > Locusta > Locusta migratoria. The sequence continues at coordinate 745,174,187 of CM048744.1, forward strand.
TGATAACGGCCTGGTATATTCAAACCTTTTGTGATTATATGGTCGTGTACGAACTCTGTGTAAATTCTTTCTAGCTTTATGGGGCTTGATTTCTCATTGACGATATGTTCATTTTTGTACAGTGCATGTAAAATCTTTCTTATCGTTTCCTCCCGTGAGTGATATATGTTCCACGTGGTTGGTTCTTAGAACAAAGCCTTCAGCTTCCACTATTGTTTGTTCCAGGCCCATCAGGCAAGTAACTATGCATGTATCCTTCTGATTTCCACTAACATTTCGCGATCTTCTCTCCCCGACTATTTTAATTTTGCTGTTTCCTCTCCGAACTTGTAGTATGCACTCAGTCTTTATCAGTAATTCTCTCCGAGCCTTGTACGACTTCCTTCAATGGCTTGCTTACCAAATTCTATGCATTTCTAAGGGTTGCACGCCGTAGTTTTTATTCTCACTATTCCGTCTTTGTAATTATTTCACTTTTCTGGTTTTTGAGACTGGACTTCATCCGTCTCTGTAATCGCTCCCTACCGCGTGTAGCTGCATTTAATTCGCTTCCTTATGTAATTCTAAACATTTCTATGTGTTGCATGCCGTAGTTTTTATTTTTCCGACTTTGTAATTATTTCACTTGTCCGGGTTTTGAGACGAGACTTCTTCCGTCTCTGTGAACGCTCCCAATCGCATGTTGCTGCATTGCAGTAGCTTCCTTATGAAGTTCTACGCAGTTCTATGGGTTTCTTGCCATAGTTAATTTTCTTTATTTTTCGGAAATTGAATTTATACATTTTATCGGTTTTTTTCCGAACTCTGACTTCAGGGGTTTGCAGCTAGTCAACTGAATTCACGCCACTCCTCATAAAACCAGTGCCTCTCAGATTGCAACTTAAGAATCCGTGATTTAGTGTAATGAGTCCGATTTTTTTAACCACTTCACCTTCAGTGGAGTGCGATCATGTAAGGTAGCCGTGTGTCGCCGTTAGCGTGTTTGCTCGCGGTCTAACCTAAATGCAACTTAACTTTGCTATACTCACACACCATCTCAAATCAGGCACCCCAGACCAGAGCCATCTTCGCAGATTTATTGTATATTGTGTTGTGTGGTACTCCGGGTTTGCTGAATTTCGCCAACGATAGCGGCGCCTGCTTCTGCCTCGTTTCAGCACGCTGATTTTGGTGAGTTTCGCTGTTGCGTTGCGTGTGTGTGAGCGAGTGAGTGTTGTTTCTAATTCCCCCCACCCCCCAGTAGCGTTAAGTTCTGTGTAATTTATGTTGAATTCAATGCTGGGCATCGTCACTATTGGCTCATGTAAATGGGATGCATTTCTATTGTGTTAACAAAATTGGTTCCCCATTTTGCTTGCGTTCGACCTTGAATAAACAAGTTAAGTTCAGTATAATTTTGACATGCCTGTAAATTGTAGTTTTCGAGCACCTTCCCCCTTTTTATTTAATATTATTTTCTCCATTGCTGAGAACAAGCTCAGATACAATTCTTTATGTTTAAGTTCCGTTGCGCCATAAATTTGTTTCTTAGTCACCTTTATGAAATAACTCTAATTGTGGTGGCTTGTTTATTAATACCTGTGTGTAATTTCGTGTGAGCTGCTACGTATATTGGCCACTGTATCGTTAACTAACTGTTATTAGAGTAATTTGAACCAAGTCAGTTCTCAATTTGGGCCAGGGAACAAGGTTTTGCAACAGGGAGTAGCCGTTAGTTCACACATTAATGGAAAATCATTGCTGAAAATGTGTTGCTACTACTTGGCGAGGATTATGAACACTCCACGTGTGCAGGTCATGGAAATTAGTTATTCCGTCGCGAGTGAAATACACTTCTTCTGTGACGAGTGTTTTGTTTACAAAATCATGCTGCCCTCTCTATAACAAAAACACTTTGAGAAACCTCTTCCTGGAGTTAATCTTGCACTTAAAAGGCTTGTACGCGTTGAATGTGGAAAGGCCTCCGACTTTCCTGTTTCAAAGTGCGATGAACGACAGCGTGCGCCACAGTGCAGTGGCCGAGCGCTCTAAGGCCCCTTCCTGCAGAGCGCGACAGGTTGTCGTCGGAGGTCTCAGTTTCCCTCGGGCATATGTGTGTGTGTGTTGTCCTTAGCATAAGTTAGTTTAAGTAGTTGTAAGTCTAGGAACTGATAACGGCAGCAGTTAAGTCCCGTAGATTTACAAACATTTGAACATATTTTGACAGCGTGCGATACATCCACTTAAGGGACGATGGTTTTAATACTCTGTGTAGGACCTGTCTGTATGCAGACAGAAATTTGTTCCTTAGCTTACAGTATATGATCGTCGGTTTGTAGGCCTCTGCTTTCTGCGCTGGGCGGTAAACAACCAGCATCTCTCAATTTCAACAAAGTAAATACGCTCTCGCAAGTTTATTCTGCCTTGATTTATTTAACAGAGAGGGAAAACAGAGTGATATCGAGTTTTTGGGCGCGCGACAACGCGGTCTTTAGGGCCCGGTAAGAATAGCAGAAAATACGTATTGTATACAGCTGTAAATTAAAAAAAAAGACAACTACTGTAATTTATTAAGAATTAACTGCAAAATATTCGCTTAAAAGTAGAGAATTACGAGGACATAATTTTTTTTGAACAGCAACAAATGCCGATCGAGTATGAATTCTTCGTTGCGGGAAGCGTTTTCGGTAAAATCATACAGCTGCCCTCGCAACACCTTTCACCTCACCATAAATTAAATGAACATCGCGTCGTCCAGCAACAGTAAACGTCCACATGCTTGTAAACCTATTGGACCGAACTATGCTCATCAGTTCCTAGACTTACAAACTACAGAAAGTAACTTACACCAAGGACAAAACACACTTCCATGACCGAGGGAGGACCCAAACTTCCGGCGGAAACGACCGCCCAGTTCGTAGCATCACGCCTTAGGCCACGCGGCCAGAAAAAATATATCTTCCTTCCATACTGACGTTTAACAGAGTTGTTATAACGTCTGCACAGGTTACTCAGTGACTGTCGCCGGACTTATACCGTTTGCACCCTGTAGGCTTATACTTGATGATTGCAAAATGACGAATACAGTCGATTATACGAATAGCGACAGCGCTTTAACAACGTATTGACTATAACAGCAAAATCTATCGGTCTCTTCTATATCCTATATCTGTATAAACGCTACATTTTTATAATTGCTTAGTACGACATTACATAAAACGTCATTACAGTTCCGAAGAAACATACGAGTATAGGCTATAATGTCCAAGGTTCGTTTTTGGGGTTACTAGCAACATTCTAACGCTTATTTTCAGACTTACGTTTCCTGTGCCTCCCAGGCATCCGCGGATCGCGCGGTACGGCTCCCGGCCGCCGCTGCATCCGCCGACCACGGCAGCGCCCGATTCTCGGACTCATTGTGCCGCGGGCGCAATATATTGAGTTAAAGTCTAAAAAACATTGCCATTCGAGTAACCTAAGCTTACCTTTATTTACAGTAGATGTTCAAAATGATGTCCCTTTATGGGAACAGCGGCCTGACATCTCTTGAACACATTTGCGAACACTCGACGAATTTCGGCTGTCGAAATCTGGGAAATCACAAGTAGGATCCTTTCTTCCAACTCCTCCAGTGTATGGGGATTGCTTGCATACACCTTGTCTCTTAACATTCCCCAAAGATAAAAGTCACAGGGGTTGAGATCTGGCAAAGGAGGAGGCCAGTCAACTATCCTATCATCAAAAACACTTCGTATTGCTGCCATAGAAGCATTGGCAAAGTGTGGTCTTGCATTGTCCTGCATGAAATAACATTACAGCTTTTCGTTGGATGAAAGTTCGTGTAAAATGGTTGCAGGATATTGTTCACATACCTGTCAGAATTTATTGTTTCGTGAAAAAAGATTCGACTAGTCATTTCCCAGATTTCGGCAGCCGAAATTCGTCGAGTGTTCGCAAATGTGTTCAAGAGATGTCAGGCCGCTCTTTCCATAGAGGGACATCATTCTGAACATGTACTGTAAATAAAGGTAAGCTTAGGTTACTCAGATGGCAATGTTTTTTAGGCTCAGTGTATGCGCCCGCGGCACAATAGAGTCCGAGAATAAAAAATTGTTCAAATGTTTGTATAGTCTATGGGACTTAACTTCGGGGTCATCATTCCGTAAACTTACAAACTACTTATGAACTAACTAAGGCTAAGGACGTTACAAATATCCATGCCCGAGGGGGGATTCGAACCCCCGACCGTAGTGGCCGTGCAGACCGTGAATGGAGCGCCTCAGTCTCCTCGGCCACCGCGGCCGGCAGTCCGAGAATCGAGCGCAGCCGTGGCTGGCGGATGCGGTGTCGCGATCCGCGGACGCCTGGCAGCCGTCTTTCGTGAGACACCCTGTATAATATTGCCTACAGCCTTCCTAATAGGGTACTGTTGTAAAATTCACTAACTGTAATAGATGGTTTGGGCATTCACGTTTAGGAAAATTGTCAACAAATACTGCGCGGTACTTCACTGTACAGTGGACGGAAATTTAATGTTTCACCAGATTACTGATATTGTCGGCGCACTTGTGACATGATCGTGCTGGAAAGTCCCCACCTCATCACGTCGGAGATGCTGTTTTCCATCTCTCGTGCACCGACTGAAACACCACGGTCAAACTTAACTTAAATCATTATAAACTGCTATTGTCACAGTAGCAACCAATCTAACGCCTGCGCCAGACAGCTGTTGTTTTATATTGGCCTTATCCCTCGCAGCGACTTCCTCTGTTTTCATATCTCTGCGATTGCAAACGCATGTCTTCCCAGATTTTTTTGGTTTTTCAGTGATGTACATCTCATGTATTCATTTTCCAAGGCAGCCTCTGGTCATCAAATTCAAATGTTTGTGAATCTATGGGTCTTAAATAATGTGCTTATCTGTCCCTAGACTTACAAACTGATAAAATTAACTTGAACTAACCCAAGGACAACAGACACACCCATGCTCGAGGAGAACTCGAACCCCCAAAGGAGAGCAACCGCGCGCTCCACAGCAAGGGCACTGGTATTCCTCAGTGATACAACTTTTTCGTGTTATTGGAGAATGCAGCGCAAAATAGATGAAATATAAGAAATACAGGTTTTAACATACTGTCAACATCATGTCATTAGTGTAGGAGGCAGAGAACATAGAATTAATAAAAGTGGGAAAAGTTCGCCTGTAGAAAGAAAACTTTAGAGGTTGAACTTTTGAACTTACTAGCGAACAGAAGCGCCGCTGTATCGAAAGCGGACGAGTTGACGTTAAGTGAAGCAGGACAAGCAAGTTTACAAAGTTAGAGATGAAAGAAGTCCAGTGCTGTGGACATCTTGTGACGCAAGTGGGGCATTGCAGACGCCCGTACTAAGCAACATGTAAGCAAGTGCGTTACTAAAGGGAACAAGTGGCTGGAGGCGTACGTGATCGGAAACAGGAAAGCGGCCACATTTAGCAATCAGTGAGCATGTCACACGGGCAACACGGATTTAGAAAATATCGTTCATGAGAAACACAACTAGTTCTTTATTCACACGCAGTGATGGGTACTATCGACAAGGGTTCGCAAATCGATTCCGTATTTCTTCATTTCCAGAAGACTTTTGACACCGTACCTCACAAACGGCTTTTAATCAAATTGCATGATTTTGGTATATCGCCATAAATTTGCAATTGGATAGGGGATTTCCTGTCAGAGAGGACACAGATCGTAGTAATCGATGGTAAGGCATCAACTAAAACAGAGGTGATATCGGGCGTTCCTCAGGGTAGTGTTATTGGTCCCCTGCTGTTCCTTATTTACATAAACAATTAGGGGAAAATTTAAGCAGCTCCCTAAGGTTGTTTGCAGATGACGCCGTCATTTACCGTCTAGTGAAATCATCTGAAGATCAAAACCAACTGCAGAACGATGTGAATAAGATAGCCATGGTGGAGTAGCCGAGCGGTCTAAAGCGTCTCGCTGCGGAGCGCGTGGTTGCTCTCTGTGGAGGTTCGAGTCTTTCCCAAGGGCATGTGTGTGTATGTGTGTTTGTACAAATGTTTGTAGCACTTATAGGACTTAACTACGGGGTCATCAGTCCCCAAGCTTACAAACTACTTATGAACTACCTAAGACTAAGGACGGCACAAATATCCATGCCCAATGGGGGATTCGAACCCCCGACCGTAGTGGCCGTGCAGACCGTGACTGGAGCGCCTCAGTCCCCTCGGCCACCGCGGCCGGGTGTGTGTTTGTCCGTAGGTTAGTTTACCTAGGTTTAAGTAGTTTGTAAGCTACGGACTGATGACCACGCAGTTTGGGCCGATAGATTTACAGAAATTTGAACATTTTTTTGGATAAGATATCAGTATGGTGTAGAAATTGGCAATTGACTCTAAATAATGAGAAGTGTGAAGTCGTGCACATGAGTACGAAAAGAAATCCTTTAAACTATGTTTTTAAGATAAATCAGTCAAAAGTTAAGGCCGTAAACTCCACAAAATACCTAGGCATTACTATTACTTCAGACGTAAACTGTAAAAAAAATGTTCAAATGTTTGTATAGCTAATGGGACTTAACTACGGGGTCATCAGTCCCTATTCTTACAAACTACTTATGAACTAACTTATACTAAGGACGGCACAAATATCCATGCCCGAGGGGGATTCGAACCACCGACCTTAGTGGCTGTGCAGACCGTGACTGGAGCGCCTCAGTCCCCTCGGCCACTGCGGCCGGCTTAAACTGGAAAGAACACGTAGATAATGTCGTGGGAATGGCGAACCAGAGACTGCGTTTTATTGGTAGAACCCTTAAAAGATGCAACAGAACTGTAGTGCCGCACAAGTCTAAAGTGCGTGCCACCTACTTTCGCCGTGCGCCGCCATGCATGCACGGCGCGGCGTTCTTACGACGTCAGCCACGATCGCCCTCTGCTACAACTCCATTGGACAGGCACTAGGCAGGCCTCTAGCTCAACTATGTATCAGCATTCTGCAGTACTGAGTTATGTAAAGTATTACTAAGTCTCTAAGAAATATATATCTCGTTCTAATTTACTCTAGTGTTTCTAGTTTCTGCTGTCCCACTGGCTGGTCACCTCCTACCTGCACAAGTGTGCATCCTTTATTCCTGTGTTGGTGTTTCTTCTAGGCCACTGACACCTACGATGGAAACGAGACACAAAACAGCAACGAGGCTGGGACACAAAACTGGCGACGAGGATGGGATACAAAACTGGTGATGAGGAGTGATAGACGAACCTTGGAACAGCCCGCTTGCAACAGCCAGACAGCAGCAGTCGGAGCACGCAGAAATTGCTCCCGCCCACCCACCCTTATTATAAGATTTTTGGGGGAACATATTTGGTTACATGTTTTGTGGACTTTTTTGTTGCAGAGCGTCTTCCTTCACACTGCATTTGTGTTTTGTTATAATTTACTTGTATGCGCGGTGCCTAATCCATCAGCATGCCCACTACCCCGAACCCAAACTTCAGTTACAGACGGCGCAAATCACGCAACTGCTCCAAGCGGTGTCACAGTTAACGGCACAGGCAGCTAACCAAAACCAACAACAACAGCCGTCGCTTCAGCCGCCAACATCTGCCGCCACGCCGCTTCCTATGTTTCGCCAGTACAACGAACGTGAGGAAGAATGGACTGATTATCTGGCGCAGTTTCAAGAACTCTTCGCAGCTCATCAAATTACAGGTCAGAGAGTGAAGAACCTTTTCTTATTGATAGTGGGCACTCCAACCTTCGTATTACTGCAGAAACTTTTCCCCCATGCATATCCTCGTGATCTAGAATTCGATCAAATTGTAGAAACACTGAATTCTTATTACGAGAGAAAAGTTCTCGTAGCTGCGGCGCAGTACCGATTTTTCAGACTGAAAAAATCACCGGAACAGACCCACACGTAATGGATTACGAAATTGAAGGGCTTAACCTGCCAATGTAAATGTACTTGCTCTTGTGGACTTTCTTATAATGACGTTATGTTGAGGGATGTGATTACGCAGAACATTCAGGACCCCAGTATTAGGGCAGCAATTCTGAAACAGTCTGACCCCTCATTAGACAGTGTACTGCAACTTATTGAAGCGCATGACACTTTTGACTTAGCAGATGTAGAAATGCAAAGCCACAGTGTTAATTCAGTGCACCACAACGGACGCTTTCCTAGCCATAGTTCACAGTGTAGCACTAGTGATTCTTATTTTTCTACCTGCCATGCTAAACAGACAGTGAACAGTAGCCAGTGTAGAAGTGTGACACAAAGGTCGCCCCGTCGTGTTAGACAAAGTAATTTGAATAACGGGCACCAACGTTCATTTCAGAAAAAATGTATGTAAATCTTGCCCCCAGTGTGTATCTCACCACAAGCGTGCACATTGCCCTAGTCGCAACGCAACCTTTTATCAATGTGGCAAATCGGGACATGTACAGTCTGTGTGTATGCAAATTAATAACTCAAAGAATGGTACCATTAGTGCTTTGCCGAGTGCACAAACAGTTCATGCAGTCAATGTCATAGACGCTGTGGAATTGAACAGTGCTTTACTTGGTTCTCAATTGCAAGAAAGTTCTTCTGCGCCTAATGCACAACTATGTAGTGAGCCACGTAGCAAGCGTCGTCGAGCGTATAATTCTGTGCAACGGAAAAGGGTTCAGGACCAGCAAAATGACTATGTACAGTGCAATCCTGTAGTGCCTTCTACAACTTCTCCTTGTAAAAGTGCCCAGTACTGTGTAGCTAGTGACAGTAGATTTGATGTGGCTACTCAAAAGTTTAGAGCAGTAGTTGGTGCATCTGTAGTAGCTTCGCAAGCTTGCGCGGACGCCGATCCGGCGGTAGTGCCATCTAGGGACAGTAACATCAATCTGTGTGCCGATTCTGCACCACTTCCTACCGCACACAGCCCGCGCATGCGCAAGCGCCGCAAACAAGCTGTATTAGGCGTTGCCCACATTCGCGCACCTGTCGAGTGCCACAAGCAAAAACTATTAGTGACTCTTTCTATAGAAAATAAGACTTTGCCATTTGAGCTTGACACTGGTTCCGCTGTTACATTAATTAATAAAGACACTTATGAACTTCTGGGTGCGCCAAAATTGTTGCCGTCACAGCAAGTGTTAACAGCGTACACAGGACAGAATATTCCCATGCTAGGAACATGTAGCCTGCCCGCCTCTTTTCAAGGTGTAACAAAAACAGTTGCTTTTGTAGTTCTTCAGGCCAAATCTACACAGAACATTTTTGGACTAGATGCTTTTGACTTGTTTGGTTTATCAATTCAAAGAGATGTGCTTCAAATTTCGTCAGTAGTGCTTCAGGACAAAATCAGTGCATTGTGTGAAAAATATAGTGACTTGTTTTCGCTGGAACTAGGTTGTGCAAAAGACTTCGTGGCACATGTAACTTTAAAAGAATCTGCAGTACCAAAATTTCGTAAAGCTAGACCAGTGCCTATCGCAATTCGTGATCAGGTTGCCGAAGAACTTAAACGTTGGCAAGATAATGGGGTGATTTCTCCTGTTTCTGCGAGTCAGTGGGCCTCGCCTATAGTAATTATACCCAAGCTGTCAGGAAAACTTCGTCTCTGTGCGGACTTCAAATCAACAGTGAACAGTCAAACAATTGTAGACACATACCCTCTGCCAAGACCTGAGGAACTGATGGACAAATTAGGACAGTCTCGCTTCTTTTCTAAGATTGATTTAGCAGAGGCATACTTACAGATTCCGCTTGATGACGAGTCGAAAAAGTTTTTCGTCATTAATACTCACATGGGCCTTTTTCAATTTCAACGCCTACCCTTTGGCAGTTCTTCCGCCCCCGCTATTTTTCAGCGCTTTTTGGAACAGCTGTACAGCTGTACAGCTGTACCGTGTTGCTCGAACTATTTAGATGATATTGTGGTATCCGGACGTACAGTTGAAGAACATTTAGCAAACCTGGAGTGCGTTTTCAAAGTTTTGACTGCAGCAGGTCTACGTTGCAATAAAGCAAAGTGTTCGTTTTTTCAAACTGAAATAGAGTATCTAGGCCATGTGATTAATGCCCAAGGAATCCATCCCTTACAGTCACATCTTCGAGCAATCAAAGACTTGCCTACTCCTAAGAATGTGCACGAATTGCAAGCAGTAATGGGAAAGCTTAACTATTATTTCAGATTTATTCCCAATGCCTCTCAGATTGCAGCTCCACTGCATCACTTACGTAGGAAGAATGTTCCTTTTGTATGGTCCAAAGATTGCCAGGTTGCCTTTGACAACTTAAAGTCTGCACTAATCAGTGATGCATGTTTGATTCCCTTTGACCCACAGAAGCCTGTAGTGCTAGCAGTGGATGCCTCGTCATACGGTCTGGGTGTAATATTGTCACATCGCATTGGATCTCACGATCGACCTATTGCCTTTGCGTCCAAGCGTCTGACGCCAACGCAACAGAATTACAGTCAGATAGAAAAGGAGGCCTTAGCAATCATTTACGGCATCACAAAGTTTCATCATTATCTCTATGGCAGAAAATTCTATTTGTTGACAGACCACAAGCCTCTCAGGTCGTTGTTCTCACCCACAAAGCCAATTCCGCCACGAACGGCACAAAAGCTTCAGAGATGGTCCTTAATACTGTCTAATTATCAGTATGAGATTTTGTACCGACCTACCACTAAACACGCCAACGCGGACACACTTTCCCAACTTCCGGTTGGCCAGGATGTGTCATTTGATTCTTCAGAAATGGCATGTTGTCAGATAGACTCCAGAGATGCTTCCGCTGTCGCAGATTTCCCTTTGAACTCTCGTCGGGTTGCACAGGAAACAGCTGCGGATGCAGACCTAAGTGTGGCAGCACGTTTTGTTCACTCTGGGTGGCCTGCCAGAGCCAAAGACATTGATCGGCCTCTGGTTAGCCGTTATTTTGCACAACGTCATGCATTATCTTTAAGTCAGGGTGTTCTGTTGTTACATATGGACAACGACATAAGGACATTGGGTTATTGTTAGGACAAAGCAACTGGCCAGACGTCATTGTGCCTGGGTTGGTATGGACGCCCAGATAGAGGACATGACGTCACAGTGTACAGTTTGTACGGAGCATCAGGCGGCTCCTCCGCAACGTTTCTCAGACTGGCCACGCCCCAAGGGACCATGGCAACGTTTACATACTGACTTTGCCGGACCTTTCTGGAATACGCGCTAGTTAATCGTTGTAGACGCTTTCAGCAAGTTTCCTCTTGTGATTGCCATGAACTCAACGACGGCGTCTAGTACAATCAGTGCCTTAACATCAGTGTTTTGCATCGAAGGTTTGCCTGAAACTATCGTCAGTGACAATGGACCTCAGTTTGTTAGTGCGGGATTTCAACAGTTTTGTCGTATGAATGGCATTCAGCATATCACCACTGCACCATTTCACCCTCAGTCCAATGGTGAAGCAGAACGTTTCGTTCGAACATTCAAGTCACACATGGAAAAGATGAAAGGTCAGCACTCCAGGCAGCAAGCTCTTCAAATTTTCCTGTCTACGTATCGGTGCATGCCACGTGACGGCCCGTCTCCTGCCGAGCTGCTACACGGCCGTCGTCACCGCGCTCTCCTTCACCTGCTGCAGCCTCCCACGCACCGAGTCGGTTCGTATGGCGCTACGCGTTTTCAGGTTTCTGCGCCGGTGATGTACAAGGTGTTTGCTGGCAACAAGACGATGCCAGGCATCATTCAACGCGTGCTCGGTCGCAATATGTATGTTGTACGTTCTTCCACAGGGTAGGAGCTGCGGCGCCACGCAAACCAATTGCGCCTGCACAGGCCGCGCGATTCTGTCTCGGGTTTCTTGATTCCAGACCCAGTTCACCGCCAGGGAGCACCTCCACATCGCTCGCCGCCGGGTCCAGCGTCCCCGGACTACGAGATCATACCTATGGAGATCGACGCGCCTCAGCCGCTGTCGCCGCCACAGATGACTGCGTCACCAAGAGGCAATCCGGGACCGTGCGTGCCCCCGCCGCCTGGGCCATGCACCTCAGAAGAAGATGACCTGCTCCCTCTGGGCGGAGGCGTGCGCCCTTTCCGTGGTTTTGGTGGGTTTCCCGGGGGATCGCAAGGTGTATACCGGGGCGCGGACGGCGTCTCAATCCCAGCCTCAGCTACGACGCCCGTCCCATCAGTAACGCCCCCGCCCAGGCCCTCCTCCCAGTGCCGTCGCCGTGGCCCTCAGCCCTACGCCACGACGACGCGGCGGTTTGGGGGGGAGGGGTGTGGTGTCGCACAAGTCTAAAGTGCGCGCCACCTACTTTCATGCACGCACGGCGCGGCGTTCTTACGACGTCAGCCACGAGCGCCCTCTGCTACAACTCCGCTCGTGGCCACCACAGAACGACTTGGGACTGTGATAGGAACCAGTTAACACTTCGGAATCAGATAGGCACCAGTGAAGACTTGGTTTTCGGGTAGGCACTAGGCAGGCCTCTAGCTCAACTATGTATCAGCATTCTGCAGTACTGACCTCTGTAAAAGTTAAGTATTACTAAGTCTCTAAGAAATATATATCTCGTTCTAATTTACTCTAGTGTTTCTAGCTTCTGCTGTCCCACTGGCTGCTCACCTCCTACCTGCACAAGCGTGCATCCTTTATTTCTGTGTCGGTCTTTCTTCTCGGCCACCGACACTTACTACGGAAACAAGACACAAAAGCGGCGACGAGGCTGGGACACAAAAAGAACTACAAAAGAAAGTGCATACACTACGCTTGTCCATCCATTTTTGGAGTATTGCTGTCCAGTGTGGGATCCTGATCAGGTAGGTTTGACGGAGGACATCGAAAGAGTCCAGAGAATAGCAGCTCGTTTCGTATGGTCGCGATATAGGGGAGAAGCGTTACGGAAATGATACAGGATCTGGGATGGGAACCATTACAACAACGGCTCTTATCGCTGCGGCGTGGGCTTCTTACGAAACTCCAATCGTCAACATTCTCCTCCGAATGCAAAAACATATTGTTGACTCCCATCAGAATAAAATACGGGAAATCAGAGCTCGAACCGAGAGATTCAGTTGTTCTTTCTTCCCGCTCGCGCTATTCGAGAATAGATTGGGAGATAAATAGTATAATGGTGGTTCGATGAACCCTCTGCCAGGCACTTCAATGTGATTTGCAGAGTATCCCGTGTAGATGTAGATGTGAAAAACACAGGGCAATAACCGACGGGGTCACCCCGCCATATTAGCCGAAGATGACAGATTCATTACACACAGTGCTTTCCGTGCATTGTATACGGCAGGAAGAGCAGTACGATCAGCACGGTCGGTACGGCCGGTTCTATCGGCCTCAGAAGCGACAGCAGAGGATGCGGCCGTCGCAGTGGCAGTAGCAGCGGCTGCGGGGTCCTGGCAGCGAGACCCCAGCATCGACAGCGTCGCGGCGGTGCTTCGGTTTCGCGCATGGCGCGGTTGTCTGCAGCGAGAGGGGCGAGTTACCCGGGGCGCGGTGTGGACGAAGGGATGCGGCCACACCTATACCCGGGCCGCTGAAAGATTGCACTTGATGTTTCGCGTTACGGCTAGTTAAGTTGGCTACACTGCTTTAGCGACGTTGCAACAATAGCCTCTATACACACAGCAGACGAAAAGGTTTTCAGTTGCATCTCGTAAATGTAAGCTATTGAGCAATAAAAGTGCATATAATAATGAGTTCTTGAGCTGCTACCACAAAGCAGCAATTAATTAACGGCATAGTAATGTAGACAAGAGCACAACAACGCACGGAGCAAACAAATGTAGAAAATAAGCATTGGATCATGACAGATACGAAATAATAATCAAGATAGTAACTTCTCTCTCTACGTTTTATAATCACAGCGCTTTTCACTCACCAATTTACGTCGACAATGGTGCAATTTCAACCAGCTCCCCAACTTCACTGTTGTCACTGCCAAAATATCATCACCAAGATAAATCATTAACTGCTCATATTACTGATGATGACTTCCATTGTCTGCGCCGCCCGAATCAGTTTTTCAACGTCCTCGACCCTTTTTTTCTAAGATGCAGCACCTACATTGGCAAGAGCTTCACGCAACAGCGACCTCTGTTTTTGTGAAAGACTTATTGTTCCTTACGTAATTCTTCGCGTCAATCCATACTAATTGTATAGGGTAAAAACGGCAGTGAAATGGGGGCAGCCTTATTACATTGTGACGCTGCTCCTTTGCGATTTCGTCTACTGCATATGTGGGCGTAATAGGCTTATTTTGTTTCACAAGCTAATATAAAACAAGTTTTGACACTGACATATCTGCAGCAATATTTATTTCTTGTAGCCACTGCACCATAACTTCTTTTCGATAGTTTGAAGCTAGAATGAACTTCCTGCTTAGAGCATATGCTTCGAAGTTTTTATTCATACGAAATGGAGAAATTACTCAGAAAAAGGTGCTAGGCAAACGTCTTTTCGGTGACATTATCCAATTACTAGAACTCGGAAAGTCAAGTTAAACCACTCACAGTACAGCTTGACGCAGCGAAAAAAGCACACACAACATAACATGCGGAAATCACGATACACAAATTTGTTTACGGCAGCACTGAACAAAGCCGGTAACGCGGGAACGTTGACGTCACGGCACGTGATCACTGGAAATGTTTAGCGCGCTGTGATTGGATCGTTCGTAGTGACTAGCGCCTCGCGCGTCTTGCTCTTCACTTGTCATTTGTAAACGTCAAGTGCAAAGTTTCAGCGGCTTGCTCCTAGGTAAGTCAAGTTAGAGATTGAAAACGCAAATCGTGATGTAGTTCTAATTTTTTTATATGTTGTTAGGACCAGTTAGAGCAGTGTGAAAACCAAGTTTGCAGCATCTATAACCCTGTGCTTCCCAAGTTAAGTGAAAAACTGCGAAAATTTCGGACTTTTGTTTAGTTGTTGCCTTCTAACTCATAAACTATGAATATTACGATGTTAATAGTTCTCACCATTTTCAAAGTACATAGAATATTGAAAAATTTAAGCCTAACCGCAGCGTTATACGTCCAATAGTTTTCTAGATATGAAGCGTCAAAAATGGGCTTATTTTTACGAGAAATTAAAATTTTAATGTTTGCCCTGATTTCGAGGTGAATATCGGCATAACCTCTCATCCTGCGAGAAAAATCATAGGAACTGAAGCTGTAGTAAATTTTATTATCTTTAAAATGAGCACAAGATAAACCCTCTAGAGTAATTCTCTCCAAATGCTACAAAAACGAAAAGTCAGTAAACTGAAATTGTTGAAGGAATGTGCCCAAACGGTAACTAATAACGAACTGCAGGCATGCAACGAAATAAAAATGTACAGCATTGTCTTTAAAGAAAAATAAATATATTTAAATGAACTTGTGTAATTAAAAGCATACATTTCAATAAATGAAAACTTAAAAAATTCAAATGTTTGTTAAGCTTAAGGGACTTAACTGTGGCATCAGTCCCTAAACTTACAAACTCACACATGTTAACATGTTTGTAAATCTATCGGACCAAACTGCGTGGTCATCAGTCCGTAGCTTACAAACTACTTAAACCTAGGTAAACTAAACGAAGGACAACACACACACACACACACACACACACACACACACACACACACACACACACACACCATGCCCGGGGAGGACTCGAACCTCCGACGGCGAGCAACCGCGCGCTCCGCAGCGAGGCGCCTTAGATCTCTCGGCTATTCCACTGCGGCACTTACAAACTACTTATGACCAAGCATATACTAAAGACGACACAAACATCCATGCCCGGTGGGGGATTCGAACCGCCGACGGTGAACGGCCTCGCACATCGCAGCATAGCGCCTCAATGCGCTTGGCCACTCAACTGCGGCTGAAAACTCCCACTGTTTTGATTTCTTAGAAGGTCCTGGCTGTTCACTGCTGTGTTCTAGGACATACCAAGGTTGTTGCCGTGCTGTATCCATTACTGGCTGTTCGTCCGAAGACGTGAGATCATGGTAGTCTTCATCCTCATAGATCAGACTCGTAGTGACGCTATAGCAAGTGGTACCCGAGCAGTCAGAGCAGAAAGCTGAGTTGCAGTTGCACGATCGCATGCATCCCTTCTTCTTGCACTTATTTGACAGCGATCTGACGGGTTTTGGTGGGACAGATTCACATAATGTTGTGACATCATTTCCTCCCTTTTCTGCCAAGGAAAAATAAAATTGTGGAGCGTTCTTCAGAGGAACAAGTACCTGATTGAACTTACCACCATATTCCTCTTGTCGGATACTAGTCATGAAACTGAAGCTGATGTATGGATGGGACACATCCTTCGACACCCTACACGGTCTTCGATTCCGCCTGTTCGTCAACAGCCAGTACGAAGGTGGATCTGGATGTTAGCTCCCAACAAAAGGAGCTGCTTCCTTCCATTCCTACCGTACACATCACCAAGGGCAAAAGTTGTCGGAAATGGCGAAGGATGCCACACAGTGGGGTTGGTCTATTGCCAATAACAACATTATGTGAACCATCCCCACCAAAACTTCTCAGATCGCTGTCATGTAAGTGCAAGAAGGGATGCATGGGATGGCGCAACTGCCGAAGAACTGGGCTTCTGTGCTCAGCTTTGTGCACTCACTGCTCGGGTACCACTTGCTGCAACTACGAGTCTGATATACGACGATTAAGACGATTACCATGTTCTCCCGCCTCCGGATGAACAGCCACTAATGAATATATTACCGCAGCAACCTTCTCATGTCCTAGAACACAGTTATGAACAACCAGGACCTTCTAAGAAATCGAAACGGATTTTTCAGTAATTTAAATGTATGCTTTTAATTACACAAATTCATTTAAATATACTTATATTTCTTTAAAGACAGTTCTGTACATTTTTATTTCTTCGCATGCCTGCAGTTTGTTATTAACTACCATTTAGGCACATTCCTTCAAAAATTTCAGTTTACTGACTTTTCGTTTTTGTAGCATTTGAAGAGAACTACTCACTCTAGAGTTTTTATCTTGTGCTTATTTTAAAGCTAATAAAATTTACTACAACTTCAGTTCTTATGATTATTCTCGCAGGATGAGAGGTTATGCCTCGAAATCAGGGCAAACTTTGACATTCTTATTCCTCGTAAAAATAAGACCATTTTTGATGCTTCATATCTAGAAACCTATTGGACATATAAC
This sequence comes from Locusta migratoria, assembly GCA_026315105.1. Classification (NCBI taxonomy): domain Eukaryota; kingdom Metazoa; phylum Arthropoda; class Insecta; order Orthoptera; family Acrididae; genus Locusta; species Locusta migratoria. The sequence goes on from CM048744.1 coordinate 745,191,349, forward strand.
GCTGCGGTTAGGCTTAAATTGTTACATATTGAATGTACTTTGGAATTGGTAAGAACTATTAACATCGTAAAACCCATAGTGCAGTGTTTTCGAAGCTGCAAACTTGGTTTCACACTACTCTAAGAGGTCCTAACAACATGTCAAAAAATTAGAACTACATAACGATTTGCGTATCTAGCCCCCCGCCCACTCCTCTTTTTATTATTATTATTATTATTTATTATTTGAATGGTCTATCTTGTGACCAGCCGGAGGACAGCACAGCAACAGGTAGATAGCGGCGAGGTGTCCGAGTTCGACTCCCGGACCACGCTCGTTATCCAGTCCGCCATTACGTCAGCGTGGAACGGTTTCCGCAGAGAAGACGCACGTCGGCGGCAGCGCGGTCGACGCGGGCGAAACGAGCCGGGGGAACGAGCAGTGGCGGTCCGGATAAAGCCCTGTACAAGTAGCAACGAGCTTAAATTTCATAGAGTGCCTAACGCACGAATTACAGCGTGCTTTGCGGCAACCTGTGTAAACTCGGCCGCCGTAATTCTATTGGTCTGTACACTTGAGAGGAGTAAATCTATCCTATGTTGTTATTGAGCTTGAAGTGTTGTATTTAGTGTATATTGTATTTAGTGTGTATTGCCTGTACAATTTTTGCTACTGATATATGCCTAAAGTATGTTCAGCATTTAAATGCACAAATCGACGTAATAAAAAGACGAGTACTTCGTGCAAGGATGTAAGGTGTTGGTGGGAAAAAATGGATAGGACTGATTCCGGCTGGGGAAGGTTAATGTTGGTTAATACAATAGGAAGACAGGAGCGGCTGACCTTGAATTAATTAGTGATAGTGTTCAGTTCTAATTGTAATGAAACTCTTCCACTTCCTGCAATTGGCATAAATTATAATTAATAATTTGTCCCCACCAAAAATCTAACGAACTAACTGGGATCTGACTACTAATAATGTTAAAAAAAATCTTTCAAATCCAACAATATTTATTACACCTTTTTAAGCAGGATAAAACACACAGTGATAAATCCAATACTAAATCATAAACAACAAGAATACATTTATAACCAAATAAGACAGAACAATCTAATGCCTATGAAGTTACTCAAATTGTTACGAAACTGGAAATTAGTATCGACTGGCAAGTCAGAAACCCCTATCGTGAAATATTATAATGTTCTTAGCGGGATAATCGAATCGGAATACCAGTGCACAGGGTTGACTTTCCTAACTACACAATCCCCACTATAAGGCAGAACCTAATGTATCGACTATATGTTGCTGGCGAGCGCTTTGCCATACATTACCAAACTGACGACTTGCGTGTGAAGGTACTGCGCTGCAGTGGCGTGGGGGCAGGGCGACTGTGTGCTGACCATGAAATAAAAAAACTCGCTCCGTCACTCGGAAGCTATACTCCCTGCTATCAGCTTCTGTGCGCTCGGCACTGCACAGTGCCTACGATCTCAAACAATTCTCCCAAGTCAGGACCACTTCAGATAGCGTAGACAAGTACGCACGAGTACTGAAGGTCTAAATAACTCTAGAAGTTGAGTATATCGCAACTAGTGCTTCGGTGCATTAGTATTGGCTGGCTGACTTATTCAAACCGAAAACAAGAACAATCAGTTCAAGTATAAATCTCAGAGTGTATACTGAAACTTATACAAGTTCACTCGTCCAAGTATCGGCTCAATAAGCAAAATCTCCAAGTCCGCACACTGAGAGGACAGGACGCCACCAGACGCGTCCGTACTCCAGCGCTACGAAACACGAAGTCCCCTTCTATCACCGCGTCTCCGCGCAAGATCCCCCAAGAAACGCCGTTTTTTCGTAAAGCCAATCAGCGTCGAGTTCTCGAACTCCAGCCAGTAAAATCTCACAAGACAACCCCTGATTTCGAAAAGCTGGCGCTTTGAACATCAGTCAATCAAAGACGGCATCCTTTCCACATACACTTTTGGTGCGATTCTCACCAAACGGCTCTAATCATCGCCCGTGGTAGCGGCCGCCTAGACTCCAGCAAACAAACATTCCATCGCCTTCCCTTTTGGACCCTCGGCCACAGCCGTGTGCCCTGCTATGTTCTTCTAAAAAAGCGCAGACGATGCCTCTCCTTCACAGTCACCCCGTTTACATGGGCTCCCAAAACCGGATTTCGTAAACCGATTTCCCAATTCCGCTTTTGGTTGGCCATGTAAACACTCCAAAATCGATTCTGGAAATCCGCTTCTCTAAAGCGGTTTTCCAGTTCTTTGTACGCAAATTTCATCCACAAAGTTCACAACTAAACCGTTTAACATCAGTTTTACAAGTTTGTAGATTTGATAGGTTTAGTAAACACAAGATAAATGTATACTAGACTTCATGAAACTAGTTGTTACAAAACTAGTTGATACAAAACTAGTTGTTACAACACATTAACAACAGATGTAAATCCACGGTTACGACTGTTCGTCATTAGAATTACTGTTCACTGTATGTTTCTCAGCTCATACTTGCATTAAAATGAACACAAATATTTTCACAGTGGCACTTTCGTTGTTATTGCAAACCGCAGTTGACTGTTATACTTTTAACTGAAACTGTAATACAGGTTCGCGATATTTCATTACCGCATTTTTAGGAAATATTCACAGCTTCGAAAAAGTCTGGCGTAACTTGATGCACATCAATTGAATAGACAATCTTTATTTAAAACGTGGAACTGTAAATATGAGCAGATGTGGTATACGAAGGCTCAGCCGATACCCCAAATACCATGGCGGACGCCAGTTTAATTTGCCTCCAACATTTCGGACCTATCGCCACTCTATGAAATTTAAGCTCGTTGGTAAGTAACGACAACTCAGCATCCGCTGCCATTGTTGCGCCATGCTGATGGTGCGCTCCCATAGCGTACCACAGGGCCGCTGCATTAAAACGAGTTTATAATCACTTTATGGCGGAATGAAAGTGCAAACGATATCGTAATGGTAAAGATATATACCGAAATACCAAAACACAGTATTGCGTCCATGAAATCTAGGGATACAGATACAGCAGTCAACACGACGGAATTTGTAATCAGTCTGCTAGAGCAAGTTCGTTGACACAGGCTTATGAAATCATAATAAATTTCTTTTCAAATGAATATTCAGTAGCTCCCTTAAATATTGTCTAGCGTTCTTTAACAAGCATCTATTGTTACCTGCGCTACGATAACCCTTGCGGAACACTAGATTTATGATAAATATGTCAGTGAATGAAAGGTGCAGATTACGATTATCTTAACGTTTAGTTGTAAGGAAAGAAAATTTTTGTTGGTAATATTTTGTGTGAAAGGTGTTCCTTTCTTCTTTATTAGTTTCTCGCTCCTGGTCCTATCGTCTGTGATCCACGTCTCTCTCTCTTGCAGCTTATCAAATTCTTCTAATATCTCGATCATTTGGTCGACTTTTGTCACTCGTGTGCAAATTAAATGTTGCTTCATCCATCTAGGCAGCCTTGCTCTCATTATATTAAGATAGCTGGCTTCGTCAATGGGGCTGTCTAGATGTTTGTTCTTGTACCAGTTATGTTTGAAGTATTCCGCCATTGTTTTAAATTTGCTAAATTTGTACAATGGGGCTTAATAAATTTCTGTAATTACTTCTTCTTGCTTCGCATCAGACCAATATTTCTTCCGTACTAGATATCTGAACTGTTGATAATTTCTGCTTTCATTATACATTTCAATAAACTCTGGTTGTACGTCCGCATGAACATTACTTGTGACGTAATCACAGCGCATGTCGTCATTCCACTCTGGAGGAAACATACGCTCAATTGCCTGTAGGAAGTCTATTATATGTTAGTCTGCCTTTTTGATTGAATGTCGGTGGTTTTCGTCCCTGCACATAATTTGCCAAATATTTACTGCTCATATTATTTGTTGTTGTTTCTTTATCACGTTCATACGTATTTCGATCGTTATTGTATGACACCGTTTTCGCATACACCGAGTCCGATTCGGCACATACATTTACGTGTGGAAGCTGTCGGACCGTCCTTTCTGAGCCTAGATCAAAAATTCTACATTTATCCTGTATGATTAATGGGTGACACTTATCTTCTACTTGCATATCGGAGCCTGACGGTATCGCTTCATCACTTCGCGCCGGTGGTGATTGTTGTCCAATATTTAATGCGCGCGATGATGTACTCTGGCTTTGTACTATCTCTTCTATTCGCTCATGTTGTTCGTTTAACTTCTGATGCAACGTTTTTATTTCGTCATCATGCTCAGTTAATTTCTTATTCGTAGTTTTCAGTTGGCTCTGTGCTTTTGTGTCCTTGGCGCATCTCGTCTTTTTATTGGCAAAGGCCGTTTTAATTAAGTCGGTTTCGTTTTCAACTCCTTTCTTCCTTTCGTAAATTTCAGAATTAAGTTTTTTCATTTTTCATTAAATGATTCTTCTAATGACTGTTCTTGAAATAATTCCTGTATTTTTCGCTCCTGTCCCTGCAGGGCCGGCACAAGCCCAAGTGCCGCCCCGTGCGAGCTGCTTAAATTGCCGCCCCCCACAGGCCGTTTTTTTTTTTTTTTTTTTTTTTTTTTTTTTTTTTTTTTTTTTTTTGCTAGGCGTTTGGGAATATTTATTTAAACAAGTCTACAAACCTGTAGGAAAAGTGAGCAATCAATCGCAATTTCTGTTTTTATTTTTCAGATCTACCTAGATTTCGGACATTGAGTGGCCAGTTTCAAAACTTTTATTATGTGCTTACATCTAAACTGTCATCTTGACAGTTACGTTGAGCACGACGGTATAGTTGTAAACATAACTCAAAGCATTGAGAATGGCCACTCTGTGCCAGAAATCTATGAAGATATGAAAAATAAAAACAGTTGAAACGGCCAAAGAGTGGGGCGGAAGTCAATGGAGAGAGGAAGAATAAGGAGATGGAGTAACATAATAATGCAATAAATACACACTCGGGAATCGACGGGTACTGATGCTAGTCGAAAAATATTAACTTACTGCACTGCGGTTATTCATTTTATTTTCATTCTAGCTATTGGGGTGACGCGTGCTTATTTGCCGAGTTGCCAATTTTTTAAGTAACAGATTAAAAGAAAAATAAATTTTCCTATTCTGCATTCTTGGTGGAGAAAAATTCTAAGTAACGAGCATGCGCAATACTAATTGTAGGTTATATGAAAAGATCGTACCTATTACATCCCAAGTTGCAAGAAATTCGGAAGCACCAATTCTTCTGTACTTGTGAAACACAACGAAAGTGCTTCTGACCAATCTTGACTCTCTCGGCCAACTATCGAAACGATTTCTGTAGTTTTCATTGTAGAGAACGCAACAATACCTATTGTCTGGAAAAGGCGAAGTGGTGACGCGGTAGTGCCAGGAACTAGGTCACGTGACGAGGTACAGCGAAGCTACGGTTAAACTAGCGCCCAAGAAGAAGCTGATAATGTGACCGATGATATGGATAAATGTATTATCAGGCATTAATTTTTATAGCATTACGAACAATAGAAAGAAATACGAACTTTGCGAAAACTGCGCAACTTTTGTCAAACGGAAATGAGCTTCAAAGCTAGCAAGGAAACCCTTAGAAGCAATGTTCTGTCTATGGATTTTCGTTTCACTAGGTGTCGAAATTAACGTTTTGTTTCGCTTGGACGAGTAGGCATTGTTGCTAAAAGACCATACTTTCTCAGGTTTTCATCAGAATCAAAGCGACCAGTAGTTTACTTAGACGAAACTTGGATTCACACGCATTATACAATAAATAAATGTTGGCAAAGTGATAGTGTGTGAGTAGTATTGTCACACAAAAGTGCTGGTCAGAGTTTAATTGTGATCATGCAGGCGGGGACAGGTGTTTCAGGACTCAAAAACCAAAACGTCCGACTATTACTCAGAAACGGAGAGCAAACATTTTCAAAATACGTCGAAACCCAACTTATGCCAGGCTTATTATCAATGTCTTTATCCCTTGTAATTACAGCGTATTTACCCATTCGGAATACTTATAGCCATTGCAGGTGTTGAACATATTTGACTGTAGTAATGTTCAACAATTTTTTTCCATAGCGCGGAAATAACAAAACACTCAACTGCCATTGAAGGGCTTAGCAAAATTGCTTCGGGCTAACATGTACCGCAGTATCGAACATTGCATTCGAATTTCCAAATTAGATTTCGCCTCCTGCAAAATTAGTTGTGAATAAGCGCACGGCGCATAACACGCTGGCAGAGCTCCACTCATAAGAATAGTGACGTGTGCACCAGACTGCTTCCCTTCCGGCGTAAACACGGCGGCGCGGCCACAGTGGCAAGGAAGAAATTAGCCCTCCTCCCTCCCCTTGTTCAACAGGGGCGGCCGGCATGTAGTCGAGACGCCATGCCACAGTTCCCGAAGTCGCTCCCTCCTAGGTTTGGTTTCGAATCCCCTCTTGGTAGTGAATGTCGAGTTTGCACTACAGAAAAAAAGGGCGGGCGGCAGATTTGCCGCCCCAGGGAAAGTGCCGCCCCGTGCGGCCGCACGTTTCGCACGTGCCTTGAGCCGGCCCTGTGTCCCTGTATTGCTCTTAAAAGTACATCCACCATATCTTTCTCAGCTCTATTTCCTTTCTGCGATTCCAATTTGTTTTCGTTTCATTAGTTCATTGTCGGTTCATTGACGTAAGTTTGCGAATCTGTCAACTCATTGCTAATCTCCTGCTCTGTTGCAATAAGATTCTGATGATGACCTACATTCATTGGTAGTCTGTGATCGATTGAATCTCGCCATCTACTACTATCTACTCCTATTAGTGACATGTCGTTATCAGTAATTACATAGTCTGAAGCAGTTGCTTGTTTTGAAATGCAATTTGCGTCACTCCTTGAGATCGATTGTTTGGCTGCGCGGGCTACTGCTTGTCGCTTATCATACTACTACCTGACTGTTACGTCACAATTATGGCTAACAATTTTCAAACTCCAAAAATACAATTTTCAATGCAAATGTAAAGATGTTTAAAAGTTTTGCGGCGCAATTCCAATCGGATAGTAATATACAGCAAAATATACAGATTTTTGCAATACTAAATTATACAATTAATTAGTATTGTTAGTTAAGTACTGAGTCTAACGATAATTTTCCGCCCATAATCTATCCTGGCAGGGTCGCCATTTGTAAGGAAAGAAAATTTTTGTGGGTAATATTTTGGGTGAAAGGTGTTTATTTTATTGAAGAAAAGTGTGAGTGGAGGTAAAAATGTTTTTTGTTTTGTTTTACGTGTTATTAACTGTGGTGGCTGTTGTTGTGACGTTTGAGCAGCATATCAAACCTGACCTTAATTTCGTGGTTGGTTACGTTAAACTCGTGATTAATGCAAGTGGTGTAGTTAAATTTTGAAAATATTTAGCAAGACAATTAGTGCAATTAACAAATACTATGGCCCTATCCGACAAACCTTTCAAAAGTTCACTCACCTTTCGTTTCCTTACAAAATCTCCTACAGAGACTGTGCACACGCCGATAGCAGAAATTAATTTACTCCGTCTGTGCAATGCGTACGACTCAATTAGTACGCTATTGGTAATGATAATTTAGAAAAATCATGTAGTAGGATTTTTTAACATCAAGTGATTGGCAAATGGGTGCAGTCCAACCACTATTATCAGTATCTAATAAAATTTAATTTACTCAAGCAAATAGGAAATTTAGGTAAATCAGTCTTAATTGATGCTATGCTTACGGCAATTGTACGAGTTTGGTCCTTTATAGGATAGATGTGGCGGTGGCTATTATTGTTGAACTCAGTGCAAAATGAAATAGAAAAATTATTCATTAAGTCAACTGTCTGTTATCTTCTATCATCAATTTTAGCAAAATTGTCTCTAACAATTAATGACACTCGCTTGATTGCAAAATTGTGAAGAAAAATTATTCATGCATTATTGAGAATTGTCATATTAATTATAGTTGTTCAAATAAGACAGCAAAATACTGTCTAATGTTCTTGTATTTTAATAAGACTTAAACATGCATTTACAGTAAATTACAACCAATAGCATTTAACTTATCTTATTTATCAGTCCAGCGACGTGGTACTCTGCAGTCATATTGTCGCGAGAGAGCAGGAACACCAACTACCGGCGTGGCGCAGGGGATAGATGAATTTTTAGATAAAACATAAAAAAATATATAAAAAAAATAAAATAAAAAAAAAATTAAAAAAAAAATAAAAAAAAAATTTACAAAAAAAATTCTTAAAATATAGATTGTCAAGTATAGACATAATTTACTAAACTGACACGTTCCACATCATTACGAAGTGTCGTATACATGATCTAAGGAACAAGTATTAATCTAATCTAATCTAATCTAATAGCGTCACGGACTGTGGAGCAGAAGGTCGCCGGTTCATTCCCGCTCACCGGCAAAAATTTATTTCTTTGTAATTTACAATTCCAGAATCTTATAGAAGGTTCTACATCTTTCTTATGTTCACTTGTAAATACTACTTGTTTCTTATGTTAACTGTTCTTCTAATTTCTGGTAAATTCTCTCTGTGTATAAATAACAGAGCACTCTGCCTGAGAGGCAGTCAGTGCTGCGTGTATGTTGAGTTCGTAATAAACGTGCTTTCAGTATAAGTGCTGTGTTTAGTTGCCTTCGAAGTCAAGCCTACTTCCATTGCAACGTGACATTGTTTGCTGGAGGCGCCGGGTACACTGTGCAACAGCTGCATCACCGTGGCTCCGATTAGGCAACGTAGAAGCCGCCGCTTACACGGACTGGAACCGGAATACAAGGGATACACCGAGTACATCCTTCCAAAAGTCCGTATTATCAGAAGACCGATGGAGACGAAACCAGCAATGAGCCAGCTGCACATCAGACACCCGTCGGTGTTCTCTGGAGATGCTGGACAGGACTCCAACAAATGGCTAAAAGGGGTTCCACCGAGTCGCCAAGTACAACAAGTGGGATCATACGATGTGCTTGGCCAACGTTTATTTCTACCTGGACGGAACAGCCCAGCAGTGGTTCGAAATCAACGAAGACAAGTTGAATGACTGGGACACGTTCCAGGAGGAACTTAAGAAGACGTTTGGAGACCGCCAGCGACAAATCCGCTCGGCGGAAGAACAACTGAAGAACCGGGCCCAACGACATGGTGAGCCGACACATACGTACATACAGAGTGTTTTGGCCCTGTGTAACGTAGTCAATCCGAACATGACTGAAGCGGACAAAATCACGCACCTGATGAAGTGAATTGCAGAAGATATGTACCAAGCTCTTCTGAAAAAAGACGTCGCTACGACAGAAGAATTCATCAAGTGGTGCCAGCGTATTGAAGAGGTGCAACAAAGGAGGGTTGGACGCAAGAAGTATGACAGACTCCCCAATGTAGTCCCTATGGCCGTTGTGGAAGACCAGCAGGATTTGGCTTCTCTCATACGACAAATCGTGAGAGAAGAATTACAACAGTGCATGGCAGCCGGGACTATTAGACAGAGCGAGCATCAGATTATGGCCATGGATGTGAGCCCTGTAAGTCACGAGGGAGCCGACGCCGCTGAGGACGAGGTATTTCAGACATTAGCTCCTGTCTGCCCCGTCAGTCGCACCCGTCGTGAAGAATGGCGTCGCCCTGCTATGACTTACGCTGCAGACGCCAAACGGCAGCCCATGAACCGACCGACGCGATCACAGCCTACTCCCCCGGTAACTATGACGCCCCGCAGAAGAACAGACGTCTGGAGGACAGAAGACAACACACCAATGTGTTTCCACTGTGGACGCCCTGGACATGTCGTACGCTACTGCAGAGAGAGGAGGCGAGTATTCGATGATTATTTTGCCGCAAGACGTCAGCCGTCGGAGCAGTTCTATCCAAGGCAGTCACCTGCTGATGAGTTCAGTCGACCTGTGGGAAGAAGCCCATCGCCGTTCCCTAGACGAGGTCGCTCCCCGACGTGCCGCAGCTGTTCACCGTCGCCGTACAGAGGTACCAGCCGCTCCCCTAGCCGCCGCGCCCAGGAAAACTAAGCGAGGCGACCATCTACGGAGGTGAGGCCGCCGCAGATGAAAATCCTCCATGGACGACAGTCGCCAAGATGTCAGGAAATCTCACCGACGTCATAATCGACGGCCAACCTGTCCGGGCACTTGTTGATTCAGGAGCCTCTTTTTCTGTATTATCGGAGAATTACCGCCGCACACTGAAGAAGACAATGTTCTGTGATAAGGGAGCAACTGTACTGAAGGTCGCGAATGGAAAGTACGTCCATCCAGCAGGAACTTGTGTCGCAAGAATAACCATCAACAACAGGACGCAGCCGTTTGAATTTGTCGTGTTAACAGAATGTAGTCACAATGTCATCCTCGGATGGGACTTCCTTCAGGCATCCCAAGCTATCATTGACTGTGGAAGATCTGAGCTGCAAATTGAAGAAGTTGTTCCGCCAGATACACGTAATACAGAATTTTCTGGGAAGTTATTCGTCGTTGACAATGTGACGATACCGCCGTTGACAATGAGAAGAGTTGCAGTCACAAACACAGATGACTGGTTAAACTGTGAAGTTCTTGTTGATAGTAAAAAGTTTATCAGGCTCACAAAAGAAATTTACATACCAGCGGCTATCATAAGCATTACCGGTGGTCAAGGAGAGATTTGGATCACAAATTGTCAGGACCAGTCACAACTTATCCCCAAGGGAATGTGTATCGGGACAGCTGAACCAATCCAGGACGGTGAGCTCAACGTCATCAATGAAGACCCATGTCCTGCTATTAGTACAGACAACACGCTGGAGGAAACAAACCTGGAACTGCCAATAGGGCCTGGACTGACCAAGGAACAACGCCAGCGGGTGTTAGGTATACTACGCCAATTTTCGGGTGCATTCACGCCTCAGCAGGGGAAAAGTCAGACGAAACGGCCCACGATAAAGCACCGTATCAATACTGGGGACCATCCGCCAATTAGCCAGCGTTCGTATAGAGTGTCGCCAGCTGAAAGACGGATAATTCGAGAGGAAGTGGAGAAGATGTTGCGAGATGACATTATTCAACCTTCGGAGAGTCCTTGGTCGTCTCCGGTGGTCCTCGTAAAGAAGAAGGATGGCACGTGGCGATTCTGTGTCGACTATCGGCGGCTGAACAGAATCACAAAGAAAGATGTCTACCCATTGCCGCGTATTGATGACACCTTAGACTGCTTGAAAGGAGCTACATACTTCTCAACTATGGACATGCAGACAGGTTACTGGCAAATCGAGGTTGACGAACCTGACAGGGAGAAGACGGCGTTTATTACACCTGACGGTCTCTATGAATTTAAAGTAATGCCATTTGGATTATGTAATGCTCTAGCCACATTCGAACGCATGATGGACAACTTGCTTCGACACCTTAAGTGGACGACGTGTCTCTGCTATTTAGATGACATTGTCGTTTTCTCGAAAACATTTGAAGAACATCTGAATCGCCTGTCAACTGTGTTGAAGTGTGTTCAGGCTGCAGGTCTCCGCCTCAATCCAAAGAAGTGCCTCTTCGTTGCCAAAGAGATAAAAATCCTGGGGCACCTAGTCAACGGAGATGGTGTCCGTCCTGATCCAGATAAAGTAAGGGCAGTCACAGAATTTCCAACTCCTCAGCACATTCGTGATGTGAGAAGTTTTCTCGGGCTGTGCTCATACTACCGACGTTTCATCAAAGGATTTTGTAACAAGGCACGTCCATTACAAGAACTTCTGCAGGGAGACGCCAAATTTTACTGGGATGAGACAAAAGAAAGAGCTTTCCGAGCACTTAAGGAGGCTCTAACTTCCGCACCAGTGCTAGCCTTGTACGACGAGAATGCAGAGACGGAACTTCACACAGACGCCAGTGGCTATGGGATTGGTGCAGTGCTTGTACAAGTTCAGGAAGGTGCCGAAAAAGTGATAGCCTATGCGTCAAGAGTACTCTCAAAGTCCGAGATAAACTACTCTACAACTGAAAAAGAATGTCTCGCGGTTATCTGGGCTATAAACAAGTTCCGGCCGTATTTATTCGGCAAACCATTCATCGTCGTGACAGACCACCATTCTTTGTGTTGGCTGAGTAGCTTGAAGGATCCATCAGGTCGACTAGCAAGATGGGCACTAAGACTCCAAGAGTACGATGTCACAGTGGTATTCAATAACGGGCGCAAACACAAGGATGCCGACTGCCTTTCGAGGAATCCATTAGTGGAACACAACAGCATTAATAAAATTTCGGCTCTCACTGAATTAGATGACGTTACAGCTGAACAGAGGGAAGATCCAACACTATTAAAACTGATAGAGGCCTTGGAGAAAAGAGAACCGACCAATGGAGAGTTCCAACTTATAAACGGAACATTGTACAAGAGCAACTACGATCCACTGGGCCCCAAATGGCTACTTGTTGTTCCAGCTCATCTCCAGCCAGCTATTCTCAAATATTTCCATGATGCTCCAATATCCGGTCATCTGGGATTCGTGAAGACCCTAGACAGAATCAGACGCAGGTATTACTGGAAAGGTCTCTACCGATCTGTCAAGCACTATGTGAGTCACTGTAAAGAGTGCAAGCGACGGAAGCATGTGCCACAATTACCGCCAGGACATCTCGTACCGATTCCGCCGGCAGCAGCTCCATTCCACCGAGTTGGGATCGATCTTTTAGGGAGGTTCCCGAAGTCGACAACCGGTAACCGTTGGATAATAGTCTGCACTGACTACCTCACACGCTACGCTGTCACCAAACCTGTGCCGACTGCAGAAGCTCCAGAGATAGCAAAATTCCTTGTAGAAGACATTATTTTGAAGCATGGAGCACCACGTGTCATGATATCTGATCGTGGAAAAGTATTCCAGTCAAAACTAGTATCAGAGGTAATGTCACGGTGCAACATTGTCCACAGAATGACAACTGCATACCATCCTCAGACAAATGGTCTTACGGAACGTTTTAACAAAACGTTAGCCGACATGCTGTCGATGTACGTCGATGTTGAGCAGAAGGATTGGGATACAATTCTGCCAGTCGTGACATTTGCTTACAATACCGCAAGACAAGACACCACAGGCTTCACTCCGTTTTTCCTGCTCCATGGCCGTGAAGCTGAGACGACAATGGATACACTGTTCCCGTTCCAACCGGACGACACTCAGGATGACTATGTTAAACAGCTCATCACCAGGGTCGAAGAAGCAAGACAGCTGGCTTGCATACGGACACTGGACGCCCAGGAGAAGGACCATCAGCGGTATAACGACAAGCACCGACCTGTTGTGTACAGCCCAGGAGATCTGGTATGGATTTTTACCCCTGTACGGAAGGTTGGACAGTCAGAAAAGTTATTGAAGCGATACTTTGGTCCGTATCGTGTCGTACGCCGCCTGTCAGACGTCACATACGAAGTTGAGGATTATGCGCCGTCGTCGAAACGTCAAAAACGAAGAGACATTGTTCACGTCCTTCGTATGAAGCCTTACTACGATCCTGGAGATCAGGTAGATGACAATGGCTTCTTGTTCAAGGACTTTAAGGACGGTAATGTTCCTGATGAAGCCACGACAGGAACGTCTGTCGTCGATAATCGCGGAGAAGGGAAGGATTCTCTTGAACTGTCATACAGATGACCCATGACACGGTCAAGATCCAGGACATTGCAGCTGTCTCCACAGGGATCATAACAGTGGGTCGCTGTTTCTCCAGGAGAGGGAGCAATGCCGCGAGAGACCACGAACACCAACTGCCGGCGTGGCGCAGGGGATAGCGTCACGGACTGCGGAGCAGAAGGTCGCCGGTTCATTCCCGCTCACCGGCAAAAATTTATTTCTTTGTAATTTACAATTCCAGAATCTTATAGAAGGTTCTACATCTTTCACTTGTAAATACTACTTGTTTCTTATGTTAACTGTTCTTCTAATTTCTGGTAAATTCTCTCTGTGTATAAATAACAGAGCACTCTGCCTGAGAGGCAGTCAGTGCTGCGTGTATGTTGAGTTCGTAATAAACGTGCTTTCAGTATAAGTGCTGTGTTTAGTTGCCTTCGAAGTCAAGCCTACTTCCATTGCAACGTGACATTGTTTGCTGGAGGCGCCGGGTACACTGTGCAACAGCTGCATCACCGTGGCTCCGATTAGGCAACGTAGAAGCCGCCGCTTACACGGACTGGAACCGGAATACAAGGGATACACCGAGTACATCCTTCCAAAAGTCCGTATTATCAGAAGACCGATGGAGACGAAACCAGCAATGAGCCAGCTGCACATCAGACACCCGTCGGTGTTCTCTGGAGATGCTGGACAGGACTCCAACAAATGGCTAAAAGGGGTTCCACCGAGTCGCCAAGTACAACAAGTGGGATCATACGATGTGCTTGGCCAACGTTTATTTCTACCTGGACGGAACAGCCCAGCAGTGGTTCGAAATCAACGAAGACAAGTTGAATGACTGGGACACGTTCCAGGAGGAACTTAAGAAGACGTTTGGAGACCGCCAGCGACAAATCCGCTCGGCGGAAGAACAACTGAAGAACCGGGCCCAACGACATGGTGAGCCGACACATACGTACATACAGAGTGTTTTGGCCCTGTGTAACGTAGTCAATCCGAACATGACTGAAGCGGACAAAATCACGCACCTGATGAAGGGAATTGCAGAAGATACGCGGAGCAGAAGGTTGCCGGTTCATTCCCGCTCACCGGCAAAAATTTATTTCCTTGTGATTTACAATTCCAGAAGGTTTTACATCTTTCTTATGTTCACTTGTAAATACTACTTGTTTCTTATGTTAACTGTTCTTCTAATTTCTGGTAAATTCTCTCTGTGTATAAATAACAGAGCACTCTGCCTGAGAGGCAGTCAGTGCTGCGTGTATGTTGAGTTCGTAATAAACGTGCTTTCAGTATAAGTGCTGTGTTTAGTTGCCTTCGAAGTCAAGCCTACTTCCATTGCAACGTGACAATATAAATGATACACAAATTCATACAGATATCATTTTGATGGTGGCTCCTCCTTTAGCAGCTTGCTAGCAGTTCGCCGTGATGCTTCACAAATCGCGTAATTAATCGCGACCGTTAGTGTCCGCGATGACGCTACCGCGTTTCGGACGTCTGGGACGGTTACCGAACACGTAACGAATTTCTGCCTCAGCAGAACGAACGAATAAATGTTTCAATAAGATCAATTCTTGCTTCACTTATGTTCACTGCTTTCACATAAACTTTCATATCGTTGCACTTACAACAAATTATAACTTTCGCTTGTTCAACTTTATTACTTATATTGTTTGAGCACTCCGCGGTCCGCATACGAACGTCTGATCTACGTCACGGGGCGGCAGATACTGCTGCTTGCCTGCTCTCCCACAGGCGAGCGCTGCTATACGATAAAGTCTCTGATCTAAGGAGCCAGGTCGATTACTATTCAGATCGATATTTGATCTCGTTTACAGAGAAGTATTTTAGATTGACAAATTAAACATAACAAGTAATTACAGTCATAAAGAAAACATACACTGTACAAATTAAATAAAACAAAATATACATAAACAATGACAATTCAAATAATAAATAAATGACAGAAAATGTTTCCAGTTAAATTAACTACATACATGGTGCATCACTCGCCCTGGAGAGGGCTCGTCGACTGGCTGGTGACCAAAGGGTGTAGATTAGATAAGATGTACTTTTTGTTCCAGTAGATCCGAATTGAGGGAATCCTCTTGGATGTAGAACATGTCAGAACAAAATACACAATGTATACTTACAAAAAGATAGAATATGTGTTAATGTACCTTCCACAGACCCCAAATGTAATTGCCCTTGTGGATGTGGAATTGGTCAGGAAAAACAATTATCCTAAAAATATTTACATTTTTAAAGGACACAAAACTTATTACTACTTACTAATTTACTAGGTGCATTTTAAAATTCTTAGCAATCACTTTCTTTTTTAATTTTTTTATTTCTTTTTTTATTTATTTACATTCATTTATAATGATTATATTACTGCACAAAACTTGTACTGAAGTCCAACTAAACACAGTATTCATATTTGTGAATATTATATACCACAAGTTACAATCAATCACTTCTGATAAGAAATTCATCAATGGGGTAGAAGGAGTTGGCCACCAAAAAATCCTTTAGACTCTTTTCAAACTGTACTTTATTGTGAGTTTAATTTCATTAGTTGATCTTTCTAAGGCTATATTTGATTTACTATTTATTGCATTATTTGTGTCATCTGCAAATAAAACAAACTTGGCCTCCGATAATGTCGATGATGAGAGGTCATTGATATATACAAGAAAAAGCAGGGGGCCTAAGATAGAGCCTTGGGGGACCCCCACATGTTATTAGTTCCCAATTTGATGAGGCCTGATAGTTCAGTACACCTCTCTTTCCTATTGACACGCTTTGTTTCCTATTGAAGATATACGATTTGAACCATTCTGCAGCACTTCCTGTTGCGCCGTAATATTCTAATTTGGTTAAAAGTATATCGTGATTTACACAGGTCGCAAAATATACCAGTTGCATATAATTTATTGTTTAATGAATTGAGTACATTCTCACTGTATGTGTAGATATCCTTCTCAATATCAGAACCCTTTAGAAACCCGAACTGTGACATGGATAATAGTTTATTAGTGGTAAGGTGTTTAAGAAGACAACTGTACATTATCTTTTCTAAACTTTTTGAGAATGCAGGCAAAAGTGAAATTGGACGAACAGTTGATGGAATTTCTTTATCTTCTTTCTTATGTAATAGCTTAACTTCAGCATATTTCACCCATTCAGGAAATGTTCCACTGATAAAAGACTAAGTTCAGAAACACACTTTTTAATGAAATTTGTTGATACATTATCATAGCCACTGGAATGTTTTATTTTAAGAATTTTATGGCGGACATAACTTCTAGTGGTGTTGTGAGTGTCATACTCATATTATTTGTAGTCACAGGTGTGAGATATTCCATTGCAGCAGTTACTGATCCTAATAATCCCATATTTTCGGTAATAGTTAAGAAATGCTTGTTGAAAATTGCAGCAACACTGTACGCATCTGTTACCCGTTTGTCATCTACTCTTAGTGCTATGTGCTCCCCTTAGTATCCGGTCCTCTTTGGTCGAATCAGCAAAAGGGATTGGTAACGACTAACTATCGACTCGGGAGCCAGAGAGAACCATTCAGCCAGCCATTAGATTCTCGCATATCAACTTAAAGGTAAAACAAGTACACATTATCACAGGGACAATAATAAATTACTAAAACAACAAAATCCTAGCAATATTAACTACCATTTCAGAAACTAACATTTTAACACATGAAATAAAAATGCTATTCCTCATGCCTCAAAAAGAGTGGGGTTCTTGTTTTAACAAAATGCTAATCTAGCGACGTCAAATAAATTAAAAAAATATATGGAAGTCTACAGACGGTCGTCTTTCAATTTCTCCATGTTCATTTGTAAATTCTTCATGTATTGTCACCTGTTTTTCTCTAAAAATTATGTTAACAAGTTTGTATATCTCCGCTGAAGAGGAGCAAGTTAACTACTGCCAGCCTACCCCTTCCGGGGGTTTCAAATACAATAAAGAAAAAAATTCTATATCCAGGGCATCAAGTCCGGTGCGTTTGCAGCGCGGCGGACAGCGTGGTACTGTGATTTTGTGGAGGCTCCGCTCGTCACTCCCGCAGCAGGCGGTTCAGCCGCTCTGACGTTGAGAACCTTGTTCCCACCTTTTCCCACCTGGCGGCCAGACAAAGGGCGCACTGCCATTTGACGCGCGGTTCTGCCGCGCTCACCGAACAGCCCCATAAGCCGCTGTGTAAGCAGACGCCGCTGCGGCCCGCACAACCGCGGCGGTTTGGAAGTGCAGCCCCAGGTACTTTGACGCAGCAGCGTAAGAGCGGAGGGGGCACCGCCGTATTCGCGCCTACAAACAGGGCCCACGTCGCCTTATGAGAAACAGCGCACTGCCAAACCCCCGCGATTGCTTCGCCGCGGAGAAACCGCAGGCTACAAACAGCCTAGAGGAGTGCGGCCGGCGGTCGGCAGCAGAGGAGCGACGTCAGCGTCCGCTAGCCCGCGGCGGCGGCGGCGCAGCGCACAGCGGTAGTCTCCGTCTCATTGTAAGCAGGGTCTACGCCAGTAAATGTATTCTTGTGTAAACCGCTGTTTCACTGCCACCCCGTCTCCCGAGTTGAGTAATGAGCTCACAGCCCACAAAGAGTAGGACCGTTTCAATATCTTGACGATAAACAAGCATAACAACTGAGCGAAAACAGTAGCCAGCTACATTTGCTGTCAAAACCATCAAAGTACACTGTCTGCAGCCTTTATGTTAGAAACGGAGCACTCGTGCGGAAAGTTTTTGTCAGGGATGGGGAAGGAAGTCGCCCATGCCCTTTGAAAGGTACCATCCTGGCATTTCTGTTATGGCTTCACTGTACTAGGTTTAGTTGGAATACCAAAGTGCGGCGAATGAATATTTGTGCCTGGCTGGGATTCGAACCCGGGATCTCCTGCTTACTAGGCAGAAGCGTTGACCACTCTGCCACCGAGGACACAGTGACTAACTCGACTGCAGAGGACTCTTTCCTGCACGTCTCCTGCTACACCCAAATCTTCGCCACGCTGTCTCTTTCCTATTACCACAGCCTATTTGTTCTGTAATGCTCGCAGCCGCAATATTGTATTCCCGCATGAGGGAGAACAGACCATGAGATATCGAGACACAATTAATTGTCGTCATGAGCCCAGCCTCGGCTTGTATACAATTATATATTTTTGACGACGTTACAGCGTTCATTGAATGAAGTAAATCGCAATTTGCCATCAGTTATGGCTCCACTGTACTAGGTTTAGATGGAATACCAAAGTGCGGCAAATGAAAATTTGTGCCCAGCCGGGATTCGAACCCGGGATCTCCTGCTTACTAGGCAGAGGCGTTGACCACTCCGCCACGTGCAGGGAAGAGACCTCTGCAGTCGGGTTGGTCATTGTGTCCCAGGTGGCAGAGTGCTCAACGCGCCTGCCTAGTATGCAGGAGATCCCGGCTGGGCACAAATTTTCGTTCGCCGCACTTTGGTATTCCATCTAAACCTAGTACAGTGAAGCCATAACTGATCGCAAATTGCAATTTATTTCATTCAATTAACGCTGTAACATCGTCAAAAATATATAATCGTGGCATTTAGCTGGAATGATTGATGGATATAATGGAAAACCTAAATGAGGTTGGCCGAATGCGGGTTCGAATCGGCGTCCTCTGGAATGTCGGTCCAGTATTTTAGCACTGCAATACCTTGAAACGTGTCCATAAAAAAATTATCTTGTAAGAAAATGTCCAATATTGTGCCTCCTGTTTTGTATCGAGTAACTTGCTTGCAAGAAAATGTATAATATCGCTTCTACTGTATGTATCGATATGTGTCCTTTATGAAGTTTCATCTTTGGCAAAGATCATGTATTGCATAGCATTGTAGCTCGCACTGAGAGAGAGTAGCACTAGTGGTTCAGCTCGCTTAGAGAGCGGTTGGGTTGTGTGTATGGCTCCGATGTAGAGCAGAGGCTGCTTTGCCAGCAAGTCAGAAGTTGTATTATGTAGGTAATGTAATGCTGATTATTAATAATAAGTAACTTAAACTTTCTTTCATCTTTCATTTACGTAGTTAGAAAATTAACCTACTTCCTTCATTTGATAATTAATTATTAGTGGATTTAAAGTGCAGTGTTGATGTGAATAATATTGTTGAACGGATTTCATTATTGGTGCCATAGTAAATGATAGTTAATTGACTATGATACTAAATTGATGCTAAATTTCAATAATTAGAAACTGATCTGCATAAAATTCTCACAGTCAAGCATTAAGAAAGTGATTTGTGGTTTTTTTTAATATCTTTCTCGCAGTCAAAATTTTTGAGTATAGTCAGTGTCTGTTTCAAAAGACTACATGTCACAGTTGTTTTGTTAAAAATATCCGTTGCGCACATAATCAGTTTCATGCACTGTTTCTCACTTAATAGCATATACATCAGTATCAGGGCCATAATTAAACCAAATTGCTGTGTCAAGGAACAATTTGTTGTCTGATCTAACGATAGGTTCAACATCCACACAACACACGTACAGCTTTTATCTGGCGCCCTTCCTGCCAGGATAGTTCACAAACAGGATCGTGACGTAGTTAGATACGTAGCCTTATTTAAGTTAGTTTGTCTTTGCCACTAACCAACTTATCTTTTGGCTCTTAATTTAATTTTTGTAGCACCATCCTTTGTTATAGCAACAGTAGCATAGTAATTGTTTCTGTAGTTTGTTACTTACCATTCTTGATAGTGTGTAGCATTGTTTATAGTAGATTAATTGAATATACAAATAATTGCATTACTACTGAACAAGTCTCTCTTTTATATTGTCTGATGTTTGTTGTGATGAAAGTTCTAGTATCGCGGAACTCGTGTGATAATTAACGGTTCGCGTAATCTCGATTGTGATTGTATGTTGCACTAGCCCGATTCAGCCTATTATTCTCTCATAATTACTGTGTGTGATTTTCAAAAAATATGCAGTAGGTGAAAATAAATATTATTAGTCACTTTACTGCAAAATTCTGTTAACAATGTCGAAGAATAGGAGAGTCCGCGCTGATGCTAAATCTGCTTCCGAAAATGAGACCTCGAATGATGCAAGGAGAGAAGCTGAATTTTTACAAGAGTCTTCTCACTGCACTGATACAAATACGACAGTAAATACCGTGTCCGAAAATGCGGAACAGATTAGTTCAGGAATAGACAATATGGATAATGATACAGTACAGGTT
This sequence comes from Locusta migratoria, assembly GCA_026315105.1. NCBI lineage: Eukaryota > Metazoa > Arthropoda > Insecta > Orthoptera > Acrididae > Locusta > Locusta migratoria. The sequence continues at coordinate 745,212,193 of CM048744.1, forward strand.
TCGACAATACAGAATTCCAATTCTTGTAACGTGGTTGCGGAAAATAATGCATCGGTTCCGCCTAGCTCTGCTACAAAAAATACTTGTGCGACGGCTATGGAAAACGTATTACCAAATGATTTCATGCAAATTTTATTGTCACAGCTCTCTAAATTAAATGAGAATAGTCAATTACAATCTCAGGAATCTCAGAAATTAGGTGAAAAACTTGAGAAACAAGGTGAAAAACTTGAGAAACAATCTCAGAAATTAAATGAAAAACTTGAGAAAATAGAACAGACGTGCGATTCGAGGTTTGTGAGTATTCAAAGTAGTTTTAATAAAATAAATGAGGACAACAATCGGTTCAGGGAACAACTGCTCAATACTTTCAAACGTGAATCTCAGCAAATAAGACAAGATATTCGCGACGAGATTAACCCGGTAGTGGAAAGCCTTGCGTCACGAGTGGAAAATATGGAAAGCCTAGCGTCACGAGTGGAAAATATGGAAAGCTTTGCGTCACGAGTCGAAAATATGGAAACTACTGAACTCGCTCAATTGAAGCAACAGAGTAATCTATTTGATGAAAAGTTGCAGAACTTCCAGTCAGTCACGACGGAACAGATCAATAAAATTAATAAACAGTTTGAGGATATTACTGTTAAAATTACCCAAATCAGTGATAACAGTGACAAAAATTCTGATGTAACGCATCCTACCCCGTTTAATGAAACTAATGAATATCTCGCCCTTGACCGTTTCAAACAAGGTCAAATGACCATTAATCAGCAATACAACACTGAGGTCAGGAAATTAGATGATCGCGTGGCGCGAATAGAGAGGAAATTTGACCATACTTGTGGAAATGCATACGAAGACGTAGAAGAAATTTTGAACGAAAATGACAATGATGATTCGACTCAAGTAAGTCGCTTGGTACGTGAACGAAGTGTACCTCATAGCAACAACAATGAAGGCGCGATGCGTAGTTTACGCTCACTTACACCGCACAGGCGAAGTGAAGCGTTTGACTACAAGCATTTCCTGACTGTACGTAAATTCAAGACATTCAAAAACTCTCCGAATGACTTGCACCCTAAAGAGTGGTTGCAGCAATTCGATTATTGTCTTCCCCCGAATTGGCCACTTGAGCACAGATTAGAATTTATATGTGGTTATCTGGAAGGCGAGCCAGCCACCAGAATGAGAGCTATTGCACAAGAGTGCTATAGCGAGAATCAGCTCCGACGCTCATTTCTATCCGCATACTGGTCGGAAGCGGCACAAGACCGCGTTAAAAACAGTATTGCGACGTTCAAAACTTTTGAGCGATTACGTCATCATGAGATCATTGAATTGGCGCTTAAAAACATTAAGAAAGCAGCTGAAAAAAGGAAACGCTCTCAACGTAATTGTTATGCTAAGCAACTCCATGTAGGACAAAAGGTATTAATTAGATCTCACCACTTATCCCACAAGGGAAGATCTATGATTTACAAATTCTTCTTACTGTACAATGGTCCGTATCGAATCAAACGTATCATCCACGACAACGTCGTTGAGGTAGAAACTTTAAAGACGCACAAGTCGAAAGGCATACACCACATTTCCAATATTAAAATTTTCAAGGCATAAAATGGGGTAGAGAGTCCATTAATCTGTTTTGGACACACCAAGTGGCGATTGGTGCCCCGTTCTCGAGCTGAGTGTCACTATTCTTCCGCTTTTCCTTAGTGCGCTCTATCTACATCTTTTTCTCACTGTTACTTTTCCCTAACTCTGAATACTTATGCTCTGTGCTACGCTGGGATATTGTCATACAAAACTATGACTATCTTGCGATTTACATATAACGAACTCTGTGGCTGTGCAAGACAAATAAAATTAATGGAAATTTTTGATTGAGTAATCTAATTAAGTTATTATGTTTCAGAAAATATCAGATTTCTCTTCTGTATTACTAATTGCATAACTTACGAACTTCGGAGCGAGTGAAGAAGATTTTGAGTTGACATAAGCATTTTGTGAGCCAATTGAGCAGTAAAAAAGAAAAAGGACATTCTGGAGGACGATGAGTAAGGCAATACACAATATGTCATGGTGGTCTTTAAAATGCACTATTGTTTATGGATAAATGATGGTAAGGAAGGTATTGGTAACAATCAAAGATGTTTGATAAATGTAATTATGTGGACGAGAGTATACAATGATTATGAAGCAATTATGAGGAGAATCGCTCTGTTGCTAATGATGCTATGCTCTGTTCTTTTCTTATGTGCTTACTCGCACTGCGCTTTTGTGTTTTCTCTTTGTGCTTATGTGCACCATTTTGTATGTTGATGCATTGTGCCTTCAATGGCATGTGTGATTGGTGAGAATCATATCCTTCTGATGCTCAGTAATTATTTGTAATTATGTGTAATGAATATCTCTAATTATGCTTGCAGCTATGCTTATTGCTCTTGTAATCAAAGCTTACCGCTATGCTCACTAATTATATACCTAAGCCCTACCACTATGCTAATTAATTTTATAATGAAGCTCATGAAAATGTATGGTTATGCTTATACGTTGCACACTTACTTGTAATTACCTCATTTTCTTTAAAGAATGATGACATTAGTTAAACTACCTTTTGTAAAACTTTGTATATGTTCATGTTTATTATTGTATTTTTTTCACTTGTCTATTACTTCTAGCTATCTCATTTTCTCCACTATATCATTTGTCAAACTATGTTCTCTGAAATTCTATATATACTTATGTTTATCATTATGTATATTTGTCATGTATTCCATTTATTGCTGATGTGCTGTACATTTTGACATTTGCTTATCCCTGTTACATCGTGTACCACTCCATGCATGACTTTTGATGGTACTGTCCTGTAAAATGGCATGTATTTATGACTGTAACATTTTTTAAATTTTCTATGAACACCATCTGTTGTTTTGATCTTGAATATCTTGTATAAAAATGTATATCAGGTTTTCATATTTTTCATGTTATATTTTGGATGTCATTAATGGATTTTTGGACTTGAAATTCAGTAATTTTGTTGGCTAGGCAATGCCATTGGCATCACCCACCCTACAAAATTTTAATAGGTAGGAGGGGGGTGATGAAACGTGTCCATAAAAAAAATATCTTGTAAGAAAATGTCCAATATTGTGCCTCCTGTTTTGTATCGAGTAACTTGCTTGCAAGAAAATGTATAATATCGCTTCTACTGTATGTATCGATATGTGTCCTTTATGAAGTTTCATCTTTGGCAAAGATCATGTATTGCATAGCATTGTAGCTCGCACTGAGAGAGAGTAGCACTAGTGGTTCAGCTCGCTTAGAGAGCGGTTGGGTTGTGTGTATGGCTCCGATGTAGAGCAGAGGCTGCTTTGCCAGCAAGTCAGAAGTTGTATTATGTAGGTAATGTAATGCTGATTATTAATAATAAGTAACTTAAACTTTCTTTCATCTTTCATTTACGTAGTTAGAAAATTAACCTACTTCCTTCATTTGATAATTAATTATTAGTGGATTTAAAGTGCAGTATTGATGTGAATAATATTGTTGAACGGATTTCATTATTGGTGCCATAGTAAATGATAGTTAATTGACTATGATACTAAATTGATGCTAAATTTCAATAATTAGAAACTGATCTGCATAAAATTCTCACAGTCAAGCATTAAGAAAGTGATTTGTGGTTTTTTTTAATATCTTTCTCGCAGTCAAAATTTTTGAGTATAGTCAGTGTCTGTTTCAAAAGACTACATGTCACAGTTGTTTTGTTAAAAATATCCGTTGCGCACATAATCAGTTTCATGCACTGTTTCTCACTTAATAGCATATACATCAGTATCAGTGCCATAATTAAACCAAATTGCTGTGTCAAGGAACAATTTGTTGTCTGATCTAACGATAGGTTCAACATCCACACAACACACGTACAGCTTTTAACCTTATGAAGTTTTGCTTTAAATTATAGAACTCGGGGACGGAGACTTGTTAGTGGAAGTGAACAGTGCAGAAATAATAGATAAAAGTGTATATTTGTCTTTTTTAAACACTTCAGAGACGTAAGTGATTGTTTACAGAATGATGCGTGTTTGGATGAATTGCTATGAACTGTTCCAAGAAAAATTGAAAAAGTACGTCGGATGCTTACGGATGATCTGCAACTATATTTGAAAATGGGCGAATGAGATTTGAGGATAAGTAAAGAAACTGTGCGCGCTGTTCACAAATATTCGTAGACGTTGCTGATTTTAAAAATGCAGCATTATTGTGTTGTCAGCGGTACGACAAGGACTACTTTATGGCAATTTCTAGAAGATGTCGAAAGTGTCTTGTAGCTGATGATGATTACTTTGAAAGCCATTTAACATATCTTGTAACTGTTTTTCTTTTATTTTCTGAGACAATTCGCCGAACTACTCAAAACTAATCCTGAATTAAAAGAAACAGCTAACTGCACTTTTCTACTACTGTAAATACCTACATCCTGAAAGTTAGGTTACGAATATTTGCACCCTCCCCTCCGCAATCCTTTACCGGTTATTCTCTGTATTTTTTCACTTATCTACTTTATGGGTTCGAGATTCGCAAAGTAAGCATACCTGTCCATGTTAATTGCGCAACGGATCAAACAGAATCGTTATCTTAAAACGGACCTGTCACTCATAAATAGTCCACTATAGAAAACCTAGAGGACACACACACACACACACACACACACACACACACACACACATATATATATATATATATATATATATATATATATATATATATGGTAAAGCAGTCAACAATCCGAAGATTGGTTTGAACACCACAGTGCTTTACTAGGCATGGTCCTGTTTGGAGGTGGTATGCCATTGCCTTCCTCCGACTTTCGAACTGACTTACCCAGCCAGTTATAGGGGGACCTACAGTTAAACGTGGGTTCCGAACCACGGTGCTACTCGGTATTTTGACATGAGCAATACTGCCAGAGGTGAAAGAAGTGGAAAGTGACAGATAAAAATCCTAGGACCTGGCGGGGATCGAACCCGCGACCTTTGGATTTGTAGTCTAGCACTCTACTGTGCAACCGAGGCGCACTATAACACATCAACTACTGACGAACCGATTCCACAGACCGAACGTGAGGAGAGGGGCTAGTGTAATTGGTTAATACAAACCATAAAAAAATTCACGGAAGTATGTTTTTTAACACAAAACTATGTGTTTTTAAATGGAACCCCGTTAGTTTTGTTAGCACATCTGAACATATAAACAAATGCGTAATCAGTGCCGTTTGTTGCATTGTAAAATGTTAATTACATCCGGAGATATTGTAACCTAAAGTTGACGCTTGAAACCTCCGACGTTCAGTTGCGTGTTGTAATAAACACAGGCCACGGTCGGCGAGCAGCATCTGCAGGGACATGTTTACAATGACGACTGTGTTTACAAGTGTAGCTGTAGTGCACTGTTGTGGTTTGGTCTAACTGTCACAGGGTCCACATGTAGCGCTTGCTGCTATTGTTGCATGCAGACTAACTGTAGTACACTGTGACCGTGCCGTATTCGAACTCTGAAAAGGCGGAGATGATACTCATCTATGGCGAGTGTCGACAAAATGCAGCTGAAGCCTGCAGGGTGTATGCAGAACGGTACCCGGACAGAGAGCATCCAACGTGCTGCACATTTCAAAACATCTACCGCCAACTGAATGCAACAGGTATGGTCGTAGCACGCAAACGGGTCCGTAACAGGCCTGTCACAGGAGAAGCGGGTGCAGTTGGTGTGTTGGCTGCTGTTGCTATGAACCCACACAGGACTACACGGGCATTGCGAGAGCCGGTGGACTGTCAAAGTAGTGTCATGCGCATACTGCATCGTCACCGCTTTCACCCGTTTCATGTGTCGTTACCTCAGCAATTACATGGTGATGACTTTAATCATCGAGTGCAATTCTGTCAATGGGCATTAACAGAGAATGCGTTTTAGTTCTACCTGTTTACCAATGAAGCGGGTTTCACAAACCATGGGGCAGTGCATCTATGGAACATGCATTACTGGTCCGTGGACAATCATCGCTGGCTCTGACAGGTAGATCGACAGCGATCGTGGACTGTAAATGTATGGTACGGAATCATTGGCGACCACCTCATTGGTCCTCACTTCATTGCAGGGGCCCAAACAGCTGCAACATACATGGCGTTTCTACAGAGTGATCTGCCAACGTTGCTCGAAAATGTCCGATTGGAAACGCGTCGACGTATGTGGTATCAGCATGATGGTGCACATGTACATTCCGCAATTAACACTAGGCTGACCCTTGAGAAGATGTGCGACGGGCGTTTAATAGGACGTGGAGGACGCATAAATTGGCCAGGCCGTTCTCCTGATCTTACACCTCTGGACTTCTTTCTGTGGGGTACGATAAAGGAGAATGTGTACCGTGATGTGCCTACAACAACGTATTGTGGCAGCCTGCGGCGACATTACAAAATATGTACTGCGGCGTGTAAGACATTCATTACGCCATAGATTGCAATTGTGTGCAGCAAATGATGGCCACCACTTTGAACATCTATTGGCCTGACATGTCGGGGCACACTCTATTCCTCTCCGTAATTGAAAACGGAACCACGTGTGTCCTTGTACCTCACCCCTCATGGTAATGTACATGTGCTTCACTGAAAAGATATAGTTTCTTCTGTATCTAAGGTACATCACCTTTCTCTTTGGATCCCTACTTAATTCGGTGCTCTCCGATACACACGATCGGACAGCGGAGGATTGGTACTGATTACGTATTTGTTTATATGTTCAGATGTGCTAACAAAACTAACGGGGTTCCATTAAAAAACGTAGGTTTTTGTTAAGAAACTTACTTCCGTGCATTTCTTTATGGTTTGTATTAACCAATTACACTAGCCCCTCTCCTCACGTTCGGTATGTGGAATCGGTTCGTCAGTATTTGATGTAGTTTACGAAATATATCCAGCGGTAATGTTAGGTGACTCACCCTGTATATATATAATTTATGACTTCATGAAATTGTTTAATTACGCTGCAAGGATTCAATCAGTGAAGTAGTCCTGTTAATATGAACTCGAGTATTGGCTCATCCATCTGGATGCTTCCTCCTAACATTAAGAGCCACAAAGTATACTAATGAGTTAGATGTTCAAGGGAGAGAATGGTTGACTTTAAAACATTCAATGTATTCAAAGATAAAACAACTAAACCATCTACACAATAACGAAGTTTCACAAAACCAAACAGGTAAGTTCTTAAATAAAGTGACATTGGCCTAATAAGTTGTACGTGGAATTATTGACTTCGTTCTGTACCAGAAATCGGAAGAATCTAATCGACTGCCGTGAAACCTCAGTGGAGGTAATTCCAGCAATTTACTTCGTCTATTCCGAATGCCAGAGCGCATGGCGATTGCATTGTATCAACCGTGTGCTTGTACAGCGCAGTGACTACTATCTGAACATTCGTCCGCGTCGGACTCGTCTGCATCCGTCCAGTATCTACTAAATCACTTCTATCGCTTAAAGAGGATCTCACGGCCCGTAAACTACTAAACTGTCGCTGTCTATTATTTCACTGTGTGTAGCAATGTTCAGACGTGATTTAAAGATGGAATTTAGTGGCGTCTTAACGAAAGTACATATCAGGCATCGAGCTCCAAAAAAATCCGCATGGGAATGGCAACGTTGTCTCTCTCTATACTGTGGATTGCACGACCACTCCCGCCAGAGGTTCGAGTTCTCCTTGATCCATGGGTGTTGTCCTTAGCGTTAAGTTTAAAAGGTGTACGTGAAGTTTAAAGTTGAATCTATCGTTTAATCAGACAACAAAAGTAGTTTATTTTAAAGTTACTCATTCAAAACCTGATCTGATATTAGTTGCAGTCCAAATAATTGTCATATATTGATGTTTAACAGTCAAGATCACTAAGTCATCAAATAACTTCATCATTTAACTGAACACCTGTATATTGTTCATTAACACAGTAATTTGGTTTAATTATGGTCCTGATATTGATGTACATACTGTTAAATGAGAAACAGTGCATTAAACTGATTATGTGAGCAACGGATCTTTTAACAAAACAACTGTGGCAAGTAATATGCACGAAACACACACTGACTATACTAAAAAAAAATTGACTGCGAGAAAGATATTGATAACACAAACCACTTTCTTAATGTTCGACTACGCGAATTTTATGCAGATCAGTACCTGATTATCAAAACTCAGTATCATACTCAATTAACTGCAATGTTGCATAACAATCATTTACTACGTTACCAATAAAGAAATCTGTTCAACAAGATTACCAAAATCAATACTGCACTTTAAATCCACAAATAACTAATTATCAAATAAAGGAAGTAGGTTAATCTCCTAACTACGTAAATGAAACAGGAAAGAAAGGTCAACTTCGTTACTTATTATTAATAATAACCATTACATTACCTAAATGATACAACCTTTTCATAATTACATGAAATGCTATTACCTTCATTCCAGAGGTGGTACAACCTTTTTCACAATATTATGAAATGCAATATATTCCAAATACAATCAGACCAACTTGCTGACAGTGCAGCCTCTGCTCTACATCGGAGACACATACACAACTGCTCTCTAAGCGAGCTGAAGCACAAGTCTGACTCTCTGTCTCTCTGCACGAGTTACAATACTATGTGATACATAATCTTTGCCAAAGATGAAACTTTACAACTTCACGGATTTATACACACAGTAGATGCAATATTATAGATTTTCTTGTTACTCGACACAAAACAGGAGGCACAATATTAGACATTTTCTTACAAATTTAGCAACATACATTTTCTATGGACACGTTTCAAGTTTAAGTAGTTTGTAAGTCAAAGGACCGACGACCTGAGCAGGTTGGTCCCTTAGATTCATAAACATTTCTTGAGCTGTTCATAATATGTATGCCCGATGCAAGACCACTGTGTTACGATGAAACCTGGTTCAGTCGCCTCCACTGAGTTTTACACAGTTTTGTTACAAACACACAACCATCCAGCATGCAGTTATAGCTTAAATATTAGTATTAAAGCATACATGACGATGTCAGTCACTCTCCACCTCCATAATAGCATGACTCTATTCCTATCAAAGCATACCTAACGTAATCAAAGTGTGATATAATGCGTGGGTTGCAAGTATTCTAAGGTTCAAAATTTTTAAAAACATGTAATACACCCAACCGCTTGCGTAAATCTTCAAAATATTGCCACCTTAGTAACTGATATCGCAAATGTAAACATTTAGAGCACCGTCGCTTGCTTACATACACTTGTACTAATATCCAGCCAATAGCGTGCGAGTTTGCATGGAACGTATTAGCAGACGTTTTAACGAAACATTACACATAAATACTTGTGATAACACAAGACTCACGTCATCGGCGTGTGCCCTAGATGGTTTGTGGCCTACATATGATGTTTTTATCACCTATTTTTAGTCCCTTTAGCTGTTGTTCTAGAGTGGCTATCAAAGGTTCTACTGCGTAATCATAGCGCTAAGCTACAATATTCTATTTACCTTTTTCAGTGACTTTTGACTTCCATCACAACGATGAATTGTAGCCTTAGAAAAGTTCGGCTTCACATAAGTCGTACTTAGTTCATATAATAAAATTACATCTCTGTGATTTAATATCTATATATATATAACACGTTGAACACTTAATTTGCAATAACATGTATAAAATATTTGAAACATGTGAGACTAGATTGGTTGACAGCATTAGTTCTCCGTAATATTTGCTGACCCACACATAATCACAGAACCGTACCTATGTAGTACTTTTCCGGCATATCACTTCATGAAAACAAGAAGTAATGTTGAATGTTGTTACTTTTACAAAGACGCACTGTATGGTGGTTCGGCGAGTTATATGAACACTCAACACCCAATTGATTTTAGCGGCAAAAAGGCAATAACATTTGATCATCTCTGTTTCACACGCGATAGCCTGCAGCAAAGAATTTTTTCCATCTGTGAGGGACAAACAAAGTTGTAAATAAGAGTCATATGAGCTGATGGTCGAAGTGCTGCTGACGCGGAAACCTATAACGTTTCTCTCTCCATAGAGGAGCTTCGAAATAAGCGAAGAGATCGAGAGAAATTTCTTTTTCTCCCTAGAGAAAGATTGTCCATTTTCACGCAGGTATAACTGTTTTGAATGTGCCTTTACGTTCCCTATTAACTATTGAAATCCTTTTAGCAGCAAATACGCTAGTAACCCATTTGAGAAGAAAATTACAGCCGTACCGTTTTATGAAAAAAAAACCTCTCAATAACTGGAAAGCATCAAGAATCAGATAAATTCATATTTTGTTGAACTATGACATCTTCAAGGAGAATGTTCTATTCTGAAGTGTGTTTATTGCATAAAAACACTCTCTAAAGCGAAGAATATGATGAATGGGTTGTAGCAATTGGTCACAAATTGATGTTTTCGCCTCTGGTTATCCATATTGGGAATTCCGTGCTTTGCCTAAATCGCTCCAAACAAATGTCGGAATGGTACTTTCAAAGACCACTCTCGTATCTCATACTTACCAAAACAATGCAAACTTGTACTCTTACTCCTACGATCACGCTGTCTAAGAGACGTTAAACGTTAATATTCCTTTTACAAATTGATACCTATGGAGGCATTGGCGGAAAAGGCAAAATTGTGAACTTGGGCGGCCGATGGATGTACAGAATGTATGTCCTGAAGCTCAATTTCACCTCTAAACCAGCAAGGATAGTAAACGAGAGACATATTGATAACAGGGCATAAAGTCTTTGCGAAGTAGTTATACGTCATAGACGCTTGAACACCACACACAGATATCTTGATTTGAGAAATAACGAATAAAAGAAAGAACTCACTTCGTTACAAAGATCACTAGGCTGATAATTTATGCTGGATTACCAGATTCGGCAAGTAATGTTGCCATCGTCTTACTCTTTTATAAATTCAATTAAATCAAGGTAGTGTCTGTATAAATTTTTATGAATGTAAAAAAGAGATTAGATGATGGCAATATGGCTTGCCGAACTCGGTAATCCGGAATAAATGACCAGTATAGCGATCTTAACCTCGAAGTACGAGGGTCACTCCAAAAGAAATGTACACTATGTTTTAAAACATACTGTTTTTATTCCACATGGTTAAAAATTTTACAGTGTGTAGATACATCCTTTAGGAACAATATTTTCATTTCTCCACATAATCCCCATCCCTCTCAACTGCCTTACCCCATCTTGGAACCAGCGCCTGTATACCTGCACAGTAAAATTCTAGACCAACACGTTGGAGCCACGGTTTGGCAGCGTGCACAAGGGAGTCATCATCTTCAAACCAGTGGCGAAGCTATCATAGGGCTAGGCGGGGCAGTGCCCCGGGGCCCCCGAGCTCCAGGGGCCCCTCGGCCTTCGTGGGCAACGATCGAAAAAAGTTACAGTAGAGCGTCGTAGTTTTTATTTAATATTTTTTACCCTCCCACCCTATCGTCCATCATATCCCCTTCCCCTCAAACCAAGTTTCCCACAGTAGCCGCACTGGGCCACGGGCTGGCGGAACAATGCTTCTAATTGGGCCTTCACAAGACGGCAAATGACACATCTGGCACTTTACTCTGGCGCCATGTGAGTCATATGTAACTCACACAAAAAACATAAACAATATTTTCAACTTATTTGTATTTAAATAGCTTACTTCAAGCAGACTAAAGCAGAATATGGAAAAAAAGTAAGTGGTCCCTGGGGGACGGTAACCCAAGTACACCTTCGGCAGCCAATATGTTACTATAGTTATTGTTGAATAGAATGGACTAAGACAAAATATTAAATGTATACAGCATATTTAAGTACAGTAGAACAGTACTGGGAATATGATTTGTTGCGGGGATGTGACAGGTGACAGCAGAAAGGGGTCAAGGGGGGGGTTGGAGGGCAGAAGGTGCGGGAAAGGGCAGACCGCTGGAATGGTCAGGCATTGCCGTTCTTTGTGCGCCTGCAAAACTAGTAGCGAGAAAGCGAGCCTCACTCTGTCTACCCCATTACGTCGCAAAACGAAATTACAAGGTGTTTTACAAAGTAATACCGACCCTACCACAGTGCACCTCATAAATCACAGATGACGTACTGCGCAGACACACCTGGAGAGTGCGCATTTTCCACAAAAGGCATGTTTATTTTCCACAAATGCGTTAATAATGTAAACGAAGGCTTCCGCGGCCGTTGTCATTGTTTATAATGTAATAATGTAATTTTTGCGTGAAAGCATAACAAACAAATAAACTTTCCCAATTATATTAGAGAGTACGATTAAATATTACCTGCTACGTAAAAAACATAATAATTTACTAAGTACTATTTAGGTTTGCCTTATTATGTCTTCCAGTGGGCGATAAGGAGCTGATGATGAAGTAGTTTTGCATCTGTACAGTATTAGTGTAAAGAGGGCCACAATGTCATTTTTGCCCTGGGGCCCTTGGTGACATAGCTACGCCACTGCTTCAAACCTTGTTTTCCAGTTTCCCAAAGAAACTGCCTGACAACAGCCACATTGTCTGGAGTGTGTGCAGTACGAGGCCTGCCGCTGGGAGGATAACCCTCAACGTTGCCATGCCCGCTTTCATCACGTAACCTGCTTGTCTACCGACTAACTGTACTGCGATCGACAGCAGCATCTCCGTACACCTTTTTGAATCTCTTGTGGATGCTTCCCACTGTCTCGTTTTCACAACACAGGAATTCAATGACAGCACGTTGCTTCTGACGAGCCGGCCGCGGTGGCCGAGGTGACTGAGGCGCTCCAGTCACGGTCAGCACGGCCACTACGGTCGGGGGTTCGAATCCCCCCTCGGGCATGGATATTTGTGCCGTCCTAGTTCGTAAGTAGTTCATAAGTAGTTTGTAAGTTTAGGGACTGATGACCCCGTAGTTAAGTCCCATAAGCTTAACAAACATTTGAACATTTTTTTGCTTCTGACGAAAGTCAAGTGTAGCAGCCATCTTGAAGACATGCTGTGACGTCGCCACTCACGGGAACAGGTTGAACTAAGTTTGAAAACAAGCGGGAAGGATGTATCTACAGACTGTAAAACTTTCAGATATGCAGAATAAAAACTGTATATTTTTAAAGATAGTGTGCTTTTCTTTTGGAGTGACACTCAAATGTTCTTTCTTCTCAGGAATTTTAAGAATGCCCCTCGATCAAACATCAGGACATTATAGGGTAAAGAGTAGTTGGGCTGAAAGAAGCCAGTTGAAGTAATCGATGAATCACTCAAAATTTGAACAGGAGCGATACCACTATTCGACGATGTTGGTAGGAATGGGCGAACTATGGCCGAACACACCATCAAGAAGGAAGCGGTAGACCTAGACAAATGTCGGCACGTAAGGACGTAGCAAAAGTCAGAGAGGTACTCACAAGAAGACCACGTGGGTTTTTAGAATTTATTTATATTTATGATGTGTGAAGTTCAGAACTTAAATAACAATCAGCGAAAGCCATTCGACGCAAGTCTCAAAAATTCTTGAGAAAATCGACTTTGAAGTTTTACAAGTGCACGTAAGTACTAATAATTAAAATAGTTGCAGCATATGTCGGTGTAATTGAGTTGGTAGCGTTCTTGCCTCGCAACCACAGAGTCGCTGGTTCGAATCCTACTGTGACAGATTTTTTCCGTTGTTTTCACTGCGGCGTAGTGGCCGAGCGCATTGAGGCACTATGCCCCAATACCCGAGGCTGCTCCCCGTCGGGGGTTCGAATCCTCCTTTATATGTTAATGTATAGGGAGTTGAGTCCCATAAGCTTAACAAAGATTAGAACATTTGAAACTTCCTGGCAGATTAAAATTGTGTGCCGGAACCGGGACTCGAACCTGGGACCTTTGCCTTTCGCGGGCAAGCGCACTACCGACTGTGCTATCTTTTTTTTTTTTTTTTTTTTTTATTAGTTTCCTTATTTTTTTTTATTTCTTTTTTTCATTTTTTTTTCTTTTTTTTTTTTTTCTTTTTTTTTATTTTTTCTTTTTATTTTTTCTTTTTTTTTCTCTTTTTTTTATTTTTCTTTTGCTAGTTTTTTTTTTCTATTGCTTTTTACTTTTTTTTGTATCTTTTTTTCTTTTTTTTTTTGTTTTTTTTTTTGGGCCTCCAACCTCCCCTCACAGCCCCTCCTTTCGCTCTCCAAATGTCGCCTTCTTCGGCGTGTTTTTTTTTTTTTTTTTTTTTTTTTTTTTTTTTTTTTTTTTCCAACTCCGGTCTGACCTCAAAGCTCGTCTTCTCGAAAAGTGAGCTGCCTGTGCAGTAGGATTCCTGGTCGTTTTCTCTTGATAATCAATAATATTTCGTTTTTGCTTTATTTTTGTCTTCTCTAAAACTCCGAAGTCACCCGTTGCTGATTTTTTTTTTTTTTTTTTTTAATAACAACAAAATAATTATTCTCCGTAAATGAGGTCGGTCATGCTACTTTCGATTTACATCAGGAAAGTAATTTCCTTAGAATAATTTATTTCTTCTAGGACGTTGTATTATTTATATATCAAATAATCCAACCAAGATTCCCATGGTGCTGTTAATTTCTTCTTGACGATATAACACAATACAATTTTCTGTACTAAACAAAATTCTAATTTTAAAGGAATAAAAAGTTCTTACGATTTCAGGAAAATTAAACGAGAAATGAAATCCAGCAGTCTCTACTGTGATGGAACGAAATGTCATTGCCATGACCAATCCAAAAATATGATACAACTTCTTGTATAACTGAAATTTTTTTCCTTGTAATATGTTTCAAATATATATATATATATATATATATATATATATATATATATATATATATATATATATATATATACCTATATATTTGGATCAATCTCATCATCAATGGGTTCGTCATTTTTTTCCTTCTACTTCGTCTTACATTATCTTCTTCAACCAATTCCCTCCTTCTCGAACAAAATTCCTATCATGTTCCCAAAGTTGTTTTTTATCTTTGGATATTGTCGTACTTGTAAATATGCTGCTGCCATGTATAAGAAAAATTCTACACTGCTGTCACCTCCACATCTGTTGACTACAAAATTGACGTAGTTTCCGAGGAGCCACATCACTGTGTTATTTTTTGTTGATGGATAAAATTCGGTGTCGGGCCACAATAATATATCTGTTGAATAAGACGTTTCCGAACGTCGTGTAAGTAGCCCTAACTTTTTCTGAACCCACTTCCAATTTTGTAGATGGTTGCCACAAGTGAATCGGTGTTTTAATGTGTCCACGAGGCCACATTTTGAGCATTTGTCTGTGTTACTCAAACCAATTTTATATAATTTTTCATTGGTTGAAATAAGATTGTTCACGACTTTATACCAGGACGAGACGACATCGGAACAGTGAATGTGAAGGCTAAGATTTTTCCAAACAGTTTTCCAGTCTACCAACGGATACTTTGATTCAATATTGTTAGGACTGTGGGATTGTTGCCATTTTTCAATAACTTCTTTAGTTGTTAAATGTAATTTTTTCATCGTGGCCTCTCCTATGTAGCTAAGTTCAAGGTAAAAATCTTTTATATGTTTCAGTTTATAGTTTAAATTACCGACATTAATGGGCTGTTGCATACTTACAGGACGGACAGCTGTGAAGAGTTTGGCAGTTATGGTATGAGGCTCGTTATTTAAAAGTGTTACTATTCTTTTTATGTAAAGTGCCAAAGCCTTTCTGCAGATGTCAGTTAGACCAAGACCTCCTGCTTTTCTGGACTTGGCCAAATCGCTGGGTTTTAGTTTAAAAATATTTTCGTGCCACACGTACCTGCTTGCAAGTTGCATAATGGTTTTTCCTTGCAATTTCGGCAATGGAAAGATCTGTGCTAGATAGTAAGCTTTCGAAAAAATATACGTATTTATTATTTTAATTTTCTGAGTAAGGTTCACTGAGCGGCATTTGTTGTCCATTAGTGCACCACGAATTCTTCCAGCTGTCTGCTTCCAGTTTATAGCGGACATTTTTATGGGGCACTTATTAATGATAATACCCAGAGTTTTGTGAGTTTCCACGAAACTTGCCCACTCTATATCTAAATGTTCGAGTCCCCTAAGATTTAAAATTTTACTTTTATCAGTATTGATTTGCGCCCCAGAAGCTTTACAATAGTTATCAATTTCTTCTTTCAGAAGATCTACTTCATCCTCCCGCCGTATAACGATGCCCACGTCGTCTGCATAGGCTCTCGCTACAAAATTTGTGCCCGACATTGTCACTCCACTTAGTTTTTCTTCTATCGTGCGAAGTAGCGGTTCAAGTGATAACACATATAGTAACATGGAAAGAGGACTTCCTTGGGGAACACCTCTCCGTATAGTTATTGCTTTTGACAGCTGGCCATTTATGGATACGGATGCCTTAATATCAGTTATCATGTTGCGTACCACCCCAAGAGCTCTTTCTTCTATTCCTATTTGCTGTAGTAGACACTCGATGTATCGATGACTAACTCGATCAAAGGCTTTATTAAAATCTAAAAACAGTAACGCGCACTTAATGTTGGTAACGGCGACTATCGAAACCAGATCTCTGTATTCGGAAGTTGCTGTCATAATAGATCGCCCTGGGAAACAGGTTTGATGTGTGGTGATTGCTTTCCGTATTAATGGTGTCATCCTCTCATTGATCGCTCTAGCAATGGTTTTATAATCGAAGTTCATCAGTGTTATCGGCCGAAACCCGCTGATTTTCGTCCGACCTTTACTTTTCGACACCAAAACAATTTTTCCTTCTTTGAGCTCCGGGGGTATGATTCCTCCTTTCATTATTTCATTTAAAACTGCTGTAAAAGTTGGTCCAATTATATCCCAATAACTCAAATAAAATTCTTTTGGAAGTCCATCCGGGCCTGGTGATTTATTTGAGGGTGATTTGGACACGAGTTCTAAAACTTCTTCCACTGTAAAATCAGTTAAAAATTCAGTGTTATCCTCTGGTGTTATAATTTTATTCAAGGAATTCATTACTTGCGATAATGGAGCGTCATCAATATCGTTTGCTGTATACAGTTTTTCGTAATACTGGAAAATTTCTTGTACAATTTCTGGGTGGGTGGTGAGTAGGTGCCCGTTTTCTGTGACGAGGTCATCAATAAACGTGCGTTTACGGAGAGATTGATGTTTTATCAAATGGTATAATGACGTAGTTTCTTCCTCTGCAAGACATTTAGATTTAGATTTAATTTTCAGACCTTCTAACTGCTTTCTTTTTATACTTAACATTGTAGCTTTTATTTCTTTAATTTGTTGTAAATCTGTGTTTGTTAGTTGCTGCTTCTCGTAGAGATCTCGTAACACACTGTAGTAAAATTCGAAGGTTCGCTTGTTGTCTCTGACTTTTTCACGACTATAGATAATTAAGCTTTGCCTCAACTTCTTTTTGCCTACTTTTGTCCACCACTCGGATTTGGACGGGTACTTACACATTGACCGCAAGCAATAATTCCATGATGTCGTAATCTCGTCACGTAATTTTACATCATTTAATATCGATGTATTGAGGTGCCACTGAGTTCGATACATTTTTGTGGGCTGTCGTGGTAAATTTATTGTTACTGACAGCGCGGAATGATCTGAAAAACAGGCCGGGATGACGTCCGCTACTATAACTTTTTCAGTGAGTGGATCAGAGATGTAAATTCTGTCGAGTCTGCTACTCGAAGATGAAGTAAAGTGCGTAAATTTTACTAAAGTTGGATACTTAATTTCCCAGGCATCTTTAAAGTGCATTTTTTGTACTAAGTCATGAAGCTCTTTACAATAATTAAAATTAGGAGTCTGGTCCTTTCGGTTAAGGACACAATTAAAATCGCCTCCAATAATTACATTCTGCGGATTCTTTCGTAGCAGGTAAATAAGTTCATCTCTAAAAAAATTTGCTCTCTGGAGTTTGTTACTGTTTCCGGAAGGGGCATACAGGTTAACAAAGGTGACGTCATAAATTTTACATCCTATACCTCGTCCTGATTCTAATTGTTCTAAGTCTTTGATGGGAATACCATCCCTAATCAGGAGCGCTACTCCCGTGCTATGTTCAAAAGCTACATTTAAGATAGTCTGAAAACCAGGAATATGTAGGTTTGTTGTCATAACCTCTTGGAGAAACACTATGTCAGCATCAGAGTCATATATGAATTGTTGCAAGGATGTTAATTTGAGATCTGACCATATTCTATTGATATTAAGTGTGACTATTTTATAAGCTTGCTGCATTTAGTATTATAAAAAGAGGAGAAAACATTGATGGCATCACCATAAAGTATTCGTAAATGATTGGAAAGTGACGACAATTGTAATCCAATTGTTTAAAACACATTTTGCCCCTCGCTTCTGGACTCCAATGGTATGGTACTGTGCAGTTTTTGCTAACACCATAATCATGCACTCATACTGTCGTACAGGATGAAATTGCAAATACACCTTTAAGAAGCCTAGGTATAAGTGGTTGAATTATACGCTTCTTACTTCATCCGTGTAAAATTAGTAAAAATCCATGTCGCTGGTGTCTTCCCTTTCCGGATCTTGATCTTCTACTTCGTCAGCCCACTCCTTTCGTCCCTCTTGATTGTCATCTCTTAACCGAGATCGTTCTTCTTGTTCTGTAGTTGGTGGGTCAAGGGTCATTTGTTTTTCAGCGCTGGAACTCTTGTGTGAGGTTTGGCTTTGTTTCTCCTTCCGTAAGTTCATAGCAGACTCCTTTTTCTGCGGTCTTGGTCCTTCTTTAATATTCCGCAGCTTTTCCCTTATAGCTGGGGCTATATTCTCAGCTGCCTGATGGGCTATTCTTCTTTTATTACTTTTCTTTGGCGATTTAGTAAGAGATTTTTCTGAAGAAACGTCTGGAGATTTCTCACTCAACTCCTGAGGTAGTATCGGAGAACGTAAATTTTCTGTCCTGGTTGAGGGTTCCCCCTGAGACTCAATGGCTTGCTTCGGCGACGAATCTTTCCCTTGCACACTTAGACTTCTGGAGCATAGTTCACCATCTACATTCTGTGCCTCTTCAGGGCTGACCCTATTAATATTATCGGGCCGAATTATTGCAGAAGTAGCACTGTCACGCTGGGGATCCTCTACTACTGCAACGTTTTGTGCAACATCATTATGGGACAAATTTGTCGTGTCTTCTGCATTTTGCTCAAAAGCCGGTGTACTCTGTCTTTGATATTCATCTCTCAAAGTGTCGGATAGGTGTTCAGAAGGAGTTTCAATTTGACTGCTGATGGTTGCATACGGAACTGCCTTTGTTTCCATCCTTTTGGCTACCGGACTGATTTCGTGTTCTCCTAAGGCTACGATCTGCTGTGTGGACGCCGTGCCTTGGTCCGACAATGCGCGTTCGGGTCGTTTCGGGGAGACTGCGGCGGCAGCGTATGTCAGCTTCATCGCGGTTACCGGTCCAGAAGTTACCTCTTCCGCGGAAGGCAACTGAGCCACTCTTTTTTTCTTGCACTCAGCGCGTACATGGCCAGTAGAGCCACATAACGCGCAAGTGCGAGGCTGACCGTCATATATAATCAAAGCTCGATAGCCACAAATATTTATATAGGATGGTAAATGCCGTAACAGTTCGATTTTTACTTGTCGTACACCGTTAAGGACAGGAAACATATGAGCTTCCGCCCATTTTTCGGCTACATTTGAAATTACACGCCCATAAGGTTTAAAAGCGTCATCAATTGCCTCCGCCGGTACCTCAAAAGGCAGTTCGAACACTCTCACAGTTCGTATTCCTAGTCCTGCATGGCATACTAGTACGTCACTAACATGTCCGTCAGAGTGATTAAATTTTATTCTATCACCAATCCTATTAACAATAATGTTGCACATAGTAGGATCTTTCAATTTAACATACATAGCACATTGAACAAAAGATAAATGTACTCCTTCGATATCGTCTTTAGTAATCCTAACTTTTTCAGATAGCCATAGTTTTATCTCTAAAGGCTTGGGTCTTACATAGCTACGATCAAACGTAAATTTTATCGTATCTTTTCTCAAATAAGATTGAGATTCCATCATGTTTTCCGGCATACAATCATTTCAAATAGGAGTTAAGCGTAAGTGCAGCCAAGACCAACCTGTCAACAGGTAAACAGCCTTTGTTTACACTCGGTGCCTCGCGCTGCCGCCGCAAGTCCGTCGTCCGCCACGGCTGCCTCGAGACTAACTATCTCGGCACGACTCACGATGCCGCCTCACAACTTTACTTCTGCCAGTACCTCGCCTCCTACTTTCCAAACTTCACAGAAGCTCTCCTGCAAACACGCAAGACTAGCACTCCTGGAAGAAAGGATATGGTGGAGACATGGCTTAGCCACAGCCTAAGGGATGTTTCCAGAATGAAACTTCACTCTGCAGCGGAGTGTGCGCTGATATGAAACTTCCTGGCAGATTTTAATCGTGACTTTACGCCACAACACTTTGTTTGGTCTAGCGGAAAAAAATGATATAATACAGGAACAAAATTAGCCAACAATTGTAGCTGCCTAATGAAAAACATTTTATGTATTTCTGTTTCTTATTAAAACCACTATGAAATTCGTATTTTGTGAGGATGTAATTATTGTTTTGTGTTTTCCGATGTTTTATGTTAAACATTTTTCTTATACATTGAAGAATATTTCTACACAAGCGTCCTGAACTGGAAACTAAGTTTGTTGAAATATTCTATTTAAAATTAAGTAATCTCATATGTAGGACACATTAGACTTTATCATCCAATGATGTTTGAAGAATGGTGCTTATTAAGAGCCATTCCTCAAACCAGTTCAGTAGTAATTTAAGAGAAACACTGCAAACATAAAAAAAAAATGTCGCAAAGTAAATCAATGGTGCTAGTATCGCTTGAAATTTTACTAACAAAATTCTTGTACAGAAAGAAATTCAGTTGCAGGGATGTAGCCCTTTCACACTTGCTTAGATTTTGAATAATCTACAAAAGTTTTCAAAAAATGTATTTCAAAATAAAATTTGAAACTAGTTGAATAGGTCGTCAGTGAAGTATTATAGTCATTAAGCCTTAAATTTGTAACGTTGTAACGTGGTGATATATGACATTATAACGAATTGTTATTAATATCACCATCACTTTATGCCAGAAACTATTTAAAAAGCTCAAATGTCTGTAAAGTTATGAGACCTAACTGCAGTGGTCATCGTTCCCTAAACTTACAAACTACTTAAACTAACTTAACCTTTGAACATCACACACATCCATGGCCGAGGGAGGACTCGAACCTCCGACGGCGAACGGCGGCGTGCACCGCAGTACCTTAGCGCGTACGGCTATTTCGCCGCTGCTCAGAAACTATTCCGATCGATTTCATCCTTGCATAATATCGGAAAATTAAAATGAATCTACGGTTATACAGTGTGAAAATGTTCAGTACATGTGAAATTTAATTCAAATGTTCAAATGTTTGTATAGTTTATGGGACTTAACTACGGGGTCATCAGTCCCTAAACTTACAAACTACTTATGAACTACTTACGAACTAGGACGGCACAAATAACCATGCCCGAGAGGGGATTCGAACCCCCGACCGTAGTGGCCGTGCAGACCGTGACTGGAGCGCCTCAGTCTCCTCGGCCACCACGGCCGGCTGAAATTTAATTAACGCCCCTTTAAATCACTTAAAAATAAATAAAAATGTTTGTAGATCTATCAAACCAAACTGCGTGCTCATCAGTCCGTAGCTTACAAACTACTTTAACCTAGTTAAACTAACCTAAAGACAAACACACACACACATGCCCAGGGAGGACTCGAACCTCCACTGCGAGCAACCGCGCGTTCCGCAGCGAGACGCTTTAGACCGCTCGGCTACTCGACCGCGGTTTTAAATAACTTAAGAGACATCAATAGCTGATGTGCTGTTTAAACAGCGCCACATGCAACATAAGGCGTCTTCAGCATCGCTACATCACATGGAGGATACGGAATAGGCAGTTTTTACGGCTAAGCGCATGACTTTCTCTTTTTGACATCATCTTCTATAATACTTTGTGTAGCAAGAAAACGACATAAATCGAAACATACCATCAGTGAGGAGATGGTAACGATTTGACTAGAGTTAAAAATTAAAAAGTTTGGACTTCTAACTTTTGTTCGTAGCCCGTCGACATTACGTGCATTGGTTTATCAATATCCATCTTAGTAGGTTACTACTTGCAGCGGAAGAGATGAGCTATAAATTCTGCAATAAAGAGTAAATTAATTGTCGGGTGATGAAACTTCAGCGTATCACTCTCGTCATGGAGTTAGATAAGGGCCCCTGTTAGCGGTTAGCGTGGAAAATTAAGTGGCTCTCGACAAGTTAACGGAAGCTCGAAATTGCTTAGGTCGCGTGAATTGCACCCAACAGCTCAGACGTCTCTGCCGTTTGCACCAGACTCCTGCATGAAGGCTCTCCTCTCCCTTTAGAAACAATCTCCGTGCATGTACAGGACAGTTGTGATTAAACTTCCGCTATTTGATACAGTTTTAACTTTTTTAACTTTTTAAAGTTTGTATAGCTTATGGGACTTAACTACGGGGTCATCAGTCCCTAAACTTACAAACTACTTACGAACTAGCTAACACTAAGGACGGCACAAATATCCATGCCCGAGGGGGGATTCGAACCCCCGACCGTAGTGGCCGTGCTGACCGTGACTGGAGCGCCTCAGTCTCCTCGGCCACCGCGGCCGGCAATAATTTATTTCTTCTAGGACGTTGTATTATTTATATATCAAATAATCCAACCAAGATTCCCATGGTGCTGTTAATTTCTTCTTGACGATATAACACAATACAATTTTCTGTACTAAACAAAATTCTAATTTTAAAGGAATAAAAAGTTCTTACGATTTCAGGAAAATTAAACGAGAAATGAAATCCAGCAGTCTCTACTGTGATGGAACGAAATGTCATTGCCATGACCAATCCAAAAATATGATACAACTTCTTGTATAACTGAAATTTTTTTCCTTGTAATATGTTTCAAATATATATATATATATATATATATATATATATATATATATATATATATATATATATTTGGATCAATCTCATCATCAATGGGTTCGTCATTTTTTTCCTTCTACTTCGTCTTACATTATCTTCTTCAACCAATTCCCTCCTTCTCGAACAAAATTCCTATCATGTTCCCAAAGTTGTTTTTTATCTTTGGATATTGTCGTACTTGTAAATATGCTGCTGCCATGTATAAGAAAAATTCTACACTGCTGTCACCTCCACATCTGTTGACTACAAAATTGACGTAGTTTCCGAGGAGCCACATCACTGTGTTATTTTTTGTTGATGGATAAAATTCGGTGTCGGGCCACAATAATATATCTGTTGAATAAGACGTTTCCGAACGTCGTGTAAGTAGCCCTAACTTTTTCTGAACCCACTTCCAATTTTGTAGATGGTTGCCACAAGTGAATCGGTGTTTTAATGTGTCCACGAGGCCACATTTTGAGCATTTGTCTGTGTTACTCAAACCAATTTTATATAATTTTTCATTGGTTGAAATAAGATTGTTCACGACTTTATACCAGGACGAGACGACATCGGAACAGTGAATGTGAAGGCTAAGATTTTTCCAAACAGTTTTCCAGTCTACCAACGGATACTTTGATTCAATATTGTTAGGACTGTGGGATTGTTGCCATTTTTCAATAACTTCTTTAGTTGTTAAATGTAATTTTTTCATCGTGGCCTCTCCTATGTAGCTAAGTTCAAGGTAAAAATCTTTTATATGTTTCAGTTTATAGTTTAAATTACCGACATTAATGGGCTGTTGCATACTTACAGGACGGACAGCTGTGAAGAGTTTGGCAGTTATGGTATGAGGCTCGTTATTTAAAAGTGTTACTATTCTTTTTATGTAAAGTGCCAAAGCCTTTCTGCAGATGTCAGTTAGACCAAGACCTCCTGCTTTTCTGGACTTGGCCAAATCGCTGGGTTTTAGTTTAAAAATATTTTCGTGCCACACGTACCTGCTTGCAAGTTGCATAATGGTTTTTCCTTGCAATTTCGGCAATGGAAAGATCTGTGCTAGATAGTAAGCTTTCGAAAAAATATACGTATTTATTATTTTAATTTTCTGAGTAAGGTTCACTGAGCGGCATTTGTTGTCCATTAGTGCACCACGAATTCTTCCAGCTGTCTGCTTCCAGTTTATAGCGGACATTTTTATGGGGCACTTATTAATGATAATACCCAGAGTTTTGTGAGTTTCCACGAAACTTGCCCACTCTATATCTAAATGTTCGAGTCCCCTAAGATTTAAAATTTTACTTTTATCAGTATTGATTTGCGCCCCAGAAGCTTTACAATAGTTATCAATTTCTTCTTTCAGAAGATCTACTTCATCCTCCCGCCGTATAACGATGCCCACGTCGTCTGCATAGGCTCTCGCTACAAAATTTGTGCCCGACATTGTCACTCCACTTAGTTTTTCTTCTATCGTGCGAAGTAGCGGTTCAAGTGATAACACATATAGTAACATGGAAAGAGGACTTCCTTGGGGAACACCTCTCCGTATAGTTATTGCTTTTGACAGCTGGCCATTTATGGATACGGATGCCTTAATATCAGTTATCATGTTGCGTACCACCCCAAGAGCTCTTTCTTCTATTCCTATTTGCTGTAGTAGACACTCGATGTATCGATGACTAACTCGATCAAAGGCTTTATTAAAATCTAAAAACAGTAACGCGCACTTAATGTTGGTAACGGCGACTATCGAAACCAGATCTCTGTATTCGGAAGTTGCTGTCATAATAGATCGCCCTGGGAAACAGGTTTGATGTGTGGTGATTGCTTTCCGTATTAATGGTGTCATCCTCTCATTGATCGCTCTAGCAATGGTTTTATAATCGAAGTTCATCAGTGTTATCGGCCGAAACCCGCTGATTTTCGTCCGACCTTTACTTTTCGACACCAAAACAATTTTTCCTTCTTTGAGCTCCGGGGGTATGATTCCTCCTTTCATTATTTCATTTAAAACTGCTGTAAAAGTTGGTCCAATTATATCCCAATAACTCAAATAAAATTCTTTTGGAAGTCCATCCGGGCCTGGTGATTTATTTGAGGGTGATTTGGACACGAGTTCTAAAACTTCTTCCACTGTAAAATCAGTTAAAAATTCAGTGTTATCCTCTGGTGTTATAATTTTATTCAAGGAATTCATTACTTGCGATAATGGAGCGTCATCAATATCGTTTGCTGTATACAGTTTTTCGTAATACTGGAAAATTTCTTGTACAATTTCTGGGTGGGTGGTGAGTAGGTGCCCGTTTTCTGTGACGAGGTCATCAATAAACGTGCGTTTACGGAGAGATTGATGTTTTATCAAATGGTATAATGACGTAGTTTCTTCCTCTGCAAGACATTTAGATTTAGATTTAATTTTCAGACCTTCTAACTGCTTTCTTTTTATACTTAACATTGTAGCTTTTATTTCTTTAATTTGTTGTAAATCTGTGTTTGTTAGTTGCTGCTTCTCGTAGAGATCTCGTAACACACTGTAGTAAAATTCGAAGGTTCGCTTGTTGTCTCTGACTTTTTCACGACTATAGATAATTAAGCTTTGCCTCAACTTCTTTTTGCCTACTTTTGTCCACCACTCGGATTTGGACGGGTACTTACACATTGACCGCAAGCAATAATTCCATGATGTCGTAATCTCGTCACGTAATTTTACATCATTTAATATCGATGTATTGAGGTGCCACTGAGTTCGATACATTTTTGTGGGCTGTCGTGGTAAATTTATTGTTACTGACAGCGCGGAATGATCTGAAAAACAGGCCGGGATGACGTCCGCTACTATAACTTTTTCAGTGAGTGGATCAGAGATGTAAATTCTGTCGAGTCTGCTACTCGAAGATGAAGTAAAGTGCGTAAATTTTACTAAAGTTGGATACTTAATTTCCCAGGCATCTTTAAAGTGCATTTTTTGTACTAAGTCATGAAGCTCTTTACAATAATTAAAATTAGGAGTCTGGTCCTTTCGGTTAAGGACACAATTAAAATCGCCTCCAATAATTACATTCTGCGGATTCTTTCGTAGCAGGTAAATAAGTTCATCTCTAAAAAAATTTGCTCTCTGGAGTTTGTTACTGTTTCCGGAAGGGGCATACAGGTTAACAAAGGTGACGTCATAAATTTTACATCCTATACCTCGTCCTGATTCTAATTGTTCTAAGTCTTTGATGGGAATACCATCCCTAATCAGGAGCGCTACTCCCGTGCTATGTTCAAAAGCTACATTTAAGATAGTCTGAAAACCAGGAATATGTAGGTTTGTTGTCATAACCTCTTGGAGAAACACTATGTCAGCATCAGAGTCATATATGAATTGTTGCAAGGATGTTAATTTGAGATCTGACCATATTCTATTGATATTAAGTGTGACTATTTTATAAGCTTGCTGCATTTAGTATTATAAAAAGAGGAGAAAACATTGATGGCATCACCATAAAGTATTCGTAAATGATTGGAAAGTGACGACAATTGTAATCCAATTGTTTAAAACACATTTTGCCCCTCGCTTCTGGACTCCAATGGTATGGTACTGTGCAGTTTTTGCTAACACCATAATCATGCACTCATACTGTCGTACAGGATGAAATTGCAAATACACCTTTAAGAAGCCTAGGTATAAGTGGTTGAATTATACGCTTCTTACTTCATCCGTGTAAAATTAGTAAAAATCCATGTCGCTGGTGTCTTCCCTTTCCGGATCTTGATCTTCTACTTCGTCAGCCCACTCCTTTCGTCCCTCTTGATTGTCATCTCTTAACCGAGATCGTTCTTCTTGTTCTGTAGTTGGTGGGTCAAGGGTCATTTGTTTTTCAGCGCTGGAACTCTTGTGTGAGGTTTGGCTTTGTTTCTCCTTCCGTAAGTTCATAGCAGACTCCTTTTTCTGCGGTCTTGGTCCTTCTTTAATATTCCGCAGCTTTTCCCTTATAGCTGGGGCTATATTCTCAGCTGCCTGATGGGCTATTCTTCTTTTATTACTTTTCTTTGGCGATTTAGTAAGAGATTTTTCTGAAGAAACGTCTGGAGATTTCTCACTCAACTCCTGAGGTAGTATCGGAGAACGTAAATTTTCTGTCCTGGTTGAGGGTTCCCCCTGAGACTCAATGGCTTGCTTCGGCGACGAATCTTTCCCTTGCACACTTAGACTTCTGGAGCATAGTTCACCATCTACATTCTGTGCCTCTTCAGGGCTGACCCTATTAATATTATCGGGCCGAATTATTGCAGAAGTAGCACTGTCACGCTGGGGATCCTCTACTACTGCAACGTTTTGTGCAACATCATTATGGGACAAATTTGTCGTGTCTTCTGCATTTTGCTCAAAAGCCGGTGTACTCTGTCTTTGATATTCATCTCTCAAAGTGTCGGATAGGTGTTCAGAAGGAGTTTCAATTTGACTGCTGATGGTTGCATACGGAACTGCCTTTGTTTCCATCCTTTTGGCTACCGGACTGATTTCGTGTTCTCCTAAGGCTACGATCTGCTGTGTGGACGCCGTGCCTTGGTCCGACAATGCGCGTTCGGGTCGTTTCGGGGAGACTGCGGCGGCAGCGTATGTCAGCTTCATCGCGGTTACCGGTCCAGAAGTTACCTCTTCCGCGGAAGGCAACTGAGCCACTCTTTTTTTCTTGCACTCAGCGCGTACATGGCCAGTAGAGCCACATAACGCGCAAGTGCGAGGCTGACCGTCATATATAATCAAAGCTCGATAGCCACAAATATTTATATAGGATGGTAAATGCCGTAACAGTTCGATTTTTACTTGTCGTACACCGTTAAGGACAGGAAACATATGAGCTTCCGCCCATTTTTCGGCTACATTTGAAATTACACGCCCATAAGGTTTAAAAGCGTCATCAATTGCCTCCGCCGGTACCTCAAAAGGCAGTTCGAACACTCTCACAGTTCGTATTCCTAGTCCTGCATGGCATACTAGTACGTCACTAACATGTCCGTCAGAGTGATTAAATTTTATTCTATCACCAATCCTATTAACAATAATGTTGCACATAGTAGGATCTTTCAATTTAACATACATAGCACATTGAACAAAAGATAAATGTACTCCTTCGATATCGTCTTTAGTAATCCTAACTTTTTCAGATAGCCATAGTTTTATCTCTAAAGGCTTGGGTCTTACATAGCTACGATCAAACGTAAATTTTATCGTATCTTTTCTCAAATAAGATTGAGATTCCATCATGTTTTCCGGCATACAATCATTTCAAATAGGAGTTAAGCGTAAGTGCAGCCAAGACCAACCTGTCAACAGGTAAACAGCCTTTGTTTACACTCGGTGCCTCGCGCTGCCGCCGCAAGTCCGTCGTCCGCCACGGCTGCCTCGAGACTAACTATCTCGGCACGACTCACGATGCCGCCTCACAACTTTACTTCTGCCAGTACCTCGCCTCCTACTTTCCAAACTTCACAGAAGCTCTCCTGCAAACACGCAAGACTAGCACTCCTGGAAGAAAGGATATGGTGGAGACATGGCTTAGCCACAGCCTAAGGGATGTTTCCAGAATGAAACTTCACTCTGCAGCGGAGTGTGCGCTGATATGAAACTTCCTGGCAGATTTTAATCGTGACTTTACGCCACAACACTTTGTTTGGTCTAGCGGAAAAAAATGATATAATACAGGAACAAAATTAGCCAACAATTGTAGCTGCCTAATGAAAAACATTTTATGTATTTCTGTTTCTTATTAAAACCACTATGAAATTCGTATTTTGTGAGGATGTAATTATTGTTTTGTGTTTTCCGATGTTTTATGTTAAACATTTTTCTTATACATTGAAGAATATTTCTACACAAGCGTCCTGAACTGGAAACTAAGTTTGTTGAAATATTCTATTTAAAATTAAGTAATCTCATATGTAGGACACATTAGACTTTATCATCCAATGATGTTTGAAGAATGGTGCTTATTAAGAGCCATTCCTCAAACCAGTTCAGTAGTAATTTAAGAGAAACACTGCAAACATAAAAAAAAAATGTCGCAAAGTAAATCAATGGTGCTAGTATCGCTTGAAATTTTACTAACAAAATTCTTGTACAGAAAGAAATTCAGTTGCAGGGATGTAGCCCTTTCACACTTGCTTAGATTTTGAATAATCTACAAAAGTTTTCAAAAAATGTATTTCAAAATAAAATTTGAAACTAGTTGAATAGGTCGTCAGTGAAGTATTATAGTCATTAAGCCTTAAATTTGTAACGTTGTAACGTGGTGATATATGACATTATAACGAATTGTTATTAATATCACCATCACTTTATGCCAGAAACTATTTAAAAAGCTCAAATGTCTGTAAAGTTATGAGACCTAACTGCAGTGGTCATCGTTCCCTAAACTTACAAACTACTTAAACTAACTTAACCTTTGAACATCACACACATCCATGGCCGAGGGAGGACTCGAACCTCCGACGGCGAACGGCGGCGTGCACCGCAGTACCTTAGCGCGTACGGCTATTTCGCCGCTGCTCAGAAACTATTCCGATCGATTTCATCCTTGCATAATATCGGAAAATTAAAATGAATCTACGGTTATACAGTGTGAAAATGTTCAGTACATGTGAAATTTAATTCAAATGTTCAAATGTTTGTATAGTTTATGGGACTTAACTACGGGGTCATCAGTCCCTAAACTTACAAACTACTTATGAACTACTTACGAACTAGGACGGCACAAATAACCATGCCCGAGAGGGGATTCGAACCCCCGACCGTAGTGGCCGTGCAGACCGTGACTGGAGCGCCTCAGTCTCCTCGGCCACCACGGCCGGCTGAAATTTAATTAACGCCCCTTTAAATCACTTAAAAATAAATAAAAATGTTTGTAGATCTATCAAACCAAACTGCGTGCTCATCAGTCCGTAGCTTACAAACTACTTTAACCTAGTTAAACTAACCTAAAGACAAACACACACACACATGCCCAGGGAGGACTCGAACCTCCACTGCGAGCAACCGCGCGTTCCGCAGCGAGACGCTTTAGACCGCTCGGCTACTCGACCGCGGTTTTAAATAACTTAAGAGACATCAATAGCTGATGTGCTGTTTAAACAGCGCCACATGCAACATAAGGCGTCTTCAGCATCGCTACATCACATGGAGGATACGGAATAGGCAGTTTTTACGGCTAAGCGCATGACTTTCTCTTTTTGACATCATCTTCTATAATACTTTGTGTAGCAAGAAAACGACATAAATCGAAACATACCATCAGTGAGGAGATGGTAACGATTTGACTAGAGTTAAAAATTAAAAAGTTTGGACTTCTAACTTTTGTTCGTAGCCCGTCGACATTACGTGCATTGGTTTATCAATATCCATCTTAGTAGGTTACTACTTGCAGCGGAAGAGATGAGCTATAAATTCTGCAATAAAGAGTAAATTAATTGTCGGGTGATGAAACTTCAGCGTATCACTCTCGTCATGGAGTTAGATAAGGGCCCCTGTTAGCGGTTAGCGTGGAAAATTAAGTGGCTCTCGACAAGTTAACGGAAGCTCGAAATTGCTTAGGTCGCGTGAATTGCACCCAACAGCTCAGACGTCTCTGCCGTTTGCACCAGACTCCTGCATGAAGGCTCTCCTCTCCCTTTAGAAACAATCTCCGTGCATGTACAGGACAGTTGTGATTAAACTTCCGCTATTTGATACAGTTTTAACTTTTTTAACTTTTTAAAGTTTGTATAGCTTATGGGACTTAACTACGGGGTCATCAGTCCCTAAACTTACAAACTACTTACGAACTAGCTAACACTAAGGACGGCACAAATATCCATGCCCGAGGGGGGATTCGAAACCTCGACCGTAGTGGCCGTGCAGACCGTGACTGGAGCGCCTCAGTCCCCTCGGCCATCGCGGCCGGCGATACAGTTTTCACGGGAAAGTATAAGGCGGGAATGATTCTGAAACCATTTGTGCCAGCGTTAACGGAGGTGAGAAACACCTACAGTTATTTCCAAAAGGACAGAGCAGGTAGTCATACAATCGGCCGAACTTTGGAAATCATTGACAGTATATTCTCAGGCACTTCAGTGTGTTTTGCAGAGTATTTATGTGGATGTAATCTTCACGCCTGACTGACAAATCCCAGGCAATTATCATAGGCCATACCACCCGCTCCTTCCGACTCCATGATTTCTACCTCACCCTCCACAACCGTCCTATCCGCCACACCCCCACCCTGAAGTACCTTGGCCTAACCCTCGACCGTAACCTTTCCTGGATCCCCCACCTCCGCACTGTCCGACAGATAGCCCTCTCCCGCCTTAACCTCCTCAAACTCCTCACCGGCCGGACGTGGGGTCTCAGCCCCTCCACCATCCTCTACACCTACCGCTCCCTCATGCGTCCTGTCCTTTGCAGCTTCCATCCCGCCTGGATCTCCGTTCCCACGTCCTACTATAAAACCCTTCAAGTCCTCGAGCGCCATGCCCTCCGCCTCGCCTACCGCATCCGGCTCCCTTCCGCCACGCGGATCCTGTATGACCTGATCCCGTTTCCCCACCTCCTTGAATATCTCCAGCATATCCGTATCCTCTATACCACCCGTAAAATAGACTCCCGCAACCCCCTGGTCCACCCTATCCTTACCAACCTTGGGCCTCTGCCACGCCTCTACCGTGTTATACCCCCTTCCCTTCATCTCCACACTCTCCATGACCTCTCCCAGGGTACTTCCGCCGTCTCCCCCTCCCTAATGACGTCCTCCGTTCCGACATATATCCGTCCTACCAGCTCTGATCCCCCACCCATAGATAAAGTGCTCCCTCTCCCCCCCCCTCCTCTTCTACTCCCCCGCTTGGCTACTCCCTCCCTGCCCTGGAGTCCCTACGGCTCCTCCCTGCCGCCCCCTTTACCCGCCGTTTTTCCTCTCCCCCACGCTTCCCTCCCCCCCCTTCTCGGGGTCCTGGACCGACAGTTTTAACAGTGCTACGTCAAGTGTTGTGTGCTGTGCTCCAGTGAAGTGTATGTTTTTTAACTGCGTCCACCGCTACCAGACAAGTGTCGCACCGTGTATTTTAATTAGTGTCTCCGTGTACTCGCCGTCCTGTGTTCTTGTCGTCCTACATTGTTCTTTAGGTCATCGTGGCTCATCATTGTTAACTAACTAAATGTGGTTTTAATCATATGTCTATTGTCATGTACTCCAAACTGTCGCCTTGTCTATGTCACTTTATCTCTGTTGTTTTATCTCCTGTTATGTATTTTAATTCTCCACTCATATATGTATTTTTACTCTCGGCTGAAGATCAGCCCATAGTGCTGCTACCAGCCTACCGGTGTACTGCTGGTATAAAACACAATAAAGGAAAAAAAAAATCACGCCTGACACAGTTGTCGGCAGAGGTCAATCTGGTAGTGGCCGTAACTCGTGAGCCATGACATCTTTTTGTGACACTAGGGGGACCCCTCAAGTCTGAGGTGTGTGGTAACAACCATCATTATCTTCAAGAACCGCAGCAGAATATTTCGGATCAGAGGGCAGAAATTCCAACAGTACAGCTTCGATCCGCACTCGACAGAAACTTGCTTCTCAGGGACTACAACTGCCAAGAAATGCAAGGTGGTCAATTTCAGGTTAGTTTTATGTTTCCTTTCCTCCGCTGTGTTTTTTTGTGTTTTTGCATCCTGTACTCCGTTATCCGGGGCACTTTTATTTGTCCCACCCTGTATTTAGCGTGAATACTCAACGTTACCACGCTCGGTAATTATGTGTAGTAGAGTCAGTCAGTTCTGAGACTGACCGCATGACGGCGCTATTGTGCACTATGCGCGTAGGTGGCGCTGTGGTATGGTACCATGTCAATTAGTCTCTTGGTACCTCGCAATTTAAATGTTGTTAGGTTAACATGACAAATTTGTGGAAGTGGAAGAAGAGGTGGAATGAAGGAATAGATTTTTCCACACAATAACCTAAAGGTCACTAAAATAGCAATTTATTTCAATTTAAGAGAACACATGTGCCAAAGTTGCTGGATTAAGTAGGTAATTCCTTTAGTATTAACGTAACAGTACAAGAAAGCAAATTGTCAATAAAGAAAAGAAAAGCCGAAAATCAGAAGGGCGTAGCGGCGCATCTGAACAAATTAGTTCACAACTACTGAAGTTATTAACATATTGACCAAATTTACAAACGTTTCCCAGGGGATACATTATGCTACGGCTGGTAGGCCACCTTTAAAGAAAGTAAAATACAAGTAATGTCCGAACATTCCAAAACAGTTTTTCTTTAGAATACTAAGCGCTTAAAATGATGAATAAACAACACAAGGTAAGCCCTAAACCCTAAGATAACAAATAACTAGATGGCTCAACGGCCTTTACATTAAGTAAAATACAACAGTTATGAGATGAGGAGAAAATTCAACGGCCTGCATTAAGATAATTAATCAAGCAAGTGACCCAATAAGCTTCAGACAAAGCGGCTCGACTTAAAAACTTCACTATTAAACCAGCTCGAGCCAAATTTTAAGACTTGAATTACATTCCGAACAATACTTAAAACATGGGGTTGCAAGAGGGCAATAAAATGAAGACTTTAAATAGAGCCGGCCGCGGTCGCCGAGGGGACTGAGGCGCTCCAGTCACGGTCTGCACGGCCACTACGGTCGGGGGTTCGAATCCCCCCTCGGACATGGATATTTGTGCCGTCCTTAGTATTAAGTAGTTCATAAGTAGTTTGCAAGTTTAGGGACTGATGACCCCGTAGTTAAGTCCCATAATTTATACAAACATTTGAAACTTTAAACAGAATAACAATTTATCTGATCAAAGTGGGCCTGATATAAAAATATTTGCAGGCGAATCACAAACTCTTCATGCAGGTAAGCATTTAGATATCACTGTAATAGTAAAAACATGATGATCTGCCGGCCGCGGTGGCCGAGGGGACTGAGGCGCTCCAGTTCGTAAGTAGTTCATAAGTAGTTTGTAAGCTTAGGGACTGATGACCCCGTAGTTAAGTCCCATAAGTTCTACAAACATTTGAAACTTTAAACAGAATAACAATTTATCTGATCGAAGTGGGCCTGATATAAAAATATTTGCAGGCGAATCACAAACTCTTCATGCAGGTAAGCATTTAGATATCACTGTAATAGTAAAAACATGATGATCTGCCGGCCGCGGTGGCCGAGGGGACTGAGGCGCTCCAGTTCGTAAGTAGTTCATAAGTAGTTTGTAAGCTTAGGGATTGATGACCCCGTAGTTAAGTCCCATAAGTTCTACAAACATTTGAACATTTGAACATGATGATCTGTTACGGAAAAGAAAAGCCGGAAACCCGGAGGGCTTAACGGTGCATTAGTTAGAATGAAATAAAATTTACAAGAATTTTGAAGGTATCAAATAACTAGGGATACCAGATTGTGTTTCAGAAAAAAAGAGGATTTCACTAATTTAGTGTACTTGAAAACTAGCGCAATCTTATCGCGGCATTCATATTTAAACAGGCAGATTACAATATACCATCTGCTCAGGGCTAGCTTGTTGGCACACGTCCTGGGAACATAAACGAGATAGCACACTGACGAGGAGCAAACAAGTTCTAGTCCCGGCCAGTCGACCGTCACTGGTAACAAATATTACACAGCTTATTCAAACAGAGCTTTACGATGTGAACCGGGACTGATGACCTAGCTGTTTAGTCCCCTCAAATACAACAACAACAACAACGACGTGAACGAACCCACTCAAAGGCAATTCTAGAAGGTGGAATGGGCCAAAAGGAAAATGCAGTGATATAAAGAAAGAACACATCTACATCTACATAGATACTCTGCAAATCACATTAAAGTGCCTGGCAGAGGGTTCATTAACCACTTTCATAACTTTTCTCTACCATTCCATTCTCTAATAGCGCGCGGGAAGAAAGAACACTTAAATCGTTCCGTTTTCGATCTGATTTCTCTTATTTCATTGGGATGGTCATGTCTCCCTAAGTATGTGGATGCTAGCAAAATATTTTCACATTCAGAACTAAAAGTCGGTGATTGAAACTTCGCAAACAGATCACGCCGCAATGAATAACGTCTTTCTTTTAATGATTTCCACTCCAATTCTTGCAAGATTTCCGTGACGCTTCCACCCCCCCTCCCCGTAACGTGATAAAACAAAACGAGCTGCCCTTCTCTGAACCTTCTCAATGTCTTCCGTCAGTCCCACCTATGAGGGTCTCACAACGGGCAACAGTACTCTAGGAGAGGACGCACAAGTGTGAAGTGGGCAGTCTCTTTGGTGGAGCTGGTGCATCTTCGAAGCGTTCTGCCGATGAAACGTAACCTTTGGTTCGCCTTCCCCACAATATTTTCTATGTGTTCTCTCCAGTCAAAGTTGTTCGTAATTGTAACTCCTAGGTATTTGGTAGAATCTACGACGTTAAGGTTTGACTGATTTATCGCGTAATTAAAGTTCAGCGGATTTCTTTTAGTGGTCATGTGTAATACTTCACACTTTTCTTTATTTAGTGTCAATTGCCAATTTTCGCACCATGCAGAAATTTTGTCTAAATCGCTTTGCAGTTGCTTTTGATCCTCAATTGACTTCACTAATCGATAAACGACAGCATCATCCGCAAACAGTCTAAGGGAGCTATTCAGATTGTCTCCTAAATCGTTTATAAACACGAGGAAGAGTAATGGACCTATAACGCTTCCCTGTGGAACGCCAGATATCACTTCTGTTTTACTCGATGACTTACCGTCAATTACAACGAACTGTGTTCTTTCTGATAGGAAATCGTGAATCCAACCGCACAATTGGGGAGATATTCCATAAGCACGCAATTTCATAAGAATCCGCTTGTGGGGTACAGTGTCAAAAGCCTTCCTAAAATCCAGAAATATGGAATCGATTTGAGATCCCTTGTCGATGGCGCTTAACACTTCATGTGAATAAAGGGCAAGCTGTGTTTCGCAAGAGTGATACTTTCTGAATCCGTGTTGACTACTGGTTAATAGGTCGTTCTCTTCGAGGTAGTTCATAATATTCGAACAAAGTATATATTCCAAAATCCTACTGCAAATCGACTTCAATGAGATAGGCCTGTAATTTTGGGTATCACTCCTATTGCCTTTTTTTCTTGAATTAACACCTGTTAATTACAACCGTTGGACTACAGGAAATGCGGACGGAGGGAAAAATGCTGAACCATCAAATATACGATAGAGTGAAGGCTTTCAAGACTGGTTGACATTGTAGGTATTATATCTTCTGGGTTGTAAGGCCGTGTTGTTGAAATCTTGCTGCTCCCTGACGTTTCGTCAGGAGGTTGTCCTCCTGTTGAATCTTGCCGACTGACGGACAACCTCCGAAGAAGTCCGATGCAGCATCGGACGAAACGTCAGCAAGCAGCAAGATTCCAAGAACACGGCCTTACAACCCAAAAGATATAATACCTACAACATCAAATATATGACCACGCCTAAGGACAGCAACCAGAACGATAAAGGGCATGACGCTACCGTAAAAAACCACTTGTTAGACACACATAAATTTCAATAATAAATTATGCAAACTGTTAACTCGGACAAAGAAGAAAAATTGTCAGCTACATCTTGGTGCAATACATGTAATGAAAGGCTAGTTTTGTATTACTGCACGGATTCTTAAAGGGCCTGAAGAAGTGAATAATGTATTCTCGAAACTTGTATTTAAAAGTCCGAAAATAAACGTTCAAGGTTTTTCATTTGATACATTACTGAAAACATTGCGTTTTGCCGACGACATAGTAATTCTGTCAGATACAGCAAAGGACCTGGAAGAGCAATTGAGCGGAATGGACAGTGTGCTGAAAGGTGCATATAAGATGAAGATTAACAAGAGCAAAACTAGGGTAATAGAGTGCAGTCTAAGAAAATCAGGTGATGCTGAAGGAATTAGATTAGGCAACGAAGCAATAAAGGAGGTAGATGAGTTTTGTTACTTGGGCAGTAAAAAACAAATGATGGTCGCAGTACAGAGGATATAAAATGCGGTGGCCGAGGGGACTGAGGCGCTCCAGTCACGGTATGCACGGCCACTACGGTCGGGGGTTCGAATCCCCCTCGGGCATGGATATTTGCCGGCCGCGGTGGCCGAGGAGGCTGAGGCGCTTCAGTCACGGTCTGTACGGCCACTACGGTCGGGGGTTCGAATCCCCCCTCGGGCATGGATATTTGTGCCGACTTTAGTATAAGGTAGTTCGTAAGTAGTTTGTAAGTTTAGGGACTGATGAGCGCGTAGTTAAGTCCCATAAGCTTAACAAACATTTGAACATTTGCATGGATATTTGTGGCGTCCTAGTTCGTAAGTAGTTCATAAGTAGTTTGTAAGTTTAGGGGCTGATGACCCCGTAGTTAAGTCCCATAAGCTTAACAAACATTCGAACATTTGATATAAAATGCAGAATGGCAATGGGTAGAAAAGCGTTTTTGAAAAAGAGAAATTTGTTAACATCGAATATTGATTTAAGCCTAAGGAAGTCCTTTCTGCAGGCATTTGTATGGAGTGTTGCCTTGTGTGGGAGTGAAACATGGATGATAAACAGTGCGGACAGGAAGAGGATTGAGGCTTTTGAAATGTGGTGCTACAGAAGAATGCTGAAGATTAGGTGGGTGGATCGCATAACTAATGAGGAGGTACTGAACAGAATTGGGGAGAAAAGAAATTTCTGGCATACCTTGACTAAAAGAAGGAATAGATTGATAGGACACATTCTTAGACAAGGAATTGTGAATTTAACGTTGGAGGGAAGTGTGTGGGGGTAAAAACCGCAGAGGAAGACCAAGAAGTGGGTACACTAAGCAGACAGATGTAGGTTGCCGTTCTTATGTGGAGTTGAAGAGGATTGCTCAGGATAGTATATTGTGGAGAGCTGCATCAAACCAGTCTCCGGACTGAAGACCACAACAACACAACAAACATTACATAAGAAAAAGGCTGAACCACAAATATAGGACCACTCTGGGGGCAGCAACCAGAACGCGAAACGGCATGACGCCACCATAAAAACCACTTGTTAAGCGCACATACGTTTCAAAACAAGAAACACACTGCAACGGCACCACTAATACAACAACGGCGCACGAACAGACTGATGAAAACTCTCCAAATCCCGGGATAGGCCCGGCAACATTCCTCACACCACAGCGTCAGAGAGCCAGCCCATCGCCCAAGTGGTCGGACGTGTGAAGGCGCTGGCTCAGATAGGAGGAGGAAGAGCCCAAGGTACGTAGACTAGAAAGGTATGCCAGTTTGGGCTTCTTCACTGTTATTGGTTAGCGCTGTATTACGTCACTCAGCAGCAAGACGCTGTTTTATAAGGCCGTCATGAACTCATTTTCTCCGTCTTTTCGTTTGTTGTTGTTGTGGTCTTCAGTCCGGAGACTGGTTTGATGCAGCTCTCCACCCTACCCTATCCTGAGCAAGCCTCTTCATCTCCACATAAGAACGGCAACCTACATCTGTCTGAATCTGCTTACTGTATCCATCTCTTGATCTTCCCCTGCGATTTTTTCCCCATACACTTCCCCCCAACGCTAAATTCACAATTCCTTGATGTCTAAGAATGTGTCCTACCAATCTATCCCTTCTTTTAGTCAAGGTATGCCAGAAATTCCTTTTCTCTCCAATTCTGTTCAGTACCTCCTCATTAGTTACGCGATCCACCCACCTAATCTTCAGCATTCTTCTGTAGCACCATATTTCAAAAGCCTCAATCCTCTTCCTGTCCGCACTGTTTATCGTCCATGTCTCACTCCCATACAAGGCAACACTCCATACAAATGCCTTCAGAAAGGACTTCCTTAGGTTTAAATCAATATTCGATGTTAACAAATTTCTCTTTTTCAAGAACGCTTTTCTACCCATTGCCATTCTGCATTTTATTTCCTCTGTACTGCGACCATCATTTGTTATTTTACTGCCCAAGTAACAAAACTCATCTACCTCCTTTATTGCTTCGTTTCCCAATCTAATTCCTTCAGCATCACCTGATTTTCTTACACTGCACTCCATTACCCTAGTTTTGCTCTTGTTAATGTTCATCTTATATGCACCTTTCAGCACACTGTCCATTCCGTTCAATTGCTCTTCCAGGTCCTTTGCTGTATCTGACAGAATTACCATGTCGTCGGCAAAACGCAATGTTTTTAATTCTTCCCCCTGAACTTTAATTCCTTCGCCAAATTTCTCCTTGCTCTCCTTTATAGCTTGCTCAATGTACAAATTGAACAACAATGGAGAAAGACTACAACCCTGTCTTAATCCCTTTCCAACCACTGCATCCCTTTCATGCCGTTCAACTCTGACAACTGCTGTCTGGTTTTTGTACAAGTTGTAAATAATCTTACGCTCCTAAATTTTACTCCTGCTGTCTTCAGAACTTGAAAGAGTTTATTCCAATCAACATTGTCAAAAGCCTTCTCCAAATCTACAAAAGCTAGAAATGTTGGTTTGCCTTTTCTTAATCTATCTTCTAGGATAAGCCGTAAAGTGAGTATTGCCTCCCGTGTTCCTACATTTCTCCTGAACCGAAACTGATCTTCCCCGAGGTCGGCTTCTACCAGCTTTTCCATCCTTCTGTATATAATTCGCGTTAATATTTTGCAACCACGACTTATTAAACTGATGGTTCTGTAGTTTTCACACCTGTCTGCACCTGCTTTCTTAGGGATGGGGATTATAACATTTTTCTTAAAGTCTGATGGTATTTCACCTGTCTCATACATCTTACACACCAGGTGAAACAATTTTGTCATGGCTGGTTCTCCTAGAGACTTCAGTAGCTCTGAGGGAATATCATCTACTCCAGGGGCCTTGTTTCGACTTAGGTCTTTCAGGGCTCTGTTAAATTCTTCTCTTAGTACAGTATCTCCTATTTCATCTTCATCTACATCCTCTTCCCTTCCTACAATATTGTCTCGAAGTTCAATTCCCTTGTAGAGCCCCTCTATATACTCTTTCCACCTTTCAGCTTTCCCTTCTTTGCTGAGAACTGGTTTTCCATCAGTGTCCTTGATATTGATAGAGCTGTTTTTCTTATCTCCAAATGTTTCTTTTATTTTCCTGTCAATTTTTCCCCTATTTATACATTCTTCTACATCCTTGCATTTGCCTTCTAGCCACTCCTGCTTAGCCATTTTGCACTTCCTGTCAATCTCATTTCTTAGTCGTCTGTACTCCATTTTGCCTGTTTCATTTACTGCATTTTTATATTTTCTCCTTTCATCGATTAAATTTAGTATTTCCTGTGATATCCAAGGATTTTTTGTAGGTCTTTCCTTCCTACCTATTTTGTCCTCTGCTACCTTCACTATTTCATCTCTCAATTTTACCTATTCCTCCTCTACTGTTTTATTTTCCCCTGTTTCTGTCAATTGTTGCCTAAAGCTCCCTCTGAAATTCTTAAGAACCTCAGGTTCCTTCAATTTATCCAGGTCCCATCTCCTTATTTTCCTACCTTTTTGTAGTTTCTTTAGTTTCAGCCTACAGTTCATAACCAATAAGTTATGGTCAGAGTCTATATCTGCCCCTCGGTATGTCTTACACTGTAGAACCTGGTTCCGAAATCTATGTCTTACCATTATAAAATCTATCTGGTATCTTCCGGTGTCTCCTGGTCTCTTCCACGTATACAACCTTCTTTTGTGATTCTTAAACCAGGTGTTTGTTATAACTAAATTATGTTCCGTGCAAAATTCTACCAGGCGGCTTCCTCTTTCATTCCTTTTGCCCAGACCATATTCACCTACTATCTTCCCTTCCCTTCCTTTTCCTACTACCGAATTCCAGTCTCCCATCACAATTAAGTTTTCCTCTCCCTTAACTGTCTGAATAATTTCCTTTAGCTCCTCACATATTTCTTCGATCTCCTCATCATCGGCAGAGCTAGTTGGCATATAAACCTGTACTACTGTTGTCGGTGTTGGCTTCGTATCTATCTTGACAATGATAATGCGATCACTGTGCTGGTCATAGTAGTTTTCGTTTATCATTCGACAAAAAACATTGCTTTTAAGCGGGAAAACACGCTTGTGATTAATATATATGTATACTAACATACAAAGGACTGAAAAAGAAAAGTTTCAAACATTATTAACAACTAGCTAACCCGTCCCGATCCGCGACTTGGCACTGGTAATATTTACATTTACCTCTACATACATACTCCGCAATTCACCGTAAGGTGCGTGGCGGAGGGTACACTGTACCACTACTAGGCATTCCCTTTCCTATTCCACTCCCAAATTGAACGAGGAAAAAAAAAAAAAGAATGCCTATATGCCTCCGTACGAGCCCTAATTTCTCTTATCTTGTCTTTGTGATCTTTACGCGAAATGTAAGTAGGAGGCAGCAAGATCGTACTACACTCAGCTTCAAATTCCGTCCCTCTAAATTTACTTAACAGAAATTCACGAAAAGAACGTCGTCTTTCTTCCAGCGATCCCCAATTGAGTTGCCGGAGCATTTCCGTGACACTCGCGCATTGGTCGAACCTACCGGTAACAAATCTAGTTGCTCGTCTCTGAACCGCCTCTATGTCTTCCTTTAAACTGATCTGCTGCGGGTCCCAAACACTTCAGCAATACTCAAGACGTGGTCGTACAAGCGGTCTCCTTTACAGGTGAAGTACATCTTCCCTAAATTCTCCCAATAAACCAATGTCGGCTGTCCGCTTTACTCACAATGCTTTGTGCGTTCCATTTCATACCGCTCTGCAATGTTACGCCTAGATATTTGAACGACGCGACAGTATCAAGAAGCTCACTACTAATGCTGTATTCGAACATTATGGGATTTTTTTCCCTACTCATGCGCATCACCTTACATTTTTCTACATTGAGAGGTAGCTGCCATTCTTCGCACCAACTAGAAATTTTGTCTAAGTCATCCTGTATGCTATTACAGTCAGTTACAGATGACACCCTCCCATACACCACAGCATCATCTGCAAACAGCCGCAAATTACAACTTACTATGTCCATCAGATCATTTATATAGATAGAAAATAATAGCGGTCCTATCACACTCCCCTGGGGCACGCCTGACGATACACTCGTTTCTGATGAACACTCGCCGTCGAGAACAACGTACTGCGTTCTATTACTTAGGAAGTCTTCCAGCCAGTCACAAATCTGTAAACCTATTCCATAAGCTCATCTTTAACTCGAGAACCACTGAACGTATCGTTATGAGGTTTGTTTATAAATTGTAGAGCTCATTAAGATTTAAAATAAAGTCCGTGAGAACACATGTCTAACTTTTATAGATTTCCCACAACTATTTATGTAGTCTGAAGCCATTCGGTGCCAGCGCCTTAGGAGAGAAAAATGATACATATGCTTCACTCGTAAAAGTTAGACATATCCTCTCGCAGACTTTTTTTAGACTTTTGTGAGATCTACAATTTAAAAGAAACCTCATCACGATACGTTATGTAGGTCTCGAGTTATAGGAGGTTAAAGTGACAGACAGAGAGATAATGTGCTTCTGTTTTACATAACTTCATGATTTCACCCCCTGAGAGTGCGAATTTCGAAATTTTGCTATGCCTATAACAGTGACGCTAGTTCATGCAATAAGTTGACGAAGTTTTATCGCAA
The DNA here is from genome assembly GCA_026315105.1 of Locusta migratoria. NCBI lineage: Eukaryota > Metazoa > Arthropoda > Insecta > Orthoptera > Acrididae > Locusta > Locusta migratoria. The sequence goes on from CM048744.1 coordinate 745,254,904, forward strand.
TCGTCTGAATGACATTGACAGTCATAGCATATGGACAAACAGAGGCCTTCATTTTTATATATTACATAAAGAAAACTTTCGTTAAACGCAAACTTAGCAGCCGATTTTCACAAATGCTTTTGTTTTACTCGTTTAATTACTATGAACATTGAACTGCATACTACTTTTATACATACAATTTTATGAATAAAATATCGATGATCTGGATCCTAACAATTCATTCTGCAAGTCTCTTTTATAATCGGCTTCACAAAAATGTTCGGAACAAATTCTGGCATTTTTGACATTTATCTCGTCTAGCCGTTTACAGCGAGAGATCCATATGCGCTGAAGTTACTCATCTTTTGGAAACCGATAGTATAAAATGGCTTCCGTCTGGCGTCCACAGTTATTGCACTCCGCAACAGCACAAACAAAGTATTCTTACTCATAATTACAGAAAGTATATATGGAAAAATTGTTCCCTAATACAAGAAAGCTACTTTCTATCCGAGCACTTAACAGGTGACGAAACGAGCGAGCGCAAAACACAACTTGCTGCTTGCGCGTTTCATAAGGGTACTGCGGCAGCTGCTCGGCGCTTGCTGCCAGGTGACGTCACACAAGCAAAGCGCGGACTCAAATTTACACCCCCCTGGGAAGAGCCGCTCCCGACTGTCAACACGCCAGTGTGACCTTCCACCTAGGTGCCGGCCAGTGATCTCTATACAAACTGGATGTATAACTCTGGTGTCTGAGCATAGAACTGCAGCGTGCCGGCACATTCATATGTTTTGCACACGATTTCGCATTATCCGCCATGTTTAAATTTGGCAAACGAGTTTCCATCAGTTATTACGTGCCAAAGAATTGCATGATTACCTCTTGCTTTGGAATTTAATTCAATATTCGATGTAGTAGGCTGATATGGAAGCGGAATAGAAACATATTTTCTTCTCTTTTTCTTGTAATGCTTCATAGTAGCCATGTTTGAATTTGGCAAGACACTAAATATGAATATCTATGGCTGGCACGCTAAGACAACTGAAGTTCAACATCCAGATACTATAGAGATCAATGGTGCCGGCCCATACGTACACACTGCCCTCGGCACGTCAGCTCGCCGAGTCTTGCGCGCGGGGCCCCAGATATACACGGCGACTCCATAGATTTACTAAATAAAAACCAGACCGCTCGCTGGCGCTAGGGTCGCGCCCAGGGGGGGTGAAACTCATATAGGGATTTCCGGTAACACGATGTTGGTTCGCTGCCAGGCCATATAGAGCGCTACGAGCGTTGCGATTTTTCTTCTCGCTTTCCTATTGGATGATTTACGCTTTACAGTCCTCCATATTTGTTTTGATTCGTAGGTGGTGTTCTGTCCTGAGGTTCTATAGCAACGTCTTCCTAATAGCGATCTTTTGTGTGCATTTTCTTTTAATTCGCAGTGTAAATATATTGCTGTTGTACTGCTTAATGTTTATCCGCATCCGTAATATTAGGTGGTGTAATGATGATACATTATTTACTTTACATTTATTTCCATACGATAACGCCACACGGCGAAAATCGCAGTACCGAGTTTCAAAAACAAACAATTTTACGGTCAAAAAGATTACCACATCATTTACGAAGTTTAGCCGACTGTAAACAACAGCCACAAGCAATTAATGTTAATTTTTGATTTAAATTTCTCGTATATATTACTTTGCGAGGTCTGAAAAACCTTTCTATGAGGACCGCCCTCAAAGAATAAATGAAAAATATTGTCATCTAACACCAGACCGTTTTCTCATTCGTGTATTTAGAAGTAAACATATGGATTTTCGCGCCACATTTTTGCGGATTGAAAGTTGACTGCCAGGCCGCTAGTAGCGTTGCCGTCGTTCTGTGTTTCCGTGTGATAACATGGTCTTTGCACTTCTGTTATTTTTGGTGTTCTGTGATCGCGTCCCCACATTGAACGTGACAGAAGCCGCCATTTGCAGGGAAACAGTACGTAAACACGGTTCGTTCGTGAGCTGCTTTTAATTGCAACAGTAAGAATGGACGCAAAGACGAAGACGGAAACGTGTTACATTTCACAGATCAGACATTACTTGTATACCATATAGTATTTTCATGCAGAAATAATAAATCATGAGCGTATTTTTTTTTGTTTTTTGTTTTTGTTTTGTTTTGTTTTGTTTTGTTTAGGTTTCCTTTACAAATGATTCTCAAAAACTGAAAGCTTCGTTGTATAAATTACTAAAAATATTAACACGATTAACGTACTAAGTTGACTTGAATGAAGAAGTAGGCATATAAGAAGTATTTAGATTTTTAGTCATATACAGGGTGTTTCACTAAGTGTGTATGCCTCTGTTACTTATAAAATAATAGGTGACGGGAAATTTTAATGCGTTAGGTCAACACAAGAAATGTTACACTTTCTGCGGAGCTAAGAACATAGTTTATTGTATCATTTTCCAAAGAGTTACAGCACAAAGATATAATTTTTTAAATGGAACAATAGTTTTTTCTATTGTGTATTGGATTCGTTTAAACCAGTTGCGTCCAAATCAATTTAAACCTCATTCCTATCACTGTTAGTTTGGAAGCTACGGCCCTTCAAAGTTCCGGGGGCGGAGGCTGCGATAGCGTAGCTCACTGGCCGAGTGGCTATCCCCTGGGGCACGGCCCACTGTCTCATTACCACCAGCCAGTTAGCTACGCTGTCGTAGCCTCCGCCCCCGGAACTTTGAAGGGTTGTAGCTGCCAAACTAACAGTGATAGGAATGTAGTTTAAATTGATTTGGACGCAGCTGGTTTCAACAAATCCAATGCACGATAGAAAAAACTATTGTTCCATTTAAAAAATTATATCTTTGTGGTGTAACTCTTGGGAAAATGATACAATACACTATGTTCATAGCTCCACAGAAAGTGTAACATTTCTTGCGTTGACTTACCGCATTAAAATTTCCCGTCACCTATTATTTTATAAGTTACAGAGGCAAACACACTTAGTGAAACACCCTGTATGTATAATGCAGAGGTAGGTCGAATAATTGCTTTTATACACTTAACAGGAGGTGATTGTAAAATTTTTGATCCAATGTTGCATATTCAACCAATTACAAAGTAATATGCGAATGATCTGCCCATTTAAAAGCATATGGGTTATTATAATTATTCATACACAAATTGAAGCAAGTTGAAAGAAAAATTCTACGTAATATGGAAAGGGATGTAAATAAAAATGTGCTATACAAAAATAAGCGTGCAAAACGTAGAGAGCAGTCGGCAAAAAGTAAACAGGACCTGACAGAAAATTACGTTGATTAATTACTCTCTGCTACTTTACAATTTTCATGGAATCATCTTATGCAAATATCTCATCGCAAAATCGCTCCAACCTTCTCAGAAAAGAGTCTTACATTCTTTAACTTCGTGTCTCTAAGCAGACCTATTTCGGAAATTAGGAAACTTCATTCATTTAAGAATACTTTTTTACAGACTCCAGTACTCAATTTTTTTTTTTTTTTTTTTTTTTTTTTTTTTTTTTTTTTTTTTTTTTTTTTTTTTGGAACAAACATGCGTTCATTTTGTGTCTGATATACTTTAAATAACAACCCCAGTACTAGGATTCTTCCCTGCAAATGGCGGCGATCAGTTGCTTCAATTGGGAGACAGTTGTCTATCTTCTCCGCTACTGCGTGGTAGGGGCTTGGGCAACTCCACAGACGCCGGTCGCGAGACAGACATGCGAAACTAGACACGCCGCGCCACCCGCGGTGAAGGAAGAAGGAATACCGATACGTGCGCGACGGGTAACTGGCGCCAATACAAGCAAACAGAGCCGACACGGCTCACCTCTCATCTCTGCAAGAGGCAGCTGAATGGGTGCACTCAGGGCCGTCTTAAGCCATGCAGGGGCCCCTGGGCACTCAGAGTTTTGGGGCCCTTAAAAAACTAAATGAATGCATCCATTGGCGTATCCAGGGGGGAGGGAGGTTGCCAAGCTGCAGCCCCCCCCCCCCCAATGTTCCTGGACCCCCACCCACCCACCTCGTTTCTGGATACGCCACTGACTGTATCAGAGTGGTGTACATTTATTTAGTGACTTAATTGGTTAAAATAATACAAACCAATTACTAATGACTAGTTCCACAAATTAGTCTTTCATTAAAATTAATGATTTCTTTGACGATTTCCAGAATACAAAATATATAATTTTTGAAGTATGTCTCTTTCTACGCAGATGACTGGTAGACAGATTGGGGGACCCTACAACAAAACAAAGATTTCCTGTGAATGAACTCACCAGGATGATGTACATTTATTTAGCGATTTAATTGTTTAAAATAATACCAACCAAATACTAGTGCCACAAATTAGTCTTCATTCAAATTAATGATATATTCAAGATTTTCAGAATACAATATGTACACACAATTTTTGTAGTATGTCTCTTTCTATGCAGATAACTGGCACACAAATTAGGGGATCCTACAACAAAACAAAATTTCCCTTTGAATGAACTTTTCAGAATGATGTACGTGTATTTAGTGAATTTATTGGTTATTATGATTAGAAATACCCAAATGAAATATTAGTGGTTACTGTTTTGCAAATTAGATTTACGTTGCTGTTATAGGTTTCTTTCGGGATTTCTGAAATGCAAAATCTTCTATTATGTCTTCAAAGTCCAACTGTTGAACGACTTCACTTTCTATGCATATGACTTACAAATTAGTAAGTCGTTCCTGTAGCATTGTCGTTCGTAATTCAGTTTTGATTCTCTTTAACTGGGAAAAGAGCACTCTCCACTGCAATTGGTTACTATCAGAAAAAGAAATATCCGTCTTGCAACTTCTACATTCTGAAAGATTTCTTCTATTTTATCTAACTAAAGAATGTAAGGATAATATACTTAGCTCTGGAGATTCATTTGGAATGTTTTTCAAATATTGTTTTAAATGAAAACATTCTGATATGAGCTCATTAGCATTAACGTCTGCATGTTAAAATTCTGCAAATTCTTTGCACTTGTTTCTCGACTGTTCGGAATCGATTTGTTTTAACTGAGAAAGGAAACTAAAATGTTTGCTAACTATCTCTTATGCTTCTGAACGTCGTTTCAAATTAGAATCCAATGTGTCGATTACAGACAGAAAACTTCTTTGGCACTCAGCTGGACAGTCTCTGACGAATCTTCGGAATAAGTGATATGCTTTCTGTAAATTCTCGTCCTTTGGGAATTACCCTTATAGTCAGCACCTGGATTTTTCTCTTTGGCTGAAGATTCATACTAATCGAATCTACTGCTGCAGAACTGATGAAATCGGAAATTGCTCGAAGCAGAAATAAAGGCATGCAGCCGCCTGAACACCTACTAAATTTACTGAATGTGTGGCACATGGTACAAAAACAGCAAATTCACATTTTTCTTATATTTTGCGTGAAGACCTGAATACTTTCCAGCCATATTTGCTGCATTATCATAGCTCTGTCCGCAGAAATCTTTTATTGAAATGTCAGAGCTATCCAAAACCTTCATGACAGTATCTTCTATACTTTGAACCCTATGCTCCTCCATAGGCAAAAATTGCAAAAATCTCGCAACAGGCTGGCCATCTTTTACGTACCGAACGATAAAAGTTAGCTGGTCAACATGGGAGAGATCTGGCGAGTAATCCACGCTTATTGAATAGTACTTGGCTGCTTTTAATTGGTTGACAATCGTCGTTAACACTTTCTGTCCCATTAGATTAATAAATTCATTGTAACTATTTGCAGACACTTCAATGTAGAAGTTGCAAGACGGATATTTCTTTTTCTGATAGTAACCAATTGCAGTGGAGAGTGCTCTTTTCCCAGTTAAAGAGAATCAAAACTGAATTACGAACGACAATGCTACAGGAACGACTTACTAATTTGTAAGTCATATGCATAGAAAGTGAAGTCGTTCAACAGTTGGACTTTGAAGACATAATAGAAGATTTTGCATTTCAGAAATCCCGAAAGAAACCTATAACAGCAACGTAAATCTAATTTGCAAAACAGTAACCACTAATATTTCATTTGGGTATTTCTAATCATAATAACCAATAAATTCACTAAATACACGTACATCATTCTGAAAAGTTCATTCAAAGGGAAATTTTGTTTTGTTGTAGGATCCCCTAATTTGTGTGCCAGTTATCTGCATAGAAAGAGACATACTACAAAAATTGTGTGTACATATTGTATTCTGAAAATCTTGAATATATCATTAATTTGAATGAAGACTAATTTGTGGCACTAGTATTTGGTTGGTATTATTTTAAACAATTAAATCGCTAAATAAATGTACATCATCCTGGTGAGTTCATTCACAGGAAATCTTTGTTTTGTTGTAGGGTCCCCCAATCTGTCTACCAGTCATCTGCGTAGAAAGAGACATACTTCAAAAATTATATATTTTGTATTCTGGAAATCGTCAAAGAAATCATTAATTTTAATGAAAGACTAATTTGTGGAACTAGTCATTAGTAATTGGTTTGTATTATTTTAACCAATTAAGTCACTAAATAAATGTACACCACTCTGATACAGTCAGTGGCGTATCCAGAAACGAGGTGGGTGGGTGGGGGTCCAGGAACATTGGGGGGGGGGGGGCTGCAGCTTGGCAACCTCCCTCCCCCCTGGATACGCCAATGGATGCATTCATTTAGTTTTTTAAGGGCCCCAAAACTCTGAGTGCCCAGGGGCCCCTGCATGGCTTAAGACGGCCCTGAGTGCACCCATTCAGCTGCCTCTTGCAGGGATGAGAGGTGAGCCGTGTCGGCTCTGTTTGCTTGTATTGGCGCCAGTTACCCGTCGCGCACGTATCGCGCAACATAGTTCATCATTGTTTCCCTGTGCTGTAAACTGTTCTCATGTTCCTTTAATAAGTTGTTTATATGCTTCCAATGTCTGTACCCGCTGGAAGAACTCAAATTATTGCCGACAGTGTTATTGAATAAACGGCAACAATAACAGTACACAGATTTCTTTCCACGCACTCACAATTCGTCATTTACGAGTGAAAACAGTACTAGTTAATTTTCCGGTTTTTGTTTTACCACTTACATCAGCAAAATGTGTAGTGGTTTCTGTATTCGTAAAATTTTACTTGATATGTACACTCGTGAAACCCTTATGAATGGGTATCAAAAATGTCATTTGCACTGAGAGACTGCGTCGGCTACTACGATACTTCCCATAAGATTTCAAAAAATCTATTGTGAAAATTTTTATTTTCTTCTTACAGTTCTATATACCCACCTGATGAGTATTGATTGTATTTTTGTTATCCGTTGCAGTTGCATCAAATTAAGTAAAGCATCGCAACATATTTTAAAGAGTTTACAGAGGTAGAAACACATTGTGTAAACTTTGTTTGGTTTTTGCTCATAAGTAGCAGCATCTGAAATTTAAGAGACAACTAGATTTTATTTAAAATTTAGAGCATAACAATTTTTCATTGTATTCTCGAGTTACTGATTTTATATCTGACAGGCGACCCCGCACAGTTTTCTTGCTTCCGTTCAATCGGATGTGGTAGTCGTTATTATTTCATTTTATATTTATTATTCTTTTATACTTAGTCATTTTTTTACTTATTATTCAGTTTTAAGAAAACTATTCTGTGAAGAAATTTGAATTTGGACACCGCACTGTCTTATAAGTTCTCTCGACAAACGCCAAAATTTTTGGCGATGAAAGAGGAATGAGATTTGAGGCAGCTGTTTCCCCACTTTTCAACAACATCTACTTTTCTGCTTCAAGAGGAGCATTTTTCAGCCAGTACAATGGCGCTCAGACTGTTCGCCGAAAGAATTTTGTTGTTATGACCCGTATGACTTGCCGTTAGGCGGTGACGTAGGTTTGAATATAACTAGAGCACTGTATAGTACAAGCAGAACAATCCGTCATTTTGAATCACACGTTGAATGAACGCATTTAAAGACTACGGAACATTTACGCTTTTTAACATGCTCTTAAGGCCATTAAATATACTTTCATAAGCCACAGCGGGCCGCAGAGTCCAGTATCGCCTGCCAGCTCCCCAGGAATTGGCCCCAGTACCAGCCCTTTCTTGGACCACAACAGCTATGGCTTCACACAAGCCCAAGCAAATGCGTTGCAGCAGCATTTCAAGCAGTTCAGTATGGTGAGTAAGAATTCAGTACCAAATTGAGTTGCCTTTCTGACTTCTGTAGATAGGTGTAAAATGTAATGATGAAACACTATATCAATTCAATTTTATGTTGGCTGATAATTATTGTCTTTTGCCTGTCTCCTACGAAATTAATAATCATTGTGGCTGTAACTAGAGTGGTTGCAGTAAATCAGCAGAGTAAGCCATAACACTCAAATATATGTATTTTGTGTTACTCTGCCTGACAAAGTGGTGCAGGAGAAAGGGAAATGAAATTAAACTACTCACGTTGAGTTCGTATGTGTTTGTTATTTCAGTGATAAAAATATTCAAGTTTACAGAGAACGTGACAGTATGAGCCAACTTGTCAGTATGATTAATATTGCAAAACACAGTCTTGATCGCAAGAATTAACAGTGTTTATTGACAGGTTTTGACCTGATGTGGGTCTTCTTTGGAACAGAATGTAGCCCATGTTACCTGCTGGCAGCAAAACAGCCAGCCATCCCAGTCCAGCCAAGTCCAGCACTGGCCACATGGGCTACATTTTGTTCCGAAGATGACCTGCATCAGGTCAAGGCCAGTCAATGAAAACTGTTAATTTTTGCGATTGAGACTGTTTTCTGTAATATTAATCATACCGAATAGATCGCTGTTTCTCTCCTTTGACAGTGTTGTCTAAATTAATTGTCAGTATGACATTGCCTTCCCTCTGACCTGATAAATACAGTGATTCAGTTCAGAAGTCTTAAAAGAACATTGTTTTTAACATCTTGGTTACTGTCATGGGATGGAGTTGATGTCTCAGCAGGGTTTCCATTTTCTATCAGTGATAGAGCTATGGATCTTCTTAGCCACAGATAACCTCACCATCACACAGACAATTCGCAGCAATTTGCATCATGTCTACATGACCATTATCCTTGTAAAGACAGACACCACAGTACTGTCAAGTAAGAGGTAACACTTCAGGTTGTGGGATACCAGCTGGGAGGGTGGTTTGGTAGAATGGTATTCTCAGTCAATAAATGTTAATGACAATAATTATTTCCTTTTATCAATCAGTAATTATGTAAGTTATTGAATTTTGAAATAAACACACATTGTTGATGCTTTAGTAAACTTGGATTAAGGTTCTGGAATGGGAATTCAATTAATTTGGCGTCTGAATAAAACACTTACAAGGCGTACTGTGACAGGTACTGGTTATGATTTCATATCTTGACTGGAAGTGACTGAGGGAATTCAGGCAAAATGGTACAGAATATATTGTGTGTACACCTGTGGCTGGAATTCACTTTTTGAATGGAAAATTAGTGGATTTCATTGCATAAACTGTATTCATTCCTGTGTTTTGGTTCACTGTTGTTTCTCAGCATACTTATAACTGCAAGTAATGCCTAGAAAGTGATTCACCTGTTAATTACCAATAGCTCATTTTTGTCAAAATCTAAATTGAAATTTAGATGGATGTGTAAGTTTACCACTCCCATGAACCACAGACATTGCCGAGGTGGGGTGGCTTGCGTGCCTCAACGATACAGATAGCCGTACCGTAGGTGCAACCACAGCGGAGGGGTATCTGTGGAGAGGCCAGACAAACGTGTGGTTCCTGAAGAGGGGCAGCAGCCTTTTCAGTAGTTACAGGGGCAACAGTCTGGATGATTGACTGAGCTGGCCTTGTAACATCAGCTAATGTGGCTCTGCCACACAGTTACTGCGAACGGCTGAAAGCAAGGGGAAACTACAGCCGTTAATTTTCCCGAGGACATGCAGCTCTACTGTATGAACGTATGATGATGGCATCCTCTCGGGTAAAATATTCCGGAGGTAAAATAGTCCCCCATTCGGATCTCCGGGCGGGGACTACTCAGGAGGATGTGATCATCAGGAAAGACAATACTGGCATTCTACGGGTCGGAGTGTGGAATGTTAGATCCCTTAATCGAGTAGGAAAATTAGAAAATTTAAAAAGGGAAATGGATAGGTTGAAGTTAGATATAGTGGGGATTAGTGAAGTTCGGTGGCAGGATGAACAGGATTTCTGGTCAGGCGAGTACAGGATTATAAATACAAAATCAGTTGGGGGTATCACAGGAGTAGGATTGATAATGAATAAGAAAATAGGAATGCGGGTAAACTACTATGACCAGCACAGCGATCGCATTATCATTGTCAAGATAGATACGAAGCCAACACCGACAACAGTAGTACAGGTTTATATGCCAACTAGCTCTGCCGATGATGAGGAGATCGAAGAAATATATGAGGAGCTAAAGGAAATTATTCAGACAATTAAGGGAGAGGAAAACTTAATTGTTATGGGAGACTGGAATTCGGTGGTAGGACAAGGAAGGGAAGGGAAGATAGTGGGTGAATATGGTCTGGGCAAAAGGAATGAAAGAGGAAGCCGCCTGGTAGAATTTTGCACGGAACATAATTTAGTTATAACAAACACCTGGTTTAAGAATCACAAAAGAAGGTTGTATACGTGGAAGAGACCAGGAGACACCGGGAGATACCAGATAGATTTTATAATGGTAAGACATAGATTTCGGAACCAGGTTTTGAAGTGTAGGACATACCCAGGGGCAGACATAGACTCTGACCATAACTTGTTGGTTATGAACTGTAGGCTGAAACTGAAGAAACTACAGAAAGGTAGGAATATAAGGAGATGGGACCTAGATAAATTGAAGGAACCTGAAGTTCTTAAGAATTTCAGAGGGAGCTTCAGGCAACAATTGACAGAAACAGGGGAAAATAAAACAGTTGAGGAGGAATGGGTAAAATTGAGAGATGAAATAGTGAAGGCAGCAGAGGACAAAATAGGTAGGAAGGCAAGACCTACAAAGAATCCTTGGATATCACAGGAGATACTAAATTTAATCGATGAAAGGAGAAAGTATAAAAATGCAATAAATGAAACAGGCAAAATGGAGTACAGTCGACTAAGAAATGAGATTGACAGGAAGTGCAAAATGGCTAAGCAGGAATGGCTAGAAGGCAAATGCAAGGATGTAGAAGAATGTATAAATAGGGGAAAAATAGATACAGCCTACCGGAAAATAAAAGAAACATTTGGCGATAAGAAAAACAGCTCTATGAATATCAAGGACACTGATGGAAAACCAGTTCTCAGCAAAGAAGGGAAAGCTGAAAGGTGGAAAGAGTATATAGAGGGGCTCTACAAAGGAAATGAACTTCGAGACACTATTGTAGGAAGGGAAGAGGATGTAGATGATGATGAAATAGGAGATACTATACTGAGAGATGAATTTGACAGAGCACTGAAAGATCTAAGTCGAAACAAGGCCCCTGGAGTAGATGATATCCCGTCAGAGTTACTGAAGTCTCTGGGAGAACCAGCCATGACAAAATTGTTTCACATTGTGTGTAAGATGTATGAGACAGGCGAAGTACCCTCAGACTTTAAGAAAAATGTTATAATCCCCATTCCAAAGAAAGCGGGTGCAGACAGGTGTGAAAACTACAGAACCATCAGTTTAATAAGTCATGGTTGCAAAATATTAACACGAATTATATACAGAAGGATGGAAAAACTGGTAGAAGCAGACCTCGGGGAAGATCAGTTTGGGTTCAGGAGAAATGTAGGAACACGGGAGGCAATACTCACTTTACGGCTTATCCTAGAAGATAGATTAAGAAAAGGCAAACCAACATTTCTAGCTTTTGTAGATTTGGAGAAGGCTTTTGACAATGTTGATTGGAATAAACTCTTTCAAGTTCTGAAGCAAGCAGGAGTAAAATATAGGGAGCGTAAGGTTATTTGCAACTTGTACAAAAATCAGACAGCGGTTGTCAGAGTTGAAGGGCATGAAAGGGTTGCAGTGGTTGGAAAGGGAGTAAGACAGGGTTGTAGCCTTTCCCCAATGTTGTTCAATTTGTACATTGAGCAAGCTATAAAGGAAAGCAAGGAGAAATTTGGGGAAGGAATTAAAGTTCAGGGTGAAGAATTAAAAACATTGCGTTTTGCCGACGACATAGTAATTCTGTCAGATACAGCAAAGGACCTGGAAGAGCAATTGAACGGAATGGACAGTGTGCTGAAAGGTGCATATAAGATGAACATTAACAAGAGTAAAACTAGGGTAATGGAGTGCAGTGTAAGAAAATCAGGTGATGCTGAAGGAATTAGACTAGGTAACGAAACAATAAAGGAGGTAGATGAGTTTTGTTACTTGGGCAGTAAAATAAAATGCAGAATGGCAATGGGTAGAAAAGCGTTCTTGAAAAAGAGAAATTTGTTAACATCGAATATTGATTTAAGCCTAAGGAAGTCCTTTCTGAAGGCATTTGTATGGAGTGTTGCCTTGTATGGGAGTGAAACATGGACGATAAACAGTGTGGACAGAAAGAGGATAGAGGTTTTGAAATGTTGTGCTACAGAAGAATGCTGAAGATTAGGTGGGTGGATCGCGTAACTAATGAGGAGGTACTGAACCGAATTGGGGAGAAAAGAAATTTCTGGCATACATTGACTAAAAGAAGGGATAGATTGGTAGGACACATTCTTAGACATCAAGGAATTGTGAATTTAGCGTGGGAGGGAAGTGTGTGGGGTAAAAATCGCAGAGGGAGACCAAGAGACGCGTATAGTAAGCAGATTCAAGTGGATGTGGGTTGTCGTTCTTATGAGGAGATGAAAAGGCTTGCTCAGGATAGAGTAGGGTGGAGAGCTGCATCAAACCAGTCTCTGGACTGAAGACCACAACAACAACAACGTAGAAAATATTACTAAATAGTAAAATTAATTGCTTACATTTCACTGTAAGAGGCAAGCAACTTAAAGTTAGTGATTAGATTGCTATTTAGAGATATGATACATCCACTTACATTCTATATTAGGGCATATGTTGCCGTTCCGAATATTTACCAAATACAGTTAAAATACGGTACAAGAATCGTATTTTCTGGTTTATAAATTGTACATCCACATACGTTTACGGTAACTACGAGTTGCGTTCCCGTGTTAGTATATTTTGCAAACACCATATTTCAGAGAAGTTCTTGCGTCAAAAATGTGTTTAATAACTTTGAACTTCTGGTTTCGTTAGATAACGACTAAATAAAGATTCTCTGGTAGCACGCACTTTGAAATAAAGTGAATGTTGCACGCTAAGTTTTGAATTTCATGCCTTTCATGTACGAATTATTTACTGTTCCCATTCTTTGCGAAGTTTATTATTTTTTTTTTCTTTCAGACATAGTTTTCAGAGTTTGGCTTAATCTGTTTAGTTTACTCAATTACAAGTCAAAATTTTTGTGTGATTTCAGCAATTACATTCAAATAAAACCAACGACGCCTGTAAAACCTAACCTTATTCAGTAATTTTCTTCTCAACACTTATTCAAGTTAAAAATTATGTAGGTTTCTACTGCGTGATTCAATCGTCAGTGAATCGTTTAATCTATTAATTTTCATTATGAATTAAAAATATCAGAGCATAGAGCCGAGGTTCACATCTGGGCTCCTAATTTTCTCTGAAAATTTTCGTCGGTTAGGCTCTTCTTCCTGGATTTCTAATTCAGATGGAAGTACTATAATATTTACCGTCCTTCTTGCTTGTCGAATACCGTACATTGCAACACCGAAACATACGAATATTCACAACACTTCTTATGGCAGGCAAACAACGTATAGGACGAATATAGAGAAAAGAAATCATGTGACTCGATTTCAGACAATCACGAGTTACAGAAGGTGGCATGCGGCGCTGGGAAGGATGGCCATACTTCTCCTATTCAGAGCTTTAAGTCGACACGAGACGGGCAAGGTGAACGGGGCTTTAATAATACAGCTGTTTCATCAAAACGACAGCAATAGTACTGCCAGGTTTTGCAAGTATCGAGGCATCAAAGAAATAAGGAGAATTTCTGTTTCCACACACAGTTTGAAGAACATGATTCGGGAGTTGGAAGTAACAGGCGAATTGCTTCTGTGGGAGGCTGACGGCGTATTGCACCACAAATTCTTGAAGATGTTACTGTTGTCATGAGTGCGGATCCTTGATATGTTGTCCAACATTCAGCCAGTTCACAAGATGTGTAAAGACAACTGAACATTTCATGCAGTGGCGGCATAAGGCTGTCGGAGGCCCGGGACTGCGGCAGAACAAAATGAGGCCCCCTGCCACTTGGAAATGCATGTATTACCATAAAAAAGCAACTTTTGAGATTTTCCCAACCGCCCAGGGTGAGAGCCACCAGAATGAGAGGCCAAGGCCGCTCAAAAAACACCTTGCTTTACAGGTATTTGGAGGACCCCCAAAACGAGAGGTCCGGGGCGGTCCGCTCTCCCCCCGTCTTAGTCCGCGGCTTATTCCATAGGGCACTATTCAAAAAGCGCAGCGGATAATTGTGAAATTGTGTCCAAACAAACTGTAGCGGCTGCAGTCATCACATTAGACAGCAATTCTAGCCTGGAACTTCAGCAATGTACGCAATTAACAAATGTGACCTTCTCCCGTGGAAAGTGAAATGCGGTTTTTTTTTTTTTTTTTTTTTTTTTTTTGTTTTTTTTTTTCCCGATGATTTATTCCTTATTTCCTCACAAATGTCTCGATGGGGAAGAGAAAGTTGAACACTATAACCACGAAGTATTTCAGCCTGACGATCTGGTTCTACATCTACATCTACATCGATACTCTGCAAATCACATTTAAGTGCCTGGCAGAGGGTTCATTAACCACCTTCATAACTTTTCTCTACCGTTCCATTCTCTAATAGCGCGCGGGAAGAAAGAACACCTAAATCGTTCCGTTTTCGATCTGATTTCTCTTATTTTATTGGGATGGTCATGTCTCCCTAAGTAGGTGGGTGCTAGCAAAATATTTTCACATTCAGAACTAAAAGTCGGTGATTGAAACTTCGCAAACAGATCACGCCGCAATGAATAACGTCTTTCTTTTAATGATTTCCACCCCAATTCGTGCAACATTTCCGTGACGCTTTCCCCCCCGTAACGTGATAAAACAAAACGAGCTGCCCTTCTCTGAACCTTCTCAATATCTTCCGTCAGTCCCACCTGGTGAGGGTCCCACAAGGGGCAACAGTACTCCAAGAGAGGACGCACAAGTGTGATGTAGGCAGTCTCTTTGGTGGAGCTGGTGCATCGTCTAAGCGTTCTGCCAATGAAACGTAACCTTTGGTTCGCCTTCCCCACAATATTTTCTATGTGTTCTCTCCAGTCGAAGTTGTTCGTAATTGTAACTCCTAGGTATTTGGTAGAATTTACGACCTTAAGGTTTGACTGATTTATCGCGTAATTGAAGTTCAGCGGATTTCTTTTAGTGGTCATGTGTATTACTTCACACTTTTCTTTATTTAGTGTCAATTGCCAATTTTCGCACCAAGCAGAAATTTTGTCTAAATCGCTTTGCAGTTGCTTTTGATCCTCTGTTGACTTCACTAACCGATAAACGACAGCATCATCCGCGAACAGTCTAAGGGAGCTATTCAGATTATCTCCTAAATGGTTAAGTTGTAGGTTATTGTAAGTAAACTGTTCTCAGATGTAACGGAACATCAGTACTGATGCAAACTATTCTTAATAGAAACTTGTTGCAGCTGTGGCATTCAGTTTGCAGACTAGTTTCATGCAGCTTTCCACGCTACCCTACCGCGTGCAAGCCTCTTCATTTGAGAATAAGAACGGTCTCAAATTTTCTAATGTACCTACACGATTAGGGATAGAACATTCCATGTTCCGATTCCTAGAATTCCTGTTTTGTTTTTCTTGGTGATGACATCCCTCTGAGTAGGCCCCGCTCCGAGATCCGAATGGGGGACTATTTTACCTCCGGAATATTTTACCCAAGAAGACGCTAACATCCTGTAACCATACAGTAGCGCTGCATGTCATCGGGAAATGTTAACAATTGTAGTTTCCCCTGCTTTCAGCCGTTCGCAGTACCTGCAAGGCAAAGGCATGTTAGCTGATGTTACAAGGCCAGCTCAGTCAATCATCCAGACTGTAGCTTCTGTAACTACTGAAAAGGCTGCTGCCTCTCTTCAGGATCCACGCATTTGTGTGGCCTCTTCACAGATACCTCTTCTATTGTTGTTGTACCTACGATACGGCTATCTGTATCGTTGACGTAAGCAACAACACCTCGGCAATCGTCTGTGGTTCATGAGAGTGATGCAACTTAGAAATTGATAATAGCATGTTTCACTTATGTAGTTCATCAGCTCTAAAGTGATCAGAATTATCACAGGTTTTTCAATGGGGTTATTAAAGGCGAGATATGTTTGTATTTCTCGAACTTAAGAATTTAAATGTTAAAGGTCGAATTTAAAATCTAGAATGGAATATGTATTACGTCCTAACCGTAGACGTAGACGTACTGTACAACGCGTATCTTTATCTATATGCCTACTCCGCAATCCTAACGTCATGGCGCAGTGGTGACTCACTGGATTCGTATTCGGGAGGACGGTGATCACCTCCGGTGAACCAGTTATAGTCTTTCCGTGATTTCTCTAGATCACCCCATGCAAATGCCATGATGGTCCCTTTGAAAAGACCCGGCTGAGTTCCTCCACTGTCCATACACAAAATTCGAGCGTGAGCACCGTCTCTAATGACTACGCTGTCGACGAGACGTAAAACTCTTAGCTTCCTTCCTCCCTTCAAACTCCGCAAGCCACATCATGGTGTGTGGCGGATGGTACTCCCTGTCCTATTCCAGTCCGGTATCGTTCTAATTTATCCTCTTGGTCTTCTTGTGGGATATACGTAGGAGGACTTTTCAAGAACCGCATGCTCTCAGAACTTCGATGGAAGCCCACCGTAATGAAGAATATGTCTTCAGGAGCGTCTGCCAATGGAGCTTGTCGATCATTTACGAGATGCTTTCGTACTTACTGAATGAATCAGTAACGAATCGCGCTGCTCTCCGTTGAAACTATCAATCAGTTCAATATGGTAAGGATCACGTACTGTTGAGCAACATTTAGTATTCAAGTACGCCGCGCTACGCTACGATGCGCGAGGTCGTTCCCCATTGGGGGTTCGAATCCTCCCCCCCCCTTGGGGGGGGTAAGTTTAGGGACTGATGACCCCGCAGTTAAGTCACATAAGGTTTACAAACATTTGAACATTTTATTCAAGTACGGCGCTCCAGTAGGTCTTTAGGAGATAAGCGTCGTCTTTCCGCGAAGAGCTGTAAAACCGGCTACGATTCACCTGCTCCATTCCCACAGCAATTTCCTAACACAAGAATCTGAAACAGGTGTCTGGTCTCGGGCGTTGGCTATGAGCTATGCAGCCCCTTAAACGGTAGCCGACTCTGCGGGCGAGTGGCACGCCCGTTATCGGTTCTTAAGCGAAGCTGTAAATCGCGGCGCAGGTCCGCCAATATCTGCAAAGTGTTCTGCCAAGTAGTCCCGCCCAGAGTTTTATATACGGCCGTCGGCGGGCCGGATGGATTACGAGACCTCGCCTTTTTGTTTCCACGATTTATGGACTGTGTTCCGGCAGGAGCGGAACCGACACTCCTTCAGCAACAGAGGCCATATAAAACCGTTCCCAGTGGGAATCAATTGGCCGTGCATGCCAATAGCTTCAGCGCGCCTTTTCTCGCCGCCTTTAGAATTCGTAAAGGTGGAGGAAAGGTCCTTAGAAACTGTTCTGTAGCCTAATGGCCGTACACGATGCGAAACTCCCTTTCGACTGTAAGGGGCGTACACACCCAGTCAGATATACAGAAGATAAGTATCATTTAATAAAGACGGCTATTCATATCGACCTGAAAGTACGTTTACACTGCGATTTGTATCGGCACATGTATGAGATACATGTATACAGGTCACCCTATGGAATACGACAGAACGGAAATTCTGGCATGCACTTCCAATTACTGAGACTGTGTTATCAAGGAAGCGATAGAACTAAAATTAGGCGACAACCTTATGAATAGGGATGGAGGTTTCTGCTTAAATTCCGCTTGGGATCCTGCTCTCTCAGTTGTCAAAAAACAGAGGGATAAAACTAATCCGACTTCATCTGTCGAGAACTGATGTTTATTATCCCTACTCTGACCGGTTTCATCTTTGGTCGTGTGCTTGCTTGTTCGGTGTGCGTTGTCTTTCCTGTTTACTCATTGAAAACCGAGGTTTTAAAGAGCGCTGCACATTGCTTCCTTACTGCAGTTCGCCTTGAAAATGGTAGGGTGGTCTCCTGCCGAAATATCGGCCGTCGTCGATTTTGGCACCTGGCAGCATACCCGTAAGTTTTTCGAAGTTGTTATTCGCCAGGAGAAATTAAGGAATCACATGTATACGCGACTTTGCGACATGTATCGCGACTTGTATGAGCTGACAAGTGTCAACATCATATATGTGTGAGTGTGCGTTTACACTTGTTGGTTTGCACCACTGACGACGATTTGGAGGATTTCATATTTTTTATGTGCTGGTGCGCTTGCTCTTTTGGAAGATGATACGAAACAACGGCGGAGGAAGCGTAGATGGTGGCAAAGAGAGTTTCTTCGCAAGCGCGCTACTCACGGAGTTTTCACAATGCTCGTCCAGGAATTAAAACTAGAGGATGGCGCGTATTTTAGAAATTATCCTAGGATGAGTATGGCTGATTTTCGTAGTTTTTTTATCTCTTGTGGCTCCACTTGTGTCCAAAACCAACACAAATTTTCGGGAAGTGATTCCACCAGAGGATCAGTTGGCAGTAACACTCCGTCTCTTGGCCACTGGGGATTTCTTTTCGACGTTAATGTACCTCCATAGAATATTAAAAAGTGTCATATGCAACATTATTCTTCGTGTTTGCGAGGCGATCGTGCAAGTTTTATTCCTAGAAATGAAGGTAAAGTTTCATATATACCGGACTATATAATAAGTTAAATAAAATTTTCATGCAGCTGGCACATAAATTAATTTTTAGTTCTTATCCTGGCTGCCTCGCGTGATAATGTTGGCAATGGATGATAAATGCCGACAATCATGCAAATGTTTTGTCATGGAATCTTCGTTTTACGAGGGCAATTATTTTTACAGAGCGGACAAGGGTACATACAAGTACCTGTCAACTAGGAACAGCGGGTCAGATTTTCTACCGCGTCGTTGTTGTTGCCAATATAACAACGCGAGGCCGCCGGAATAGGAACTAAAATTTTACCGGTACATAAATTATGCACAATTTTTTTCTCAAATATTGCTAAAATGGGTTAGTTTTTAGTTCTTTGAAATATTTGTATAGCTTATGGGACTTAACTACGGGGTCATCAGTCCCTATTTAGTTCTTTGGAACGGATGACATGCTTCACTCAGTAATAAAATATTACAATCTCTGAGGACACTTTGCGCATAGTAAAGATATCCAACAACATAAATATGTATTTAGTTTTATTAAGTGTTACTTCATAGTACATATGAAAGGAATGTTTCAACATTTATACTTTTTTTTTAAACGAAGCATATGTTATGGTCTATCTGGGACAGCATTAATAAGTTATTCGTTTGCCTCTTCCAGACATTTGTGTATCTCGTTCTCCAGTCAACGTATTTTGCTTCGACCAAGAAGTCATGGCAAATTTCAAAATGTATAATACTACGCGAACACAACACACGACACAAAACACCTACACAAGCGCCATTCGGCACCTCCAAAACACAAAACAGCCGCCAAGAGCTTGGTACTACGCATGCGCTACTTCTTCTATTTGTAAAAATAAGCGGCAGACGACTAGGCGACAACAAATAATAGTACTGCGCATGCGCGAGTTCTGCGAAATGTCACTCATACATGTCGCGTATATGGCCAAAAAAGCGATATACAATACGTTTACGCGACATGTATGAGCTGGAAGGTCCGCATACACATTCTGTTGATTGTTGTATGAGGTTATCTATCCGGACAAGTCAAACTGATGTGTCGCTGTGTAAACGTACCTTCAGTGTATCCTTCGAATGTCGCGTGATCTGAAGCGCCATGTTGTTTCAAGTAGTTTGTAAGCGAGCGATGACCCCAGACGTTTGGTCCCTTAGGTTTAAAAATATTTGAACATTTGAAGTTTATCTCATCTGTGCTGTGGCTTGTGAAAGCCATGTCTTATCCTCCTCATGGCACCCACTCGGTTCGTTTAGGCTGGTCAGCCTTTAACTGAGCTCCACAGTTATAAACTCTGAGTTCTTGTACTCACGGCTACAATGATATTAGTTGATTAAAGTAACTGATGAATTACTCCTACTGTTTTTCCTAGAAATCAGTGTTACTCTCGTCTAGTTCCTGTGTTACTTAATGTGTACCCCAAAGCCAAATTGAAATTCGCTCAATTTTTCCTAAGGCAAAATATAGGGAACTCTTTTCAGACTGTCACATCAATGCTGTACCTTTTTTACGACAGAAATAGCTTTTTTCCTTGCTGTAGTCTTTCTATAAAATTAAAATAATTTACACCCCAAATGAAAGAAACAAATCCATGGCAGTAAATAACCTTGCACTTCGGATAAATATTCTATTGAATTTTAAAAGTACTGCAGTCGAGACAAATTTGTCAGTACTGTATTTAACAATCTGTTCCTTTATTACTGTACTGTTCACTGGTAATCAGACGTTGAAAACAAACAAATGAACAGACAAAAACAACATAGCCACACTGTAGTGAAGTGATAAACAAATTGAAAGGCATTCCACTTAAAACAGGTGATATACAAACTGTATGCAGTTCAAATAAGTTAAGCGAAGTGATGTGATGAAACGGAAGAAAAGACACAAAAACAGACGAAAAGTGCCGTGCAGAAATATTTGAACTAAGAGTCTGTGTCGATTTTTTCATATTTAGACTATTTTGCCAGGCTTTGGCTGAACATATTTTGCTTCATTCAGACATATTTGTAGTTCCAATTTTTTTGCTGTTGCCTTCACAATATGTTTGTGTGCTGTTTGGATATCCTCTTGCAGGACGACTAGTGTGTTTGAAAGACCTTTTCAGTCTATCCTTGTTTCGTCAATTTTAAGTTCTGAGTTTAGTTTACACTACTGTTTGATTACTTTTTCTAAGGTACAATTGAAATATGCTGGACAGAATCCATCACCTTGCCTAAATTGTTTTACTTTCAAAATAATTTAAAAAAATCGCCTGATTTGAACATTAAATTTTATGTCGTTTGATGTTCCATTAATAACCACGATGTTTCTGGGTCCAGGCCTTATTCCTTCAGAATTTTAATAGATACATTTAAAGCCTTTTTAAAATCTACGAAGGCGCAAACTAATTTGCTACTAATTTGATAATACGTTTCATTAGTTTCACAATTGAAATCTGTTCTGAGCAAGATCTACTTGGAATTAAACCTGATCGACACTCAGCACCTGTGGATTCAAAATTTCCTCATCTCAGTCAATGAATATTTTGATGTTTGAACCATGTCTCATAAGTTGTTAAGTACTTGCAATATACCATGTTTAATGCAGTCCGCGTCTTACAGACTGACTTTTAACATATATTTAATCACGACATGTAAGTATTTAGACCCATCATATGCATAGCATCGTTACAAAGACTTAATATCGAATGTATATTTTCATAAATATCGTATTCATGAATATAGTCTACATATATCAACACTTAAAGTGAAAGCATAAGGTGCCTTCTAGTTAATCATGTAGCCGTTCTATGCTGCGTGAAATTTATCTGTATAAGCCTGGCTTCCACAAAATTAGCACCAATTATGGTGACAATAAAGTTAAACTAGTATCTTTGAAAATAATGATGTAATACACCTGCAATGAATGTATCGCGGAGAATTGTTTAATAATACTCATAAATGTATTGAAACATATAACTACGGAATTTCCTGCATATATTAAACGCATACAGGTAAAGTCGATAAACATACACAATATACAATTCATAGCACGAAAAATTTACTAAGAATTTGATTAATAAGAGTTATCATATATGGAAAACCATCTTTCTCATTACTGAAATTACTGATAGTGACAATGCTTTGCGTATTTTTAAATAGTTATAAAAGGTTTTTTTAAGTTTTCTTATTATGTTATCAATTATACTATTATTTTTGTTTAAATAATTATCAATGGATTGATGACTCTTTGTCTGTGCGTAATATATATGAATAATTTGTTTGACATGAATAATTCGTATGTCATGATGTTTTTCTTCAGTGAGATTTATAACAGCACTCCAGATTCAGCACCTTGCCTACTTGTAGAGCTCTAAAACCCATTACTAGCAGAAAATCGAAGTCGGGAGAATGCATTTGGTCGCACCGTTCTGCCCGTTCCGCCGTTGGCACGTCGCTTTGTTACGCCAGGCACCGTTCATCACAGTCAGCTGCAGGTGGCGCTTGTAGCCGACAACGGAACTGTAGCTCTCCATTTTCTATGTGTGCCATGTTTCTCTGCGCGGCGTGTTTAAAGTATGCAGCAGAAAATGTTACATGCTTTCACTGATCAAATATTAAATGCTTGCTCTGTTTGACTGGACATCGCTCATGGGGATTGTTTAGATCTGTCAAAGGGTCTTTATTGAGAAAATCATTGAATTATTCTAGATAAGCTTAAGCATTGTGGTATTAGTGCTGCAGTTCACAAATGGTTTAATTTTTTTTTTTTTTTTTTTTTTTTTTTTTTTTTTTTTTTTTTTTTTAATTTTAAACATAGCTGCGAATTGTCAGCGACCGTTACAATGTCAAAGGATAAAAGGGTAGCCCTCGGTCGCGAAGATACAATTATTTAACCTGGTTTTGGCAATAACTATGATTGTCTTCATCAGAAAATATAAATTAAACCTATAACATGAGATTGCAAAATTTATAAAATAGTCAGTTTTTATAAAAGGATAACGTAAGTACTTATTTGATGTGGAGCATTGAAGCGGTACTTACAAGTCACATAATAAAAGTTACCAAACAGCAGTAAAGTTTACGTCAGAAATTTTTAAAAAAGAAAATGTAAGAAGAGCTGGCCACTAGGCGCTGCACGCCTGCACGGAGGCATCAGACACGCCAGGAAGCGTTATAGGCCCTGTACTCTTCATTGTGTTTATAAACGATTTAGGAGACAATCTGAATAACTCCCTTAGACTGTTCGCGGATGATGCTGTCGTTCATCGGTTAGTGAAGTCAACAGAGGATCCAAAGCTACTCCAAAGCGATGTAGACAAAATTTCTACGTGGTGCGCAAATAATGAAAACTAATGACCACTAAAAGAAATCCGCTGAACTTCAATTACATGATAAATCAGTCAAACCTTAAGGTCGTAAATTCTACCAATCACCTAGGAGTTACAATTACGAGCAACTTAGACTGAAGAGAACACTGCAACGGGCAGGTTGTTGTATGTGACGAGGCTGATTGAGAAGTGTGGGTGTGTGTTTGTTCCCTTCCGTACTAACAGGGAACTACAAAAATGAAAGATCCTATCGGGCTACTAAACTTATGGATCTGACTGCAATACTACTAGGAGAGTAACTTGACAGTTAGTGCGCAACGTAATGCTGACCTACGTAAGGAAAGTTTGGGCAATCGAAACTTACGCTATCTGAATGCAAATTAGAAGCATCAACAAGATGCAATACCTTGGTTGGCTGATAGTCACACTCGAGAACAATAAAAGAATGTCGTACTGTGTTGTACTTGTTGGCCCAGTCTTAGTATTACTCTACAATCAGTCTGTAAGAAATATTATTTCGCTAAAAAAAGGGGAAGTGATACCTCGCTTCACACCAACACACATTCCTCACTTCATATTGTTCATGTCACGCACTTGTTACAATGTACTTAATTACCATTAACTTACAATCACTTACAGCGTCAAGATTAATCACAAACAAAATTAAACCAATCAAATTGAATAAATCTGTATTGAAGAAAATTAGAAAATTAGGAATCAGCAAATTCGATATGAGTAACATAAACTATAAAAATGAAGAATGTGCATATTATTGCGAAGTCGTGCAATGAGGCAGTTTCTAAAATAGGGATGCAGCCCTACCCTCAGGAAAGGATTAATTATAAAAAGTGAAAATGTCAAAAAGTGAAAGGAACTGCTTTTTTATTATTATTACGTTTGGTTAATGCCCTATCCTCGTTATTACAACAATTACAGTGACGAGTCACGAATTAATCAAGGTTGTGTATAGGTTCCTAAAATAAATAAATAAATAAATTAATTTTAAAGTAAATTACAAAAAAATTAACAGCATCATGAACAACTCCGGGCAGTGTCCGCCGCGAGCTCCAGTGCAACCGTCACGCTCCGCTACTACTCTCTCCGACTCTCTCGCGGCTACTCTACGCAAAAACCCGCCTACCGGCCGCCAAAGATAATCCTTGCGGACCCAACAAAGATGTTTATATATATGTTGTTGCCAACATATATAGTCCCAAAACTTAAGGTAGGAAATTTCTATTCAGTAGCCACCTTACAACACATAGAAAATATTGTGGGGAAGGTTACGTTTCGAAGATGCACTAGCTCCACCAAAGAGACTGCCCGTATCACACTTGTACGTCCTCTCCTTGAGTACCGTTGCCCAGTGTGGGACCCTCACCAGGTGGGACTGACGGAAGACATTGAGAAGGTTCAGAGAAGGGCAGCTCATTTTCTTTTATCACGTTACAGGGGGGAAAGCGTCACGGAAATGTTGGACGATTTGAGGGGGAAATCATTAAAAGAAAGACGTTATTTGTTGCAGCTAGTTCTATTTACGAAATTTCAATCACCGACTTTTAGATCTGAATGTGAAAATATTTTGCTAGCATCCACCTACATAGGAAGACACGACCATCCCAATAATATAAGAGAAATCAGATCGAAAACGAAACGATTTAGGTGTTCTTCCTTCCCGCGCGCTATTGGTGAATGGAACGGTAGAGAGAGGTTATGTTCAAATCTTTGTTTAACTTAAGGGACTTAACTGCGGGGTCATCAGTTCCTAAACTTACAAACCACTTATGAACTAGCTTATACTAAAGACGAAACAGACTTCCATGCCTTAGGGGGGGGGACTCGAACCCCCGACGGGGAGCGGCCTCGTGCATCGTAGCATGGCGCCTCAGTGCCACTCCGCCGCAACAGAGGTTATGAAAGTGGTTAATGAAGTCTCCGCCAGGCACTTAAATGTGATTTGGAGAGTATCTATGTATATGCAGATGTAGATGTAGAACTGAAATGTTGCTTTTGTATATCTGTATTCCATTTTTATTTGGGTCATGAACCCCTGGAATCCTGGTGATGCAACACTACTGGAGCCATTTCAACCATCCTTTTCAAACTCTTTCCTTACCATCTCACAACAATATGTTTTTGGGGAGAACCAACTACGACACAAAGTGCAGAAGATATGACGACATAAACAATAACTTCGCAAAAAAGTGCTACTTACGCTATGAGGGTTATTGCCAGTTTGGTGATTAATATTCTTTCATACCCTTATTAATAACCAAACCCAATTTAAAAGTAATAGCAACATGCACAATAACGACGCTTGGAGAAAACAACGTCTTCACTGTTCAAAGTTAAATCTAACTTTGGCCCTGGTAGGAGAGAATTATGCTGTCATAAAATTGTTCACTTGCCAAATAACATCAAACTTTTTGAATGGCAGCTCCTTCTATTCAGTAGATGAATTTTTAGATATAAATTAGTATTTCTAAAAAATAAAAAAAATTAATATAAACGCATGTCCACAAATATCAAGTAAAGATACACGTTGCGAATTATTACTAAATGTCGTGGACATGATCAATGGAAGAAACTCTAATCTGCCGCATTATACAATGCATGCTTAACAAGATTTTATCCATCAACTATTTAAGAAGGAGAGCACTTAGCAACTTGCAACAAATTTTACACATAATTTCAAACCCTTACAAAACTTATTTTTCGCTGACAACGTCGACAAAACGACGAACGAAAAGTAGTTTGTGGCTGTTTACTTTTCCGCTGTTCATACAGCAAAACTATGTCATTAGGCAGGAGTTTAGAATTTGTTACCTCTACACAACTTCATGAATTCTCGAGACACTTTAGAGATAATATGCATATGTACCACTGAATGTACCTTCTCAAATTATACTGCGACATATAATTCAGGAGATATGACAAACAAATAAGTAGCTGCATGAAAAACCACACCATCATCCATGGGGCTGTAATTTACTACGTCTTTACTACTAGCTCCAGTCGCTGCATATTTCGCAGAGTGTGTTCTAATATTCCAATCTAAATACCAGGACAATTTTGTTATTGTAGAATGTAGTATTTAGGTGATATAGCGTCATAGACATTGAGCTTCGTGAAAACGAAACTGAAATTGAGAGCTGGACAGGAGGCGTTGGGCAGAGAGGAAGAAGGTGGTCGACAGACATCTATATGTATAAATGTGAATGTCTGTTCGGTGTACGTTTATCACGTCTGAACCACAAGACATAAAGAGCTAAAAATTTGTACAGTTACTAATGTCTACCCGGGGAAGCTTTAGGCAGGGTTTTATGGCGATCGGATAAATATTTGCACAGTTACTAATTTATACCTGAGGAAGGGTATTAGGCACGGTTTTATAGCGATCTGATGGATATTTAGTAATTTGAAGAGTATAACCCGCCTCGGTTGCACAGTGGTACAGTGCTAGACTACAAATCCAAAGGTCGCGGGTTCGATTCCCGCCAGGTCCTAGGATTTTTATCTGTCACTTGAAACTTCTTTCACTTCTGGCAGTATTGCTCATGTGAAAAATACCGAGTAGCACCGTGGTTCGGAACCTACGTTAAACTGCAGGTCCCCTTATAACTGGCTGGGTAAGTCAGTTCGAAGGTCGGAGGAAGGCAACGGCGTACCACCTCCAAACAGGACCATGCTTAGTAAAGCACTGTGGTTTTCAAACCAATCTTATGATTGTTGACTGCTTTACCTTTTTTAACCCGAAATGCGGAACAATAATTACCCTTTGAAAATTACTTTACTCTTTGAAAATGGTTTTATTGGTTGCATTGTTGCTTGAGGGTTAATAATGATAAAAGGGTGGAGTGTATTGGGATGAAAAGTTATCGGTGTGTATAAAATTCTACGTGTGTGTGTGTGTGTGTGTGTGTGTGTGTGTGTGTGTGTGTGTGTGTGTGTTAATATTTCGCTCTGCAGCGAAAACTACAGAACGCAACCGAATGGTCTGTGGGTAATTGTTGTCCGAAGTCTCCCGTTGTACACCATAGCAGTTCCATGGCGATAGCTATAAGGGGGTGGAAGCTATGGTGGTTCAAAGTCGTCAAATTATTAAAAAAAATCGGAGTGAAGGCCAGCGATGACGTTTGCGAGTCTGTAGCAAGGAGGTTACATACAGCGAAATGTGATGCCACTGACCATATCTTTGGCCTATGCGTGCTACAATGCCTTCAGATCTTTCTCTGTAAGGATAAGCTTACGAATAAGAAAACATAAGAATAAATAAGTAAAGCAGTAAAAGAGAAATTTCTTTTAATACACTTATTAAAAATAAAAATCGATTTGACGTTTCGCGCATTATCTATGACAATCAACCAACAGGCGAGCGGAGCTGCGGGTTTAAGCTAGTAAACAATAAATACATATCCGGAAAACGCTGGAAACTAACGCTACTACTATAGTAAATGTTGTCAAGATGTCTGTGTAATAAGTACCTCAATGATTTATTCAAAACTGCTTTGACTAATAATTTTTCCCCATTTCTAATCTGTCCATCAGTAATAAGAAAATGTTAAAAACGCAGTCCGTTGAGAGGGATGTCCCGTTAATGGCAATAAAAATAACAGTGATTATAAACGTGGATAAAGACACATTATTGTTTGATAATACCCTCACTGAAAAATGAGTCGAGACAAACACGTCGCTCAAACGTAATGAGATTGCGTACGTGCAGAATTAAGTTGGAACAATCAAATAAAACCAATCGCTGGTCAGGCTGATGCCAGATCCGGATTCACTGCAAGTGTAGACTATTAATCACGAAGGTCTAAGCAGCAAAATGCCTAATTAACCATAGCTTCAGTGTTGGTGCCTGGAAAACCAGACTGAATAATTAGGGTTGTTGTTGTTGTTGTTGTCTTCAGTCCGGAGACTGGTTTGATGCAGCTCTCCACAATATCCTATCCTGAGCAAGCCTCTTTAACTCCACATAAGAACGGCAACCTACATCTGTCTGAATCTGCTTACTGTATCCATCTCTTGGTCTTCCTCTGCGGTTGTTACCCCGCACACTTCCCTCAAATGCTAAATTCACGATTCCTTGATGTCTAAGAATGTGTCCTACCAATCGATCCCTTCTTTTAGTCAAGATATGTCAGAAATTCCTTTCCTCCCTAATTCTGTTCAGTACCTCCTCATTAGTTATGCGATCCACCCACCTAATCTTCAGCATTCTTCGGTAGCACCACATTTCAATAGCCTCTATCCTCTTCCTGTCCGCACTGTTTATCGTCCATGTTTTACTCCCATGCAATGGAACACTCGACACAAATGCCTTCAGAAAGGAGTTCCTTAGGCTTAAATCAATATTCGATGTTAACAAATTTCTCTTTTTCAAAAACGCCTTTCTACCCATTGCCATTCTGCATTTTATATCCTCTGTACTGCGACCATCATTTGTTATTTTACTGCCCAAGTAACAAAACTCTTCTACCTCCTTTATTGTTTCGTTACCTAATCTAATTCCTTCAGCATCACCTGATTTTCTTAGACTGCACTCCATTAGCCTAGTTTTGCTCTTGTTAATGTTCATCTTATATGCACCTTTCAGCACACTGTCCATTCCGTTCAACTGCTCTTCCAGGTCCTTTGCTATCTCTGACAGACAATTAGGGTATTTCCGAGGAAGTGACATGCATTTCGTTGACTTCGTTTAGTAAGAGTGGAACCGTCTCTCAGCCGCTCGTCAGACGCCGGCGGCACCTGCTACAAGCAGGTATTGTGCCCCACGGACTTTCATATTGGCAAAATTCCGAGAGTGCGCCGTCCTGGAAGAGTCTACAAGCATATTGCTTCTCCTACATACATCTCTCAAGCAGGCAGTGACGGAACAGCTAGAGAGAGTAGAGCTCATACAAAAGCAGCAGTCGGCACCGTAATATGAAAGGAGACAAGTAACTGTGGCGACGCAAATCGTCCGTATTCACAGAATATATGACAGCAACTGCCCATGAGCAAAGCTGAAAATGTGTACCCAGCCGGGATTCGAACACGGGGCTCCTGCTTTCTAGGCAGTTGCGCTGACCCCTACACCACTGGTGACACAGTGATCAGCGCCCCTGCAAGGACTACCTAAGCACGCCTCCCGTCAAGACACAAATTTCCAGCTCTACCTTGCCCACAGTACTCAAACTTTTCAACACTGTCCCTGTGTAGACCCCCTGCCTTTCATGTACTTAATTTTTCACGAATTTCTAACTTCTAATGTGTTTTCGCATCTTATTCGTGCTACTAACTTTGATAAATTCAACTCTAAAAGG
This sequence comes from Locusta migratoria, assembly GCA_026315105.1. NCBI lineage: Eukaryota > Metazoa > Arthropoda > Insecta > Orthoptera > Acrididae > Locusta > Locusta migratoria. The sequence continues at coordinate 745,284,537 of CM048744.1, forward strand.
GTGGAGTGAAAAGAAGAAAAGAAAGATGTTAAATATCATACATTTATTTAGTCAGTTTAACAAAACTGATACCTACAGGCTTTTAAGGGGAGGGATGTGGCTGATGCTTTTCTAGTAAATTATTAATATTTGTTTTGTTAGGTTTAACCTTAAATTCTTTCAGTGATTTCCGGCCTGGTTCTTCTTTTTTAAAGAAGGTTGGCAACAGTTTCTGGCGACTGCTTACATCGTCTAGAAGTGGGTTAAAACGCAGACTGAAGTATTCCGTGATCCGACCTGGTTTCGAACCCGTGACCCTTCGGTTTCCGGTCGAGCGCCTTATCCTGAGACCATTAGGAGTATAAACAAATGTTTGTAAATCTATCGGATCAAACTGCGTGGTCAGCAGTCCGTAGCTTACAAACTACTTAAACATAGGTAAACTAACCTAAGGACAAACACACACACCCATGCCCCAGGGAGGACTCGAACCTCCACGGCGAGCAACCGCGCGTTCCGCAGCAAGACGCTTTAGACCGCTCGGCTACTCCACCGCGGCAGGAGTATAAACAGAAAGGGTTATCCACCTATGTTTCTTTGTCCACTCTTTCAAAGTTGATAAACGACTTAAATTCTATGCAGTAGGAACTGTTACACAAAATGCAGAAAAATGGAAGAAGCCCACTCAGTCCACAATATGTTAATATATCCCTTTATGAATGACGAAACATTTGCTGGCCCTTCATGGGCAGCGTCCGATACTCGTCCCACTCCTCGGAGAAGGAGCAATGAAAATAATAATGCAGCTGATTGTAACGTAATTGAAAAGTTTGCTCAAGTTCCTCTTTGGTGAAATGCATTTAATAAAATGTAATAGTACGTCTATCAAAATACATGTGCACCTTTAGATTTACATATTTTGTAATGCTTTACAAGTTAGAATCTATACGTCAATTTTCTGAAATATCCCCCCCCCCTCCAAAAAAAAAGAAAAAAAAAAAGAAATAAAAATCTCACTACGGGCCTGCAGCAGGAGAACGGAAATATCGAATTCCTCCACTCTCTCGCTTAACCAATGAAGCGAACGGTGACATGCAAAGAATCAATCTTCAGCATTATGGGAATAAATCTGAATTTCCGTTGCGACCTTCCTAAATGTGAACCACTATCGTGTACCCCCATTTACAACAAATAGACTTCCAAAATAGCCGCGGTGGAGTAGCCGAGCGGTCTAAAGCGTCTCGCTGCGGAGCGCGCGGTTGCTGGCCGTCGAGGTTCGAGTCCTCCCTGGGGCATGGGTGTGTGTGTGTGTGTGTGTGTGTGTGTGTTTGTCCGTAGGTTAGTTTTTAAGCTACGGACTGATGACCACGCAGTTTGGTCCGATAGATTTACCAACATTTGAACATTTTGAACTCCCAAAATATTTTTATGCTGACGTGGACCCCCTGCAGGTAGAAACACACCCCTGGCGGATCTATATAGACCATTTTAGGAATCAATGATTTAAAGAGAAGTCGTATTATCGCGAAATAGGTGGAAGAGTATTACAGAAATGATGAGCGAGTTGGGATGGAAATCATTAAAAGAAAGGCGTTATGCGTTGCACGAGATTTATTTGCGAAATTTCTTTCAAAATGTTCAAATGTATGTAAATCTAAGAGAGTTGACTGCTGCGGTTTTTATTCCCTAGGATTAAAAACTAATTTAAACTAAGTTATGCTAAGGACAACACACCTACCCACGCCCGAGGGACTCTAACCTCCGACGGCGAGAAACTGCGCGCTCCTCATCGAGGCGCCTTAGAGCGCTCGGCCATTCCTCTGTGGCGAAATTTCTTTCACCGACTTTCTCTTTTGAAAACGAATATATTTTGCTAGCACCCACCTATGTAGGACGACATAATCGTCGTAATAAAATAAGAGAAATCAGATCGAAAACTGAAAGATTTAGGTGCTCTCTTTTCCCTCGCCATGTTAGAGAATGGAACCACAGTCTAACATATAAAGGCACGACACTTCCACTGATTTTTGTTATAAGCCACGACAGCAGTGCTCCAGGCGGCTGGCGAGGTACGTTTCTGAATACGGTATCGGATGAATGTGAATAGCGTTCTTCCTCTTCCTGCTCGCCACTCTGCCACGCACGCTGCTGCACACAATGCACGCGAGCGGGGGCGCCGCCGCTCCATGCCTCACCTAGAGAGAAGGGCGCGGAGCTCTCGAGGCCTACAAGAAAGACAGGCCCCAGTAAGCAAGGTAGTTCCGAGCCGGCGCGATCGCTAGCCGATTGGCCGCTGGGGCACTGCCCCCACTGCATCATAACGGGCAGCCACTGAGCTAGCGATCGCGCCGGCTGGGAACTACCTTGCTTACGTGGCATGACGACTACGCTGGGGCCTGTCTATCTCGTAGGGCTCGGGAGCTCTCGTGTGACGTCATGCAGCATAGGCATCCATGGAAAGCTTACTGGATGGCGCTACGAGACAAAGGGCTGTGCCGCAGCGGCTAGCAACTCTGCTAGCGACGACAGCCTATCGGTGTGACGTAACACCGAGTTATTCTGACGCCTTGTATCTAGACGGTGTTGGGTGCGCATGCGTAGCTGCCTGGCTGGATGCTTCGGCATAGTGGGCCGAGCCCCAGTGGCTACCCAGTGCGCTACGCATGCGCAGCGTACTCTGCAAGATGTCATACGAGAGCGCCAGGACTTCTCTCTAGGTCAGACTGTTCCAGCAGGCTGCTCCACGAGCTGGGGCGCACACGAGCGCTCACTGCCCCAGATCGGAATGGGTGGTGGGGGAAGTTGACTCATGCACGCTAGTACTCGGCGGCCAAGAGTAAACAGTGGTATAAAAAGTGAAAGCAGACACGTTCCCTTGGTTTCATAGGAATGGAGCTGGATTCATGTCCATTTTCGGGTCAATGTACTGAGCAGGTGTTCTCTGTAATGAACAGAATAAAAAATAAGGAAATGCCATTGCATCAGAACCCTGCAATGAAGCGTACGCTGCGCATCACTGCAGCACACAAGATATCACCTGAGTTTTGATAACTTCTGTTCAAAAAATTTGTAAACAACAAAGTAGTCAATAGATGTTATGTTATTTATACAACCGTTACTTGTCAATTTGTTCTGACTGCCACTTATGCATAGCTGGCTCACAATGTTACATTCTTATCGCCATGAAGTTGGTAGGCCTTATGACTTATTGCACGCAGATTCGAAAAATAAAAATAAATTATGTACACCATTTTCTTTGTTTGGGCGTCTCACACTTTTTATAAGGAAGGAAATTGGTTTCGTATTTTCTGGCAGTGTCTTCCTAAATTGAAAATCTTCATATTTGTGCCATTCTTGTAATAAATGCTGGATCGGCCGTTATGCCACTTATTGTTGCGACTGTTTAGCGAGTATGTGAACACTTAAGACAGGCGTCGCTTGGTGTCTAGTTATTGACAATTACCTGAAGTAAGCTATTATGCCTAAACGCAAAAAAAGCATTTCATTGAACTTAAATGAAAAACATGCTTTTCTAGACGACAGGAATTAGTTATGAAGATCATTGTAAAATCCATATTTCCATATTTACGATTAACATGGTGGAAACTGGGATGGTGTTCACCGTGATAAATCAGTTAATCATAGTTTGGTTTCTTTTGATACTTCAGCGACAACTTCTAAATTCAATGGCGTCTTCATTAACAACTACTGGGAAAATTCGTTATACAATTCATAAGGAATACTCCTTACGTTTGTTCTATGAAACAAGTGTTTAGCAATGTAAAAAAAAAAATTGTCACCATAAACATGCTTTATTAATTTCCAGTCATGAAATAAAATCATTGATATTGAGGATCACGGAGCTTATTATGATAACGCTGATGATTGACCAGGTGTCACGTGTCGCGTGTCCCACATTTTTCGGACAAAAATTGCATTCTCAGTAGTTATTTCAGAAACAGTTGTGCCCGTAACGGGACCTGCAACGTGGCTGCAGTTCCACGGCCAACAGGAAAGACAGGCCCCAGCGCAGACGTTATGCCACGTAAGCAAGGTAGTTCCGAGCCGGAGTGATCGCTAGCTTAGTGGCTGCCCGCAATGAGGCAGTGGGGTGTGCCCCAGCGGCCGGCCAGTCGGCTAGCGATCGAATCGGCTCGGAACTACCTTGTTTACGTGGCATGAATGTCTGCGCTGGGGCCTGTCTTTCTGTCGGCCACATGCAGTTTCTCGTGACGTCACAGCCCAACCTAAAGCACTAGATATACCGAGCTGAACAATCCGCCATTTTGAATCCCAATCCGACGACAGGTTGTATACTTTCTATGGTGTAGCGAAGGAAATCATCGAATATTTTGCGATTTGATTGTTCAACAGTGTGAAATGGTCGGTTGTGCCGCTCCAAACTGCTCAGATAATTGCAGACATGGTCGCTGTAAGTTTTATCGCTTTTCTTCAAACATACATCGGCGTAAAAGGTGGCTTGGAAATTCTGGACGCCAGGTATGGACGCCAAAATCAAGCAACTACCCACTCCCATGAACCACAGACATTGCCGAGGTGGGGTGGCTTGCGTGCCTCAACGATACAGATAGCCGTACCGTAGGTGCAACCACAGCGGAGGGGTATCTGTGGAGAGGCCAGACAAACGTGTGGTTCCTGAAGAGGGGCAGCAGCCTTTTCAGTAGTTACAGGGGCAACAGTCTGGATGATTGACTGAGCTGGCCCTATAACATCAGCTAATGTGGCTTTGCCACACAGCTACTGCGAACGGCTGAAAGCAAGGGGAAACTACAGCCGTTATTTTTCCCGAGGACATGCAGCTCTACTGTGTGAACATATGATGATGGCATCCTCTCGGGTAAAATATTCCGGAGGTAAAATAGTCCCCCATTCGGATCTCCGGGCGGGGACTACTCAGGAGGATGTGATCATCAGGAAAGACAATACTGGCATTCTACGGGTCGGAGCGTGGAATGTTAGATCCCTTAATCGAGTAGGAAAATTAGAAAATTTAAAAAGGGAAATGGATAGGTTGAAGTTAGATATAGTGGGGATTAGTGAAGTTCGGTGGCAGGATGAACAGGATTTCTGGTCAGGCGAGTACAGGATTATAAATACAAAATCAGTTTGGGGTATCACAGGAGTAGGATTGATAATGAATAAGAAAATAGGAATGCGGGTAAACTACTATGACCAGCACAGCGATCGCATTATCATTGTCAAGATAGATACGAAGCCAACACCGACAACAGTAGTACAGGTTTATATGCCAACTAGCTCTGCCGATGATGAGGAGATCGAAGAAATATATGAGGAGCTAAAGGAAATTATTCAGACAATTAAGGGAGAGGAAAACTTAATTGTTATGGGAGACTGGAATTCGGTGGTAGGACAAGGAAGGGAAGGGAAGATAGTGGGTGAATATGGTCTGGGCAAAAGGAATGAAAGAGGAAGCCGCCTGGTAGAATTTTGCACAGAACATAATTTAATTATAACAAACACCTGGTTCAAGAATCACAAAAGAAGGTTGTATACGTGGAAGAGACCAGGAGACACCGGGAGATACCAGATAGATTTTATAATGGTAAGACATAGATTTCGGAACCAGGTTTTGAAGTGTAGGACATACCCAGGGGCAGACATAGACTCTGACCATAACTTGTTGGTTATGAACTGTAGGCTGAAACTGAAGAAACTACAGAAAGGTAGGAATATAAGGAGATGGGACCTAGATAAATTGAAGGAACCTGAAGTTCTTAAGAATTTCAGAGGGAGCTTCAGGCAACAATTGACAGAAACAGGGGAAAATAAAACAGTAGAGGAGGAATGGGTAAAATTGAGAGATGAAATAGTGAAGGCAGCAGAGGACAAAATAGGTAGGAAGGCAAGACCTACAAAGAATCCTTGGATATCACAGGAGATACTAAATTTAATCGATGAAAGGAGAAAGTATAAAAATGCAGTAAATGAAACAGGCAAAATGGAGTACAGACGACTAAGAAATGAGATTGACAGGAAGTGCAAAATGGCTAAGCAGGAATGGCTAGAAGGCAAATGCAAGGATGTAGAAGAATGTATAAATAGGGGAAAAATAGATACAGCCTACCGGAAAATAAAAGAAACATTTGGCGATAAGAAAAACAGCTCTATCAATATCAAGGACACTGATGGAAAACCAGTTCTCAGCAAAGAAGGGAAAGCCGAAAGGTGGAAAGAGTATATAGAGGGGCTCTACAAAGGAAATGAACTTCGAGACACTATTGTAGGAAGGGAAGAGGATGTAGATGATGATGAAATAGGAGATACTATACTGAGAGATGAATTTGACAGGGCACTGAAAGACCTAAGTCGAAACAAGGCCCCTGGAGTAGATGATATCCCGTCAGAGTTACTGAAGTCTTTGGGAGAACCAGCCATGACAAAATTGTTTCACATTGTGTGTAAGATGTATGAGACAGGCGAAGTACCCTCAGACTTTAAGAAAAATGTTATAATCCCCATTCCAAAGAAAGCGGGTGCAGACAGATGTGAAAACTACAGAACCATCAGTTTAATAAGTCATGGTTGCAAAATATTAACACGAATTATATACAGAAGGATGGAAAAACTGGTAGAAGCAGACCTCGGGGAAGATCAGTTTGGGTTCAGGAGAAATGTAGGAACACGGGAGGCAATACTCACTTTACGGCTTATCCTAGAAGATAGATTAAGAAAAGGCAAACCAACATTTCTAGCTTTTGTAGATTTGGAGAAGGCTTTTGACAATGTTGATTGGAATAAACTCTTTCAAGTTCTGAAGCAAGCAGGAGTAAAATATAGGGAGCGTAAGGTTATTTGCAACTTGTACAAAAACCAGACAGCGGTTGTCAGAGTTGAAGGGCATGTGAGGGTTGCAGTGGTTGGAAAGGGAGTAAGACAGGGTTGTAGCCTTTCCCCAATGTTGTTCAATTTGTACATTGAGCAAGCTATAAAGGAAAGCAAGGAGAAATTTGGAGAAGGAATTAAAGTTCAGGGTGAAGAATTAAAAACATTGCGTTTTGCCGACGACATAGTAATTCTGTCAGATACAGCAAAGGCCCTGGAAGAGCAATTGAACGGCATGGACAGTGTGCTGAAAGGTGCATATAAGATGAACATTAACAAGAGTAAAACTAGGGTAATGGAGTGCAGTGTAAGAAAATCAGGTGATGCTGAAGGAATTAGACTAGGTAACGAAACAATAAAGGAGGTAGATGAGTTTTGTTACTTGGGCAGTAAAATAACAAATGATGGTCGCAGTACAGATGATATAAAATGCAGAATGGCAATGGGTAGAAAGGCGTTTTTGAAAAAGAGAAATTTGTTAACATCGAATATTGATTTAAGCCTAAGGAAGTCCTTTCTGAAGGCATTTGTATGGAGTGTTGCCTTGTATGGGAGTGAAACATGGACGATAAGCAGTGTGGACAGAAGGAGGATAGAGGCTTTTGAAATGTGGTGCTACAGAAGAATGCTGAAGATTAGGTGGGTGGATCGCGTAACTAATGAGGAGGTACTGAACCGAATTGGGGAGAAAAGAAATTTCTGGCATACCTTGACTAAAAGAAGGGATAGATTGGTAGGACACATTCTTAGACATCAAGGAATTGTGAATTTAGCGTGGGAGGGAAGTGTGTGGGGTAAAAATCGCAGAGGGAGACCAAGAGACGCGTATAGTAAGCAGATTCAAGTGGATGTGGGTTGTCGTTCTTATGAGGAGATGAAAAGGCTTGCTCAGGATAGAGTAGGGTGGAGAGCTGCATCAAACCAGTCTCTGGACTGAAGACCACAACAACAACAACCTGTGTAACGTTAAGAACAAAACCTTTTTGTTTATTTGTATTAGAAATAGTTATGCTCACATAGAGGTAGTAATAAAATATGGACCTAAACATGTAAGCAATGGTTTATTTTAAATTTGCTGCACATTGTTAACATGACACGACAAATAGTTTAAGGTTGCTTTTCTTGATTTTATTTAGACGAACTAAGGAGTTATTATAAGGCCTCTTAATTGTATTTTAAGTTATGCATTAGTGCAGCTGGCTTTACTGAGCTAGTGGTTTTTAAATTACATTATTTCGCATTAATTCAGTGTTTAATTTATGTGCGACTCTCAGCAAGGGAATGTGTAGACCTAAGCCAAACTCTGAAAACGATGTCTGAAAGAAAAGAAAAAAAAATAATAAACTGAACTTCGCAATGAATGGGAACAGTAAATAAGTCGTACATGAAAGGCATGAAATTCAAAACTTAGCATGCAACATTCACTTTACTTCAAAGTGCGTGCTACCAGAGAAACTTTATTTAGTCGTTATGTAACAAAACGAGAAGTTCAAAGTTTATTAAACACATTTTTGACGTAAGATCTTCTCTGAAGTATGGTGTGTGCAAAATATACTAACAGGGGAAGTATTGTATCTCTACTTAACATTATTCGTTAACTGTTTTCGAATGCAACTCTTAGTTACCGTAAATGTATGTGGATGCACAATTTATAAACCAGAAAATACGATAGTTATACCGTATTTTAACTGTATTTGGTAAATATTCGGAACGGCAACATATGCCTTAATATTGTAAAAAGATATAAAATAGCCAAGATCGCTTATCATCAGTTTTTATTAATGACGACCGGTTTCACTGAACTATGTCACCATCATCAGGTAAAATAAAATATTTTACAAGGCCATAATCTTGTAATGTCAAATAGTTGTTATATAAAACGATTTACAGTACATAGGTGCACTATGTCATTATAATAAAACGTAATTATCACCGTGAGTGACAAAAGCAAACTCCTATAACGTAAACCAACTCAATATGCCTTAATATGGAATGTAAGTGAATGTATCATATCTCTAAACATCCATCTAATCACTAACTTTAAGTTGCTTGCCTCTTACAGCGAAATGTAAGCAAATAAATTTACTATTTAGTAATATTTTCTGCATTAGGAAAGTATATTTATGCTGTTGTGTACGGTGTGATCGCTACGCTGGACGATTTGTGTGTATGACAACAACGTGTGATCGTTTCGTTGTTCTGTGCCGAAATGTAGAGGAAATTAAGAGTGTGGTCCATAAATAATTTCCTCTACATTTCGGCACAGAACAGCGAAACGGCATTTTGTCAGTAAAAAAGAGGTCACACGTTGTTCTCATACACACAAATCGTCCAGCGTAGCGATCACACCGTACACAACAGCAATTTACATAATAAATACACTCCTGAACGAAAGAATGCACTATAAACAGCGTGCACTGCTAATGTTTACAATCTTTCGGAGGACTCTAAGCCTCTCAACGCCGCCATGTTGTGACGTCGTGCGCAGGCTTTCTTCTATTGGGGGTGCTGCGCACATGCGTCTAATTCTAGGCAGGGAATCTGTTCTGACTTCATCAGAATGACACGAAGTGTTTAGCAGTGCCACCTGGTGGCGTGGCCTGTAAGCTCCTCTACTGCTGTACGTGACGTCACTCATGTTTTCGTCGCAGCCAACGTGTGTTTGTTTACCGACGATAAGCAGTACAAGACTACAAACTTTTCTGCAGGTGTCCAACCGTAGCTTCGGTTAGAATAATTAAATGTTTACTCCCGACTGTAATGACAGACTAATCCGTATTCTGACTTGTACATGGAAGCATGTGATTATTTGAAACCAATGGAAAGGCAACGAATATAGTTTGGTTGTTTATCGGCGTATAAAGAACTGCTTGTTATTGTAACTACACTCAGTTGGTTGTATATATACGCGACGTTTGAGGAAATTCTGTTATAAATTCAGAAGTATAGGTAGTGAAGATTGCTATTTATTATTTGTTGATAATCGGTATCGCCAAAAGATTGTTGCTGTCGTGTGATCTCGTGCTTATGCTTTCAATACAACCGTATTATTTGAAGAATTCTTGTTTTCATAACTCACAGTTTGTACTAATGAAAGATGAATTTGCCTTTTCATCTGCAGCGTTGATAATAAATGCGGAAAAGTGAACAAAATATGTAAAAAATAACTTATAGGCCTACATAAAGTGCAACGTTCCCATACGTTCCCATACGAAACACTTGTTGCAATCCGCCATCATATACACAGAATGGGAAAACCGCTTCATTCAAAAAAGATGGACGTCATGAAACACTAGCCAATCACCGAGGCCCTTCGGATGACGTCAGACCCGATTCCCTGCCTAGAATTAGACGCAGGTGTGCTGCGCCAGCTCACCGGCTGTTCGCTGTGGCACGCCCACCGCCCCGTAGCGGCCGGCCAATGAGGTGGCGGCCGGAGCCTTTACGTGAGACGTAGGCACGGCCAGCTGTGAGACCTTGTTGTGTTGTTCACCTGCACACACGCTCGGCGCAGCCTAGGCGTGTGGAGAGCCGCATTCGACAACAGCTGACGGCCGCAGAAGCGACGCCTCGCGAGCCGGTGAGCGCTCCCTAGCTCGCGGGGGAGCACGCGAGCTGGAACAGCTCGTGGTGGCTCGTGGCTTTCTAGGTGGTGTCGCCTCGGCAGGCCACGCGCTGCGCCGCCGGTGCCCCCGCGGCAGTAGCCGTTACTCCTGCTTCATTTTGCGCGCTGCTGTGTCCTTATCGCCGCGCTGTGTCCGCGGCAGGGCTTTCTCTCACTTTCGGCGAAACGAATTTCTGGCTGTTGGGAGCACGCATCGGGCTGCGTGCCGCCCGCGCCCAGGACGTGACGACATTACTTAATTGCGGCGATGCGCGCTCTTCGCCGCATCCACGTCTCGCGCATTTGTCGTGCAGTAAACACGGCCGCGATAAGGCGCCCAAGGCTGCGCGCCAACTTTGCCCCGAGGGGCCGCTGCGTAACGGGCGACATCACGTTCTGAACGTGCTGAACACGTTTACTGGAACGAAAAAGCGGATAGTAGATTGAGCAATGACTGACAGCTTGAGTATGTTTGCAGGCATGAATTTTGGCAATGCAAAGTTCATGGTTGAAGATGTTCGACTAATCGGGAAGATATTTAGCTGTAATGTGTATAGGGAGCAATTATAGATATATATGGATGATAAACAACAAGCAGCTGTAAATATTTCCTTGAATGAAATAAATCGTAATTTGAGTCACTGTACTAGGTTTAGATGGAATACCAAAGTGCGGCGAATGATAATTTGTACCAGGCCGGGATTCGAACCTGGGATCTCCTGCTTACTAGGCAGACGCGTTGACCACTCCGCCACCAAGGACAAAGTGACCAGCTCGACTGCATCAGGGAGAACAGACCATAAGGTATCGAGACACAATTAATTGTCGTCAGAAGCCCAGCCTCAGCTTGTATATGCTTATATATTTTTGAAGACGTTACAGCGTTCAATGACTGAAATAAATCGCAATTTGCGATCAGTTATGGCTTCACTGTACTAGGTTTACTTGGAATACCAAAGTGCGGGCCGCGGTGCAGTAGCCGAGCGGTCTAAAGCGTCTCGCTGCGCAGCGCGCGGTTGCTCGCCGTGGAGGTTCGAGTCCTCCCTGGGGCATGGGTGTGTGTGTTTGTCCTTATGTTAGTTTACCTAGGTTTAAGTAGTTTGTAAGCTACGGACTGATGACCACGCAGTTTGGTTCAAAATGTTCAAATGTTTGTATAGTCTATGGGACTTAACTACGGGGTCATCAGCCCCTAAACTTACAAACTACTTATGAACTACTTACGAACTAGGACGGCACAAATATCCAAGCCCGAGGGGGGGATTCGAAGCCCCGACCGTAATGGCCGTGCAGACCCTGACTGGAGAGCCTTAGTCTTCTCGGCCACCGCGGCCGGCCGCAGTTTGGTCCGATAGATTTACAAACATTTCATTTCCATAGTGCGGCGAATGAAATTTTGTGCTCGGCCGGGATTCGAACCCGTGATCTCCGGCTTACTACGCAGACGCGTTGACCACTCCGCCACCGAGGACACCAGAGGACTCTTCCTTGCACGTCTCCTGCCACACGCAAATCTCCATTCGCAACGCTGTCTCTTTCCTATACCACAGCCTGTAATTAATTGTGTCTCGATACCTCATGGTCTGTTCTCCCTGATGCGGGAATACAGTATTGTGGCTACGAGCATTACAGAACAAATAGGCTGTCATATAGGGAAGAGACAGCGTGGCGAATGGCGATTTGGGAATGGCGGGAGACGTGCAGGGAAGAGTCCTCTGCAGTCGGGCTGGTCACTGTGTCCTCGGTGGCGAAGTGGTCAACGCGTCTGCCTAGTAAGCAGGAGATCCTGGCCTCGAATCCCGGTCGGGCACAAATTTTCATTCGCTGCACTTTGGTATTCCATCTAAACCTAGTACAGTGAAGCCTTAACTGATCGAAAATTGAGGTTTATTTCACTCATTGAACGCTGTAATGTCAAAAATATATAAAAAGTATTTCCTTGTTGACGAAAATATATAGTGCTCAAAACACACTAGAAATCAGCTGTCATATCATTCACAATATACATATGGTAATGTATTTTATTCAGATATTGGTTACAAATGTAGTATGTGTGTGATAAAGTACGAGTAGAGGACCCGAATGAATGCTTCGCACCGTTAGTGGAATGACTATAAAGTTAGGAAAAATGGAAGTAAAATTGGATGTTCAGACATAGCTTTGAAATGAAATAGTTTGATCCGCTGAGCATTGTTAGGTCAAAGAAGAACTGCGTATCTTAATTAGAACCGAAGATATCGTATAACATACCGATTAAAATATTCAATGCAAGGACAGAAGGATATCGCGTTTGAATAAAAATAATGGATGGAGAGATTTAATTCTGATACTCGATGACAAATATGCGATTGAATACCTTTTGTTTCAAGTAAAAATGAAGGTAATCGGTCAGATAAAACGGCCTGACCGACTGACTTTAGTTTACAGCAAGGACATCGCCATAAGAAATATATGGAAGGAAATCGCGGTTGAGTATAGAAAAAGGAAGGCGGCAGTTATGTAAATTCTGATACTTGATGACAAATCTGTGAATGAATACCTTTCGTTCAAAACAAAATTCAAGGAAATGCGCCGAGTAGTTTGGTCTGGCCGATTGACTTTACTTTTCGTAGATTCTTTTAATGTATAAGAAGATATTTGGTGTATCAACTCTTTTCTTGAGGTTTACATGGCGTATGCTTAGAGGGAGGCACCATGGTGCTACCATAATAACGAAAAAGTCATTCTCATTGCCTTCTAATACGATGTGTGATCACCTCGGATGGCCAGTACAATTGCACACCTGCGTGGTATGTACAGTGAGAGGTTATCGATTAGCTCTTGAAGATTTGAACATTCTTCCATGAGTGCAATATCCTGCTCTGCAACCGTTGTGGGAGGTGCTGGTGTGTCTCCATAGCGTCTCCCAGGTACCGGGTGATCAAAAAGTTAGTATAAATTTGAAAACTTAAAAAATCACGGAATAATGTATATAGAGAGGTAAAAATTTATACACATGCTTGGAATTACATGGGACTTTTTTCTTCTTCGAGGAACTACGTGATTCTGGTTTTGTAATTACTACCGTGACGGGTGAAAGGTATGTGGAATGTAGCTTTACAGATTTAGGGTTTGGACTTTTCAGGAGGGAAACTCACAGTTATGGTATACGGCTCTGGTGTATTGGTTCTCCTTTGTCAAAGTTAGGATATTTCTTTACTAAAATCGGTAATAGAAGTTAGTGTCACGCCTCTGTATTATGTCTAAGGTAAATGTAGACTGCTAGACAATCGAGCGAGGCTTTGGGGAAAATGATATTTCACGGGCCACTTCTGCTGACCTGACATACCACCGAGCGTTTTCCTATCAGAATGGCGACTCAGAAATTGTCAGCGATAAAACTCATGGTTCCACACTCGGACATTAGTGGCATACTGCTACTATTCTGCGAAAGACTAAGATTTTAGATACTTAACAGTATGTGGACCCATGGTCAACACAAACTCAGACATGGAATGATTAGTGGTACCGATAGGGGATCTGAAAACGATTATGTAGTTATAAATTTCTGGAAGGCGCTCGAGACAGCACCTCATAAGCAACTTCCAATGGAATTTCATACTTGTGAAATTACGTCTCAGTAGGGTGATTGGATTCGTGATTTCCTGTCAGAAATGACACAGTTGGTAGTAATTGACGAAAAGTCCTACAGTAAAACAGTAGCTATAGCTGGCGTTCCCCAGGGGAGCGTTATAGGGCCCGTACTGTTCTTTGTCTTTATAAACGATTTACCAGAATATCTGAGCAGTTCTCTCTGTCTATCGGCTAGTGAAGGAAGTAGAAGATCGAAAGCAACCGAAAAACGAACTGCAGAAGATAAGTGCATTGTGCCAAAACTCGCAATTAACCCCAAATAATTAAAAGTGAAAGGCTTCTATATTAGCATTCAAAGAAATCGGTTAATAAGTCAAATAAAATATAAAAGGCCTAAGTTCAACTAAGTATCTATGAGTTACAATTACGAACAACTTAAATTGGAAAGAACACACAGAAAATTTCGAAGAAGATGCAACAGGCAAACTGCTTTCATTAGACTCGTCCATACTATTTTGGGGTATTGTTGCGCAGTATAGGCTACTAAATGTTCAAATGTCTGTAAATCTTTCGGACCAAACTGCGTGGTCATCAGTCCGTAGCTTACAAACTACTTAAACCTAGGTAAACTAACCTACGGACAAGCACACTCACCCATGCCCCAGAGAGGACTCGAACCTCCACGGCGAGCAACCGCGCGCTCCGCAGCGAGGTGCTTTAGACCGCTCGGCTACTCCAGCGAGGCTATGGGCTACTCATTACGTGAACTGACCAAGGACAAATAAAAAGGTCAGAGAATGGCAGCTGGCTTTGTATTATCTTGGTGTAGGAGAGAAAGTGTGTGCACTAATTGTTCGTTGCGGCGAGATTGATTTGCGAAATTTCTTTGAGCAAGTTTCTCCTCAGAATAGGAACATATTTTGTTAGCACGCTCTAAAGTAGGCAGACTTGATTATTGTAATGAAATTAAAGAAATCAATTTGAAAAAGGAAAACCTTAGGTGTTCCTTTTTTCCGGCGCGCTGTTAGAGATTGGATCGTTAGAGACATATTATGTAAACGGTTCGATGATCTCTCTCCCAGGCACATAAATGTAGATGCAGCAGCCATGTTACAGTTTTCAACTATTCCCGGTACCCATGATGATGAAAAAAAAATGCTTCAGTTTCCTGGAGGGAAGTTTAGACGGAAAAAGAAAAGAAACTATAGTGGAAGACAGAGAGCGGAGAACATCCAGCAAATAATTGAGGGCGTAGGGTGCAAGAGCTGCTCTGAGATGAAGAGGTTGGCGTAAAAGAGATTTACGTGGCGGACCGCATCATGGCGTAAAAAGAAAGGAAGAAAAATGGCGGCGATTTTTTCCAACTCAAAACAAAGCAGGACGCCCCCTCAGCCAAGTAAGTCATGCTACGCAGTGAGCTTAGAATAGAGAGAACACACACCTATCGACTCATTCTGTACTCGTTTCTATAGTCAGCGCGCGGTTCCGTTCCCAACCATCTCATTGGTTGCTTAGATTCCCCGCGGGAGATGTTTGTCTGCTAACACCCTGGGCTAAACAGCTTTTATGTCTCAACTCTTTACTTCAAAATCCGCAATTGTTCGTTTTGTATACAAAGACGCCGTTTCTTGCTTCAAGTTACTTATTTTTTCCAGCCGCATTTCATTCTTTATTTCAAGGCATCGTCTGATGGTCTAGAAACTACTGTTTTTATGTAAATATATTTTTAAAAAATCCATATTTTTTCTAAATAAAATGTACTTAGAGTTAATCATCTTTCGTGTTTGGCTACGGCGGATTAGCCGTGCGCTTTGGGGCGCCGTGGTGTGGTGCGCGCGGCCGTTCGCCGTCGGGGCTGTTTGTGTTGTTCTTAGGACAGTTTACCTTAGTTTAAGTACTTTGCAAGCTACGGACTTATGACCAAGCATTTAGTCAAAAAATGTTCAAAGTTTGTTAAGTTTATGGGACTTAACTACGGGGTCATCAGTCCCTAAACTTACAAACTACTTATCAACTACCTTATACTAAGGAAGGCACAAATATCCATGCCCGAGGGGGGGATTCGAACCCCCGACCGTAGTGGCCGTGCAGACCGTGACTGGAGCGCCTCAGTCCCCTCGGCCACCGCGGCCGGCAAGCATTTAGTCCGATAGATTTACAAACATTTGAACATTTGATCTCTCGTGTTTGGGTTTTACTGCTCTTACCATATCGTCACAGCCTGTAACATCACAGCTGAAACACGTAAAAGCACAAAAAATTACATGATTGGGCGTCAGATGTCAGAGTGTGGCAATTACGCCAAACTGTGACCATAAGGGAAGAACAGAAAAACGCAAACACGAAAGATGATGAACTGTAAGTAGCCACTTACTACTTGCTTTAGAAAAATAATCTACAAATACTACAGCTAAGAACGAAATTTCTAGAAGTCAGTGAGGATGGCTTGAGGTAAAAGAGGTAAGGCGTCTGGGAAAAATAAATTCCAGAAAGGAAACGGCGTTTTTATTTCCAAAAAGGAATAAATTGGTGCTTATTGCGGAAGATGAAAAAAAAAAAAAACTTGTTATCCGACATTTGATTTCGATTATGTTTGTGGATCATTAAGTCCTTTGGTTACAACTGAAACTCTCAACACTGACATGGTTGACGACTATTCCGTCATGTGTGCAGACATGGTGGGTCACATGAACTGACTGGGTGAAAAAGGTTGAGGAGGTTTGTGAATGAACATGAGTTGTATTTCTCCGTGTGTTTCTATCCTCCGCCAGTGAAAAGATGCCTTTCACCGAGGCCTGCAACTGGGTCATTCCATGTCAAATCAATCACTCACCATCTCAGATTTTAATGAAATTTGGCACAGAGGTATCCCACATGTAGATTAAGAAAAATACCCAATTTTGTTGAAATCCATCTTGAAAACACGATGATCTGAAGTTGTCAAAAATCACCAAAAACACCTCGCAGCCATAATTTCAAATTGTTGTAGCAACTCTCCTAATTAAGCTACAATGATGGGAGATGTGTCATTTCCAGCATTATCCTTGAGCTTTCCAATGATATATGACACATTATGGATTTGAGATGAAAACTGTTTTTCAAATTTAAATGAAAATTAAAATTTTTAATTTCTCAAAAAGCACTTCTTCAAAAAGTTTCAAATAATCGTATGTAATACTTTACATTATTCTTAACTAATGCCCTGAGTATGAAAGTGGGACTGTCATGGATTTACACATTTATAAAATTTCAAAAATTTGGTTGTGTCCGATATACATTTCACGCCTCGTTAAATGTTTCTGAGCTACCAACATCATGATTTAGCCAGCTTTGGGTGCGTAAAACTAACTGAACACAATAATCTTCCCGCAGCGCGATAAATAGGGACCTTGAGTTTCCGTATATATATATATATATATATATATATATATATATATATATATATATTAGGCATTGTATACGAGGCGCGTCCAGAAAGTAAGTTCCGTTTGGTAATAAAATGAAATTCTACACAGATACAGAAGAAATTTTTATTGCACAAAATTCTACAACTCTTAAACTACTTTTCCGCATAACTGCCGAAATTTGCAGGCACTTGTCATAGCGTGCCACAAGTTTTTGCATGCATCCTTCACAGAAGGTTACCGCCTGTGTATTCAACCATGTGGTAACAGTTTATCATCGTTGAAGTGTTGACCACCAAGGACAGATTTTAGGTGTAACAAGAGATGAAAGTCGCTAGGAGAGAGGTCCGAGCTGTATGGAGGATGATCAAACAGGTCCCATTGAAATTTCCGTAAGATTTGTTTGGTCACATTCGGTGTGTGAGATCAGGCATATTGTGATAAAAAATTTTTTTGACAGGAATCCTCCTCTTACACCTAAAATCTGTCCTTGGTGGACAACACTGCAACGATGATGACGAGCTGAAAGAACATGTTACCACGTGGTTGAAAACACAGCAGGCAATATACTATGAAAAAGGCACACAAAACCTTGTGCCATGCTATGACAATTTGCCTACAAAATTTCGGAAGCTATGTAGCAAAGTAGTTTAATAGTTGTAGATTTTTGTACAATCAATATTTTTTTTGTATCTATACCCGTTCGTTTTATATAACCAAATGGAGCTTACTTTCTGGACGCGCCTCGTATTTTACTGAAGGCTTCTGATTTTCACAATATTGTGCTACATGAGGACTGTCTGGATCTGTTTAACGTGCAGTAAGGAGATAAAAGCCATGGAATAACGCTATCCACAAATACAGATCTCGATAATGGTGCATCACAAATTATAAAAGGGCGGTACACTTCGCCAAAACTGTCATTTGTACTCCGAAGAAATCTGTGTAAAGGTTTTATACGTGATTGTGGCCGGACTACGTTAATTAATAGACTTTCTATGCGGAATGATAGTTGGAGAAAGAACATTTCATTTCGAAAATCGTTAGGGAATTCAATACTCCGAAATCTGCAGTGTAGTGTGCTAAGAATACAAGAACAACGCAGCGCCCGATGGCCTTCACTTACCGACCATAAGCAGCAGTATTTGCGCATCGTACAGTCCAATAGATGTCACATCCATCACTAAGCATTGATTTTGTTTTGCTCTAATTTATTAGGAAAAAATATAAAATTTCGAATTTATTTTGTGTAATGATACATTTAACCCTACTGTGTGGAATATTTTCCATGTATGTAATTCATTTACGTATTTTTCATGGGCGCTACTCTTGTATTGAACCTACAGTATGAATTACAAAATTACGTAAAGCTGTACGGAAGAAATTGGAGAAAGTCTTCTCCACAGGGAAAAGGGTAAAGGGGTGCGGCTCAGTTTGACAGTTCCTTCTTTCTCTATCACATGAATGTAATTAAAGGTAAGTTCAATCAGGTTATTTTAATCCCGTTTCAGGTTTTGTGCTACTTTCATTTGTTTACTTTTTGCATTGCGTTGAGCTCCTTCCGGTATTTTGCTATTATGAACCTATGTGTTTAAGTTAGTATGAATAACAATAAATCCTACGTATATGGCAGTATCTACTTATAAGTATACTGAATATTACTTACAAAAGTTTTGAAAGTTGTTTAACTAGGGGAAAAAACTGATTACCTACTTCTTAAGATTTGTAACTGCGAGTGACTAATGCTGCTTACTCATACTCCGGAGGGAAGATGCTGGAAAATTCGTGACATGGGCCTCCAACCGCGGGGCCAATACTACTTACATCTGAGTTGGTAACACTACAGTTCTTCTACCTATTACTGTTTATTGCTTTTATGTATTCGATGGGAGAAGTATCGATTATGAATGTAATATATGAATGTAATGAAATGTTTGTAGAGCTTATGGGCTTAACTACGGGGTTATCAGTCCCTTAACTTAGGCCTACAAACTACTTACGCACTAGCTAATACTAAGGACGGCACAAATATCCATGCCCGATGGGGGATTTGAACCCCCGACCGTAGTGGCCGTGCAGACCGTGACTGGAGCGCCTCAGTCCCCTCGGCCACCGCGGCCGGCAAGCATTTAGTCCGATAGATTTACAAACATTTGAACATTTGATCTCTCGTGTTTGGGTTTTACTGCTCTTACTATATCGTCACAGCCTGTAACATCACAGCTGAAACACGTAAAAGCACAAAAAATTACATGATTGGGCGTCAGATGTCAGAGTGTGGCAATTACGCCAAACTGTGACCATAAGGGAAGAACAGAAAAACGCACTAGCTAATACTAAGGACGGCACAAATATCCATGCCCGATGGGGGATTTGAACCCCCGACCGTGGTGGCCGTGCAGACCGTGACTGGCGCGCCGCAGACCGCTCGGCCACCGCGGCCGGCAGATGTAATGTAATATCTGTATTAAGACCTTTGTGGCCATCTATATAATGTAAGGATTTTGTATAGGGAATTATTACTTATTTTTGTAATATTAATATTATGAAAAGGTATATTATGACAATGTTTTTTAAAATAATTTTTAACAAACTTTATAATTCGCTGGTTCATGCACAGGGAATTAAATTGTTAAAATTATATATATATATATATATATATATATATATATATATATATATATATATATATATATAACCTGTATTGCGGCTGGTAGGAAACATAACTGTGTGTGCGCGAGATGTAAAAGGTGGGAATCGGTGGGAGAATCTTAGAGTAGCGTGGTCTGTAAGTGAAATAAGAAGAGTCGAGTCCTGGGCAGCGTAGTGGTAATTCCTCCGTGACGAACTGTGGCTTGTTGAGGCATATATTTCTGGAAGTAACCGCAAGTTTGCCTTGGGTGTCACCGGAGTTGTCCTATTTAAGCTGGCCGTTTAATATGGAGCTCAAAAATATAGTTTTTCAACGCCAAGAAGTAGTTTTGTGAGCTCAAAGCTATTATGCAAGCAGGCCACTCTTACCGCCAAAAAGTTGTTACATCTAGAAACTTCGACGTTTTCACCACCATCACTACAGGACAAACAAGTAAAAAGTTTTTCTTAGCTTGTAGTGTAATGAACCAGCAATGTGTTTAACTAATAATTATCTGCATTGGCCTAAACTTTGTGTTAAGCACCCTGATATATCCAAATCATTGTTCCTAGACAGGGTCCTTTCCTAGTGAATACTTTTCCGAGTATCCTATTTTTAAAAACAGAAAACTGATTTCAAATAGTGCGACTGATAGTTTTTTTTAAATTAGTGTCATTTATATAATTTAGTATGAATATTTGATCATTTTACAAAGTGTGGCTATGGAGACATTTACACGATAACTTTTGTACAGCAACCAGTTGCCACTTCATCTTATTATTATAGTATTGGCACAGTTTGTTTTAGCTGTTGGTTAAAGATAATTGCAGAAATAATAAGCGTTTAGCTAAATTTCAATAGTTTCACATACAAAGTTTCTTGCTACCAAAAATATACTGCTGGCACTAATATTTATTATAAAACAAAAGGAGAGTATATTGTCATTCATTGTAATGAATCCATTACTGTAACTTATGACTAGAGCCGTTCAACAAGGTAAGGTGTGTGTGTGTGTGTGTGTGTGTGTGTGTGTGTACATAGTTTTTGATACTGCTAAACTGTTTTGTGAATAACAGTGATATTATGTACAAAAGTTAATGCTCTTCCCTGAAATGTACATATTATCTGTGAAAATGTTTAGTTGCCTTTGGTCAAACCGCCTTAACAGTCGTTCAGTTCAGTAGGAAACAAAATATTATTTGAAAAGTTAAATTTCAGAAACTTGATCTTAAAGTTTTCAGGAATAGGACAGACTTGTTTCTCTTAACTTGGTGCATAAAGTTTTTAGATTACCACCTTTGTCAAGCAGTTCACAAACAACCAAATTTATTATTTTTCCATAGTTAACTGAAAGAATAGTTTGTATTACAATTTTCATACTTAATCAGACCACAATCCTTGAATCCATAGTGTCCATTATAAGTGATTGCTATTTATTTATAAATCTGTTGAACCACTTAATTGCTATAGCGGTGATCTAGCTTTTGTGTGCTTGGTGATTTACTTAACTATAGACTGTACATTTTCAAAATTCCATGTACTTCAGTACCAGGTGTAGGGTTAAAACGAGAATGCTTATTACAGTTAGTTGCTGGTACATATTTGCCCAATTAGGCTGGCGACCTTTTTCTTTAATAACTGCAGTTATTCACTTTAGTTTACATCGTGCCTGGTGACATTAATTCTGAATATCCTTTACCTATCAACATTTCGAAATCTTCGGAAAGACAGTCACATAAACGATTCCTTATCCATTAGTGCACACTTCACGGTCATAACAGAATCCTGTAAAAGGGTGTAACATTAGTAGTTGCGTTTCGTAATTTGGTGAGAGGTTTCAGACTTGTTCTGTAATTTCTTGCGAATTGCGAGTCGTAATTGTGGGTGTAGTAAATACTGCATCTTCGAGCGAATGATCATGTTATTTATGCTAAGTAATTTTTCGTGATATGTTGAAGTACTTTTAATGTAATCTCAGTTTAATCAGCTGCAGCTCCTCCAGATTCTGGTTTCGCGGAAAGATAGTGATGGCACTAATTTTCAGAGATAGCATTCTGTTGTATCATATACGTTCTGCTATTTTTTTTTTCGTGAGAATTTACCAAATTACTTTCATAATCTCTCTTTATAAACATCTCGTATCAAGGTGTTTGTGTTCGTACTCCTCAGGAATGGCTGAACCGATTTTTATGCAATTTTTATGGGTATGTGGTGAGTATGAGAGTAGTTCGTAAAGTATGTGTCTTAACGGTAGGTGATTAGGGTATCCATACAGGAATTTTTTTAAGTATTTTTAGACTTGACGCGGTTGGAAACCAGAGGGCATTTCATTGAATATTATCGATGCGAGACTTTGCATAAAAAATTGTTACTCCACTAAATTTCGGGAACTTCTTGTACTATCTCGGTTGTGTAACGTTCAGCGCTCGCTCCATTCTTTTAAGCTCGCGCTCCGCACCTATGAGCATGCGGCCAGAGATAACATTCGCCAGAGAGGTTGGTTGGCGACAGGGAAGTTATCTGCATTTGTTTTGTATCACAAAGCAGTGAATTTATAAGAAATATTTAAGTGTTTCGTGATTGTAAAATCAAATACATTATCTGTATACCGTTTTCATCAGTATGTGAATAATGCCAGGGAGGTGCATGGGGACCCATTTGAGCCGTCATACGATTAATTGAAGAAACATGTGAATTAGTAGAGCAAAGAGCAGACGAACAAACCCACTGCGCATGTGGCAGTTGCGTACATCACAATCACAAGAGGCACGAGCTGAACGAAATCAGCAACGACAATCGGAGCGGAGACAAGACACGAGAATTTTATATAGAGAGATATCAGTTGTAATACTAAGTATTATCTGTTGTGTTTCAAATCGGTTTGTTCGATAAAAATGTTATCAGGGTGTTTGTCTGAGTGAGTGCAGATTTCTGTTTCCTCCAAATGTTCCCCATTTATCCTTCTGACATTTACGGTAAAATGTTGAGGGTATTTTAGAGTATCCCATGTAGATGTAGATCTACTGGCAGAAACTGGATCTCATCGGGATATCCAGAATGACACACAAAAATAGTGACTGAGGTATATAATAAGTCGATCGACAATATTTTTTGTGACTAATAGATCACAAAAACGCCGATAACCCAGTTTATAAGTCTATGTGTATTCATTCTTGAGGATAGAAGTGGGACCTCGGTGGTCAGTTCAGTTTTTGCAAAAAATTTTCCAACAGCTGTTAACGTTATAATTTTATTTAGGCGACTAGTTTCGATACATCAATTGTACCATCTTCAGACTCCAGTAGTGAATATTTGGATAAGCTCCTCCAATTCATATGTTTGGACCTCAACTAGCATCCATTTTACCAACCTCCAGTATGTGCCAACGCTGCAACTATTAACTATCAACTAACAGTAGTTAATGGTTGCAGCGTTGACACATACTGGAGGTTGGTAAAATGGATGATTTCCGTTTTATGTTTATGACATTTCAAGTGCAGTTAGTATGTGGTACACTTGATAATGGCGAAAATGCCGAAACGAGCTCGTCGCATTGTAAAAATAAATATATAAATAAAATAAAAGGCTGGAAATGAAATTAAAATAAGTCATTCTTCGATCTTGTAGATGCGGCTGATCCACTCGAAAGGAAAATGTTGAATTCAAAGAGGTTATTTTTTATAAGGCTGCTCTATTGAGTATTAACACCTTATTCTACATCTATTCTCCGCTCCAGCACCACCGCCACTATTTTCCTCCTCAGAGTGCGTACTGTTCGCACGAAGAACGCTTGCTGGTCAGCCTCCGCGAGGTCTCAAATCTTTCTAATTTTATCGTCATGTACGTAATAGAAAACAACGTTTGAGTCTTCTAGAAACGTGCGCGCTCGGCATTTTAGCAGGAGAAAATACCGCGATGTACAACGGCCCTCTGGAAGCCTCTGCCACTTCAGTTGAGTAAACCCTCTTGACATTTTCGCGACTACTAAAGCCCTTTTACACGATCGACTTTCTTGTCTCAAATTGACTTCTCGAGACGAGTGGGTCTACTGCAGCGCCTCTGGCGTGTTATTGCTGAACTTAGTTTCGTCTGTCTCGAGTGGCCTGTTTTGTTAGACGTTAGCACCAATATTGTAGAGCTGTCTGCTGTGCACTTTCGCACTTGAATGATGAAGTGAAATTGTACGGAAACTTTTTATTTAAGAACAAGGGGTGATTCTGGAGATTTTTAATGATAGAAGGAAAAGACATTTGGACGTTCTTGTCAAAGGCCACATGGTAAATTATCTACACTTTTGAGGACTGAAAGGAAGGAAAGGCGTCGTCAAAACATTTGAAAACATATATATTTCATTTTCTCGAGAAAATTACACGCATAGACACACCAACCAATTAATACACTCCTGGCCATTAAAATTAAAACACCACGAAGATGACGTGCTACAGCCAGGAAGAAGATGCTGTGACATGCAAATGATTAGCTTTTAACAGCATTCACACAACGTTGGCTCCGATGGCGACACCTACAACATGCTGACATGAGGAAAGTTTCCAATCGATTTCTCATACACAAACAGCAGTTGACCGGCGTTACCTGTGAAACGTTGTTGTGATGCCTCGTGTAAGGAGCCGGCCGCGGTGGCCGAGGGGACTGAGGCGCTCCAGTCACGGTCTGCACGGCCACTACGGTCGGGGGTTCTAACCCCCTTCGGGCATGGATATTTGTGCCGTCCTTACCAGTGTAGCTGGTAAGTAAAACGGCCAGATCAAGTACGCTAGACAGTACGGGGCAATTCACTCCCTCCGCCGCAACTCAGTTGGCAATAACACGCCGCTCGACACGTATGAACACCATCTATCTGCTGTCGCCCTGTGTCTTCGTGCCGCTCTCTGTTTCCAGTTATCCGCTTCTTGTGGTCAGCAACATGGATCATTGGAGTTAGGGTGCAACGGTTAAGTTTATTTCTGTTTACGTAGAACAGTATGATTATGGAACGTAAAATATATTGTACTGAAATAGTAAATACATAAAAACATATGAACTGCTTCAGCTCTTCCTAAAGAGCGACACAAACTTTTGGAAGAAATGAGGAAACAGTTGACTTTTCCTAGTAGAAAGAGGTGTGTCAAGGTCCTTAGACTACACCCAGTATCAAGAAGGTGCAACACTGCAAGCAGTTTATTTTCTGCAGGTATGGCTTAGATGAGTACGGCATATCGCCCCAAATTTGCGACTCGATAGGGGATTTCCTGTGAGATACAATATAGTTTGTAGTAATCGATCGTAAAGCATCGACTAAAACAAAGGTGATACCGTGCGTTCCACAGGGTTGTGTTATTGGTCCTCTGCTGTTCCTTATTCACATAAACGATTCGGGAGAAACTCTAAGAAAGTCGTTTAACGTCTAGTAAATCATCTGAAGATCAAAACCAATTGCAGAACGATCTACATAAGATATCACTATGGTGTAAAAATTGGCAGTTGACTCTAAATAATGAGAAGTGTGAAGTCGTCCGTATGAGTACGAAAAGAAATTCGTTCAACTTTGTTTACAAGATAAATCAATCAAAAGTGAAGGCCGTAAACTCCACAAAATACCTAGGAATTACATCAGACCTAAACTGGAAAGAACACGTAGATAATGTCGTGGGGAAAGCGAACCAGAGACTGCGTTTTATTGGCAGAACCCTCAAAAGATGTCACAGAACTACTAAAGAAACTGCATACACTACGCTTGTCCGTCCTTTTTGGGGTATTGCTGCCCAGGTGGGATCCATATCAGGTGGGTTTGACGGACGACGTCGAAAGAGTCCAAAGAAGGGCAGCTCGTTCGTATTGTCACGATACAGGGGAGACAGCGTTTCGAAAATGATCCAGGATCTGGGATGGGAATCATTACAACAACGGCGTTTATCGCTGCGTTGTGGGCTACTTACGAAACTCCAATCACCAACGTTCTCCTCCGAATGCGAAAATATATTGTTGACTCCCACTTACATTGGTAGAAATGATCATGAGAATAAAATACGAGAAATCAGAGCTCGATCGGAGAGATTCAGGTGTTCTTTCTTCCCGCGCGCTATTCCAGAATGGAATGGGAGATAAACAGTATAAAGGTGGTTCGATGAACCCTCTACCAAGCACTTTAATGTGATTTGCAGAGTATCCCATATAGACGTAGAGTATCACTGCGCTGACTTCCCTACGTACTTCTTCTAATAGGAAACTGAAGAAACTTTCTGCCAGTCTCGCCGACGAAAAGTATTCTTTTGGGTCTTCAGTTTCGAGCTCTTTCAGAAGCATATTGGATGGCCTATGCACATCTCTTCGGCCAATCCATCTTTCTGTTCCTCACAGTTTCAATCTGTTCTTTCACCCTGAATAGTCATTGCAGCAAGCCGTATCGCTTGGTCAGTCCTCGCTGCCAACCAAATTGTGTGTGGACGCACACTCGCTTATTGGCCGTTTGGCCGTCAATTAGGGTAACTAAATAACTCGCTACTAGACTAAATTAGGCTACTGGTCTAGTGTGAACTAGACCGTAGCATGGTGCGAAACGCCTCTCTTGCAGCAACTGCCACTCGTGGTGACTGATCATTTCCGCGTCTCTTTCGTGCTTGCTAAATGATCATCTAACGAAAAGTGCTGCTCTCCTCTGGATCTTCTCTATCAATCCTATCTCATAAGGGTCCAATACTGACGTAAAATTAAAGTATTGGCTTGAACAGTGTTTTGTAAACTACTTCCTTTGTTGATGTACTGCCGGCCGCGGTGGCCGAGGAGACTGAGGCGCTCGAGTCACGGTCTGCACGGCCGCTACGGTCGGGGGTTCGAATCCCCCCTCGGGCATGGATATTTGTGCCGTCCTAGTTCGTAAGTAGTTCATAAGTAGTTTGTAAGTTTAGGGACTGATGACCCCGTAGTTAAGTCCCATAAGCTGTACAAACATTTGAATTTTTGTTGATGTACTGCCTTTCAGCGAATCTGTATGGCATCTACCTTTGCTAAGATAAAATCTACGTGGTCGTTCCACTTCAAAGCGTTCTTCCATGGAGGTGATGCAGTCCTGTGGTGTGTATGTACGCTTCAGTGCCGTTACACTCAGTGACACTTTTGGAAGAGGAATTTGAATTTTTGTATTAATAACTAGTTGAAAACCTGGCGTTGGCCGGATATTTCTTTATTTATTCCTGCCTTGAGTTAATACTTCTCCTAGCCTTCCTCTCTCTGTCCATCTCCTTTTTTTCTAAAATCAAGTTATATTTATCAGAGAATATATAAGAAATAAGGCTGTTTTGCATAATGTATCAAAACAAAGAAAGGTAGTAATCAAATCACAAACGGCTTATAAAAGTCGTACGATTTCATATTTATTGAGTTATATGTTGTGCACCCGTACAATTTTTCAGCTGTATATTCATTTGTATAATTGCTTGCTGTACGTCTGTAAAATATGTTGCGAATACAATTAGTAGCAAAGAAGTAACAGGTTGAAACTTGGTGCGTGATAGAGCGGTTTTCCATTAACACTACTGTTTATGTGCATATATCTCATCAATCACGTGTCTCACCGTGGTACATTATTGAAGCTGCATTCAGCTGTATGTGTGTATACTGTTTGTAAAATTTCCTGCAGCTATAATTTGTAGTGTACAAATTATAAATTGTAAAGTCATACCGAATGTCATAGTTTTAGTTCATTATCAGCGGAAAAGTAGTAAGCGAGAAACTTTTTTTCCTTTCATTATTTTGATGTGGTTGTCAGCGAGAAAAAGTTTAGTAAAGTTTTGAAATTATGTTTAAAGTTCGTCGCAAATGTCTAAGTTACTGTCATTCTCATACAGTGTATCTATATATATCTTTCTTAGCGAGATTGAATATCGAAAGGCCCAAAGTTACCAAAAATAAACGAAAAGTATATTAGTTCAGGAAAGAAGATAGAAATAAAATACATTGCTTCTTGAAAGACAGCTTCCATTCGTTTCTAACACTAAACATAGGTGTAGACCAGATGTCGCTTAAATTCAAAGAAGTGGTATCAACAGCAATTGACAGTTTTATACCAAATAAATTAATAAAAGAATGAGGTGACTCCCATTCATACACAAAACATGTAAGGACACTGATGCAAAAGCAACGGAAAAGGCATGCTAAATTTAAACGAACACAAAATCCCCAGGATTGGCGATCCTACACAGAAGCTCGAAATTTAGTGAGGACTTCGGAACGCCTACAATACTTATCACAACGAAACTCTTTCTCTAAATTTGACTGAAAACCCAAAGAGATTTTGGTCATATGTTAAATATACTAGAGGCAAACAAAAACAAAATCCTCACTACGTAATAGTAATGGCGATCCTACCGATGACAGCTCTACTAAAGCAGAGTTACTAGACATAGCTTTCAGAATCTCATTCACCAAAGAAGATGAAACCAATATTCCAGATTTCGAATTACGAACAGAGACCAGAATGAGTAACACAGAAGTAACATCGGAGTAGTGGAGCAACTAAAATCATTTAACAAGAACAAGTCTTCTGGTCCGGATTGTATACCCATTAGATTTCATCAGGGTTTTGGAACATATCCTGTATTCAAATATTATGAATTATCTCAAGCAGAGCTTAGATGGCGTGTAGAAGTACAGGTGCCCATGCAGCTTCAACACGATACCACAGTTCAACAAGAGTAGTGACTGGCGTATCGTGACGAGCCAGTTGCTCGACCACCATTGACCAGACGTTTTCAGTTGGTGAGAGATCTGGAGAATGTGCTGGCCAGGGCAGCAGTCGAACATTTTCCATATCCAGAACGGCCCGTACAGGACCTGCAACATGCGGTCGGGCATTATCCTGCTGAAATGTAAGGTTTCGCAGGGATCGAATGAAGGGTACAGCCACTGGTCGGAACACATATGAAATGTAACGGTCACTGTTCAAAGTGCCGTCGATGCGAACAAGAGGTGACCGAGGCGTGTAACCAATGTCACCCCTTACCATCACACCGGGTGATACGGCGGTATGGCGATGACGAATACACGCTTCCAATGTGCGTTCACCGCGGTCGCCAAACTCGGATGCGACCACCATAATGCTGTAAACAAAACCTGGATTCATCCGAAAAAATTACGTTCTCCCATTCGTGTATCTAGGTTCGTCGTTGCGTACACCATTGAAGGCGCTACTGTCTGTGATGTGGCGTCAAGGGTAACCGCAGCCATGGTCTCCGAGCTGATAGTCCATGCTGATGCAAACGTCGTCTAACTGTTCCTGCAGATGGTTGTTGTCTTGGAAACGTCACCATCTTTTGTCTCGGGGACCGAGACGTGGCTACATGATCCGTTACAGCCATGCGGATAAGATGGCTGTCATCTCGACTGCTAGTGATACGAGGCCGTTGGGATCCAGTACGGCGTTCCGTATTGCTCTCCTGAACCCACCGATTCCATATTCTGCTAACAGTCATTGGATTGCGACCAACGCGAGCAACAATGTCGCGATACGAAAAACCGCAATCGCGATAGGCTACAATCGTACGTATTTATCTTCCTTACACGAAAATGTATGTTAAGCTTATGGGACTTAACTACGGGGTCATCAGTCCCTAAACTTACAAACTACTTATGAACTACTTACGAACTAGGACGGCACAAATATCCATGCCCGAAGGGGATTAGTTACTAATCACTCACCACTTGGCTAAATTACTGGCCTCGTGTGAACCAGCTTTATGAGCTACTGTCTAAGATCCAAGAGCTTACGTGTGTAGGAGAATCAACCAATGAATTGCTTTCTCTTACTTATATCTTAAAAAGGAACTCAAGATCAAAATTAGGGAGATTAAGGTCCATACAGAGACTTAAGAAAACAGAGAACACAAGAAAAATGTAATAATCCCCATTCCAAAGAAAGCAGGCGTAGTCAAGTGTGAAAACTACAGAACCATCAGTTTAATAAGTCATGATTGCAAAATATTAACACGAGTTATTTACAGAAGGATGGAAAAGCTGGTAGGAGCCGACCTCGGGGAAGATCAGTTTGGGTTCAGGAGAAACGTAGGAACACGGAAGGCAGTACTCACTTTATGGCTTATCCTAGAAGAACGATTAAGTAGAGGCAAACCTACATATCTAGCTTTTGTAGATTTGGAGAAGGCTGTTGACAATGTTGATTGGGATAAACTCTTTCAAGTTCTGAAGCAAGCTGGAGTAAAATATAGGGAGCGTAAGGTTATTTACAACTTGTACAAAAACCAGACAGCGGTTGTCAGAGTTGAAGGGCATGAAAGGGATGCAGTGGTTGGAAGGGAGTAAGACAGGGTTGTAGACTTTCTCCAATGTTATTTAATTTTACATTGAGCAAGCTATAAAGGAAAGCAAGGAGAAATTTGGAGAAGGAATTAAAGTTCAGGGTAAAGAAATATACACCTAGCGTTTTGCTCATGACATTGTAATTCTGTCATAGACAGCAAAGGACCTGGAAGAGCAGTTGAACAGAATGGACATAGTGCAGAAAAAGGAAAACTAGGGTAATGGAGTGCAGGTAGGTAACGAAACAATAAATGAGGTAGATGAGTTTTGTTACTTGGGCAGTAAAATAAACAAATGATGGTCGCAGTACAGAGGATATAAAATGCAGAATGGCAGTGGTAGAAAAGCGTTCTTGAAAAAGAGAAATTTGTTAACATCGGTATTGATTTAAACCTAAGGAAGTCCTTTCTGAAGGCATTTGTGTGGATTGTTGCCTTGTATGGGAGTGAAGCATGGACGTTAAACAGTGCGGACAGTAAGAGGCTTTTGAAATATGGTATTACAGAAGAGTGCTGAAGATTAGATGGGTGGATAACGTAACTAATGAGGAGGTAGTGAACAGAATTGGGGAGAAAAGAAATTTCTGGCATACCTTGACTAAAAGGAGGGATCGATTGGTAGGACACATTCTTAGACATCAAGGAATTATGAATTTAGCCTTGGAGGGAAGTGTGTGGGATAAAAACCGCAGAGGAACACCAAGAGATGGGTACAGTAAGCAGATTCAGGCAGATGTAGGTTGCCGTTCTTATGTGAAGTTGAAGAGGCTTGCTCAGGATAGGCTATTGTGGAGAGCTGCAGCAAACCAGTCTATGGACTGAAGACCACAACAACAACAACAACAACAACAACAGAGACTTATGTGCAGTCTATAGGCAGTTATGGCTATAGGAGTAGTAGATTGCTGTGGGAGACTTTGTCACAGAATATGATGATGCACTCTATACTGGGAGAGGGGGTGGTCGGCGCAATGTTCACCTGATCCGCGACAGAAAAATAGCATCCTCTTTCGAAAGTGGTGGGCGCAGAAGAGGATTATGTTTTGGTCTCGTCTTGGTTAACAAGCCAAGTGGAGAAACTCCTGGGCGAGGTGATCACTCACACACTCAGCATAGACGTCTCAAGTGTGTAGTCAGTACTGTGGTGAAGCCACAGTTTGTACCTTTTAAGAGGAGGTACACACACCAAAACTCGAACAAGAAACGTTTCTGTTTGTAGCATGGCAAAGAGATACGAGGAATTATGACACCATCAGAACCAGAGGAAAGTGAGAATTGAATGAGGTTACTAATTAAATTTCGGGGTAACACGTCGCAGGATTGGCTGAGATCATTAAAACGCTGATAGAGGAATAAGAGAGCTCCTGCCACGTCTGTCAGCTGAGGAGAGCCATTAGCGAAAGCCGAAAGGCAAAGTGAAGCAACGTGGTTGAGAGGTCCTACACAATCCTGAAAGCTCTTAAAGAATCTCAGTGAGAAACCCTCACCTCCAAAGAAAAATTTCGCCGAACAACTGCAGTCCAAGTAGCACGTCGATTACTGGTAAAATCAACAGTAGGGGGACTCTACAACATCTAATGTGGGATCCCGGTATTGCAAAACTATTCTCCCATGAATGCTTTAACCATAGCTTAACTGACGGTCATCTGCGACATGAAGCTCAACAGAGCAACTGTCCACACCGAGAACTTCGAACAGAAAATACGGAAGCTGTTCCTGGATATGAAGAACAGCTGTGTCACCGGTTTACACATCCTGAAGACATAAAAGCAGGTGTGGGTTACCGCCCTATTAAACGGTAAAAGGAAAGAAATTACTCAAAAAGTACGTGCACAGTTTCTGAGTACTTTGTCCCAGTAGAAATAAGAGACCATGTTGCCTTTTGCTTTTGTTCCTCGTATTTTGTTGAAAACAGTCCTCTCTGCAGCACCTGTCGAGAGAGTGAAACCGCGGCAAAGAACGCAAAAACTGTAGTTTGAACCGCGCAGTTTCTGACACTACAATGAAATAATTCACGAGGCTAAATTACGCAATCAGGAAGATATATAAACCTCGTTGCAGAAGGATAACACACCGCAAAAGAGTGATTTGTTACGAAAAAGTTGTAATTACACTCTTGAGACTCGTTTATGAAACTCTGTTCATAATTTTATGCTAGCACGTTTAAGGAAATGTATTTGTGGGTGTGATAGTCATGGTAAACGTTATGAGCAGACATTTAACATTCTCCGCATAACTTAAACAAAGGAAAAAAAATTAGACAGCTGTGGAGAAGACTTGGAACTAACGTTGTTATATATGGGACGAAATAGGATTTAGCACGAAATCTGTGCAGCGAATTACAAACAGCAACGGGGATGTAACCGGAAAGAGGCATCCACGTGAAGTCTCATTCAGACATTGCTGGGTGGATTTTGCCGTCAGGAGGAGCAAAAGATATTGCGCTAACGAGGTGCTATTCATGCTTTCCACCGGAAGACCTCGGGGAGAATTACCTTGAATTCAGTTTCACAGCCACCCTGCTGCCTCATTGCGTTCAATAACGAAGGCTGCGATATCTACATTCGTGATGGGCGATGTATCGATGAGACGGGCAAAACCGGGCTAAACGCAATACCAAAATGAAGTTACGACCTACTGCGTTTAATGGGATACTTCGGCAGGGTTGTTCTTCAGTCATTGCAGATACTCATCAACTGAATATTTGCCTCACATAACATTTACATGTGTTTAAGCAAATGTGTGACATTTGCATGAATATTACACTTTACTAGATTTTCTTGCATCTACATTCTTTAAAGGATCGATGTCACTCAATTTCAGTTAAAGGTGCAAAGCAAAGGAGGGAAACTTTATTTTTACCGTAGTATTTTTTAAAGAAAAAGCCATTTGCTACTGCAAATGAAGAGCTTTTATTTTATCAATTCACTCTTACGCGTTTCGCCTTTTTCACAAGGCATCGTCAGTGGTTGTCAGCACATGCTACACGATGTCTCCCTCTTTCTGTCAACCAGGTCGAAACGTTCCACTATTTTCCGAAAAACTTCGCATTTTTATAGTTCCACTGCCATCTACTGCCAGTTATGGTTAGCAGAAAGAGGGAGGCAAGGAGTAGCAAGTGCTGACACCCACTGATGATGTCTTTTGAAGAAGGCGAAACGCGTATGGGTGAATTGCAAAAATAAAAACTCTTTATTTGCAGTAGGAAAAGGCGTTTTCTTAAAAAAAAAAATACTTCAGTGAAAACACATAGTATTCAGCTGCTGCTCAAATGGCCACTACAAACAACGTATTAAAGGAGGGAAAACATGAATGATCAGAACGGGTTTTCTGACTTTCCGGAGTTACGGAATTGATGCCTTCGTGTATGGGGTGCGAATTATTTGCCACACAATTCTCATTTATTGAATACTAGTCTGTAAATGGCTGACTATGTACGAGGCGAAACGCACTATGTACAAAATTGATCACCATTTTCCCCGTGTATCCCAGAAAAGATGGCATTATCGCAGTATCTGGGACGGGGAAACAGTCCCACAAAATAGAATTTAACACGAAATCTCCGTCATAATTTCATTTATCATGTGGTATTTTAGTAGGCCTACCTCTTATCCTAGCTCAATAAATGCTACCATCTTTTTACAAAGTTCTCCATCAAACCAATATACGATACTTCAATACATCAAAAACAGTACTCAAATGTCACATTTAAAGTTGAGTACTTTCCTGATTGATCCAAACTAGCTAGCTAAATAGTGTAACGTGGATGCCATACGTATTTCTCAAACACGTTAACAAAATATCACAAACATGGACATAAATTTTATACACACACTAAAATGGAGGAATGACATTCATAAATACTGTAAATATCCATCATATACTGAAAAGTCAAAGAAAACCTGAAATGGAGAACTACTTATAACTGTAGAGAGTTCCAAGAATATTTAGCATTTCAATGGCAAAAAATGCAAATAATTAAAGAAATTCGTGTGTAGAATCCTGCAAAGCTTTTGAAATTTCTGAAAGTGGTTTAAAAGATTTGGGAATATTTATTATTTGATAATTTACCAAGAACGAGGAATCATATGTAAAGCGAATGAATTTGACGTTAATTTTTTTAACTTTCTTTGGAAGGGACTGTTAAAATAGTTTGATAACAGAAAGTGTGATGAAAAACAGTTTTCAGGAAAGCAGTGTAATCTTCTCATATTGACAGTCCATAAAACCAAATTTCAATGGCGTAGTCTGTTATAAACTCATTTTCTGTTGTCAGTTAAATTCTTCGGCCGCTTTATCAATATATAAAATTCCAACTTTTTGGCTGAGTCAGATAAACACCTTGACAAAGGCTTCTTGCAACAGTGACCAAAACGTCAGAATTTTATGTATTGAAAATGCGGCCAAATTTTATTGACAGTGTCAACGACCACGGAAGCCTTTGTTTACATCATACTCTGTTGTCCTCTTGGAAAAGTAAATTGAATCGCAAAGTAAAATTAACTAAACGCATTTACTTATAAGACGAAGTAAATTTTGTCTAAGACGTAGAAGAAACGTACTTGGAAACGAGAAAGTGTCACTCGTTACCTTGCTTAAAAACAAAAATTGCATTCTGAACCACACTATATCAATATACTCTGTATTTTATCCATAACAAATACTAAGCCCTTTCTCGGAGAATTACAGCTTTTTAACCTTTTCAAAGTACCAGTAATTTAACCTCCGAAACGCTCCCTGTCAGTATTACCACCTGTGAAGATATTGGACAGAAAACAACGAAGACTTACACCAACAAGCGCATACTGGGAAATAACTATTTATTTGATGAAAGAGTTTCATAAAATAGATTGAACATTTTGTAGAACAAATAAAGTGATTCAGCTGGTGGTATTTATAAATATCTACACATAAACGTACAGAAAGATACCGAAAAGAGAAAAAAAGTTTATATTGTTTCACAGTGATTTCTACACATACTGTCAAAGAATTACACTACGTCTGTTTAAAGTCACCTCTGGGGGCTCGATGGAATGGTCTTGAGTTGATTGCTTTAATATTTACTGAAAAACTATATTTATAAGAGTACTTGCACTTATTGCAACTACTACTGCAGGCGTACTATTGTGAAGTGTCTCAAACTCATCAGTTCTGAATCGATAAAAGCGATAATTTTTGTAATAAATCCTGTATGTTTTCACACAGACACTTTCACCATGAGATATGCGCGAGATATCGCAATCGATATGACACTAGAATCGCATTCAGCAAAAGGTGCTCACATCCATATCGGTCCATCCAAATGTACTACTTCGTAGTTTCCCTGCATCTATTAAGGCTAATCACTTGAAAAGGACACAGTAATACAATGTTTACTTGTCATCGATACCGACCGAGAATGGTCAACAGTGATATGATGTGATACTTAAAATATGAAAATTTCAAACGATCTTGAAAATATGAGTGACACTAAATAAAAATTCAGATGATCTGTACAACAACGAGATAGGGATAAAAGAGGGCCAAACAGCAAGCAGAGCTGAGTCACTGACAACGCCAGTGACAGACGAAAGTTTGTCTGTCAAGAGCATTCAACATACAATGGACAAAATCAAGCCGGCCGCGGTGGCCGAGGGGACTGAGGCGCTCCAGTCACGGTCTGCACGGCCACTACTGTCGGGGGTTCGAATCCCCCCTCGGGCATGGATATTTGTGCCGTCCTAAGTATTAGCTAGTTTGTAAGTAGTTTGTAAGTTTAGGGACTGATGACCCCGCAGTTAAGTCCCATAGACTTTACAAACATACAAACAACAAAATCAACGTGACGGTAAGTGGAAATGCAATTCGTCGATATGCGAAGAGTCAAATATCAGCGTTTACTTTCTTTAGGAGCGGGAACAATGCTTGGCTTCTGATAAATGCAACTTATTGTGCTACGGTATTTGGGATATAAAATGTCACGTAGCTACTGAAGTATCCTGGGTCACGTGTGGTGCCTGAAATGGACTGAGCTGTTTGTAATGTTTGATCCCCACTCTTTTCATAAAAGTAGTTTATTTGTCTAAACAACAAACTCACACGGAGATGAATTCAAGGTTTGAGGAGATTGAGAGCTACGTTCACTTTCACATGACCTTCCCACGACCTCATCATATAACATCACATAATATACAGTAATATTTTTCCGTGTCCTGGATATTTTGTTGCAGATGGACTAGCTGACGGCTTACAGTGTCAACGGAAATTTATTTTCAATATTTCGAATAGTTATTGAGCGAATTAAAAAAAATTTTAATGTTAACATTATCAACTAATTAAGAGATATAATCCTAGGTCTAACAAAAGAATACAAATATTACAATCAGCGACTGTGTTTTTCTTGAAGCGGACGGCACTCAGACATTCCAGTTATCCCTCTTCACTACTCCAAAATGTTAACACTTAGCGACTTCCAACTAACGTCACATAACTGGATCTGCTGTATATCTCAATGATATAATGTGGAACCTTAAGATGTGAATGTTGTTTACTGTTGTCCTGTGTCTGGAGTTAATAGATCTATGAATGACGGTTTCATGTCTCAGACATCCACAATTTATATATGCACGCTTAAGCATCATATTAAAGTTTCTGCCAGGTCTTCTGCTTATTGGAGAACTAGCTGAAAACCCGTCGTTGCGCGGGTATTTATTTATTCATTCCTGTCATTTTTCAGGTATATAGTCATCTGTATATGGGCTGTATGTCTGTAAAACCTCTTGGGAATACAAAAGAGGTAATAGATTAAAACTTGGTGCATGATGAGGCGGTTTTCCATGAACGTTACTTTTTATGTCCTCATATCTCATGTAACTACGTGTCGTACTGTGATATAATTTAGAACGTACATTCAGCTGTAAGTGTGTACACTGTCTGTAAACTTTCCTGCGGCTACAATTTGTAGTGTACAAATTATAAATTATAATGGTATACCGAATGTCGTAGTTTTACTCCACGAACAGCTGAAAAGTAGTAAGAGAGAAACTTTTTTCCTTTCATCATTTTGCTATGGTTGTCAGCGAGAACAAGTTTAATAAAGGTTTGTTGAATGTCGTTAAGTACTCTCATTTTCGTATAGCGTATTTAAAAGTCTCGCCGCATTATGTGGCAGTTTTTTTGCGATTCCTATTATTTATGACGTCATATCTTCCGAACCATGCATCGTATGTGATTCTTAACCCTGCAGCAATTGTTACCTTACGGTAAGGAACGTGTGTACCAAATTTGGTTGACATCGGGCCAGTGCTTCAGGAGAAAAAGAGCAGCATTTTTGCTTCATGCAGGAGCTTTTCGCCCATCTCATTGTTAATGACGTCATATCTGGTGAACTATGTATCGTACGTGATTTCTACTTACGGCGACCGTCCTCGTGGATTGAAGCTTGTGTGTCCAAAATTAGTAAAAAGACTGGATCTAAACTGTAGATTTGTATGAAACACACACGAACATACGGACACTTTGCTTTATATATATAAAGATTGTGCTAATGACTGCGACACGCTCTATTATTATAAGGACCAACGAGAGAGTGGCTCTATTTTAGAACACTCACTGGAAATGATGGCTCCTAGAATTCACTGTATCGGAGAATACAGATACATTCTTTGTGTAGTCTTCCTTCCCCATTTAATTTGATCAGAAGGACAGATACATTATTACCAATTATTGTTAGCTCAATTCTGTGCTTTTAGCAACAGAAAATTAATTTGTAGAGTTTAAAACTGATTGTCTGAACTGCATTTAATAAACATTTATTTGTTAAATCGGTAAACTTTAAGTGCAATAAAGGAATGTCGTTACAGTATGGTAAAAATTGTGATGCTGTGTCTAAAAAGATGTTAGACTTACAAACCACCTAAACTAAACTATGATAGGGGGCAACACACACACACACACACACACACACACACACACACACACACACACACTCATGCGCGAGAGGAAACTCGAATCTCCGTCCCAACACCAAGGACGAAGGCTCAAACCAAACTGTGGAGGTGAGTGTTGTCTAGTATTGTGCTGATTGTGGAATCACAGAAGCTGACTTTGTAAGATACCTGCTATGGGAAGTTATACATTTCATATTTGTGACCAGTGTCAAGCTAGTCAGGCATGGGTCATTTATTATTTGGTTGCAGGCTTATTTTTCGATGGCAGTACTATCGACATTGGACACAGCGATAGTATTGTTGCCGGGAAGTAAGGTTGTGATTATTGAGAGTGTAGACTTTGCTAGGCGCGCGGATGAGATTGCAGAAGCGTGGGGACCGTGGTTGTGTGCAGTTGTCGTTCCGGCGGGATAGCCGAGGAGATGAGATTTTGAGACTTGAATGCTGAGCCAAGCTGTTTGTTTAAGATATGGAGACGAAAGGTATAGATGACGTTTGAGAAACGATCTTTTGAAGTTTTTATAAGGTAAAGTTTTTCATGAAATACTTGGCATGTTTCTATGGCGCAACGTCTCATTGTTAGGCTGAATTGATGGTAACAGTAACGGTCGGGAAAGATCTTGCTGTTAGCTTGTGGTCTCAAGATTCATGCTAGGGACCCGTTTCTTGTGTTAGGAAAAGTATTTATTGTAATAGTTTAGTTTTGAATTCAAAAATTCAAATGTTTGTATAGCTTATGGGACTTAACTACGGGGTCATCAGTCCCTAAACTTACAAACTACTTATGAACTAATGCTGAGGACGGCACAAATATGCATGCCCGAGGGGGGATTCGAACCCCCGACCGTAGTGGCCGTGCAGACCGTGACTGGAGCGCCTCAGTCCCCTCGGACACCGCGGCCGGCTTAGTTTTGAAATTGCGTTTTTCATGAAACAGGAATTTCATGGGCAGTGTTCTTGAAATATGGTATTGTTGTAACATTGTTTGTGTAAATCGATTTAAATTTATTAACAGTAAATAAATGTTTATCTTTGTTTAAAAATAATTTTGTAGGCAGATTAAATATCTGAGTGATACTGAGCGACACTTGCACAGAGACCGGTCCCTTTCCGGACTAATCGGCTTTTCACGAGTAAAAGTCACAGTAATAAGTCCAGCAGTTCAGCACAGCCGCTCCTGGGAGCTGGCTGGGCTCACACCACAGCGGTAAGCAACCATGCATTGCTTCAGCGTGGCTCATTAACGCGTTCTGTGGAAAATTTATTTGTTACGACTGTTGTGGTAATCACAACTGACAATGAAATTCAGCTTACTGACAATTGATAATTAAATTCACAATTTGTACTAATATTAATGATGGTGGAAAGATCAGGGGGCAGCCAAGATGGTATTTCTTACGACTTTTACAGCATTATGATAATGCCATTTTAGGACGAAATTTAAATTGACAAATTTATATTTAATTGCAATTTTATTTAAATATTAAACTTAAAAACACACAGTTTACAACACAGAATATCAGTTCATATTATTGAAATGCACATTGTATATCCCGAAAGACCGCAACCTGTTGTTTTTACTAGTGAATCTACTAATGTAAGAGTGTTGCGAAAAAATTCAAGAAGCAAGGCTTTTGTGGTTGGAAAATGACTTCATACCCTATTTGCAATTGTGTTAGAAATCGGTTATCAGAAACTCTGAGGTCATGAGCAAAGAAGCATTTCAAACTGCTTGTATAATAACAACGACAGCTGTCAAGTGCATCAAATACCTAGTGCAGAGTAGTTTCCACTTTGTGCTAACAAGAAAATTCTCCTCTGGAGAAGTGGACAACCTGTTTAGTTGTATAAGACAATTTGCAGGAAGTGTTACTTAGGCACTGCACTCACTATTGGTATAATAAATATCGTAATTTTTTAATTTTCTGGAAGCGTACAATCTGGTACCACAGGTAATATCTAGATGTCGTCAAAATATACATCTCACCAAATTAGAAAATGGTGAATTTTTCTTTGGCGGTGATTTAAATATGTTGGGGGGGGGAGGCAACAGAATTCAAGCTGCCGCCGCTGTGTATGTCGAGAGATTTTGTACGCCACGTCGAAGAAAATATACATTTAGAGGACTTTGTTTACAAGCTCAGAAGTTTTCGTCTCCAATAATGGCCTTAAAAAGAGGAAAATAAAGAGGTCGTCTTCGATGCGCAAAATCTACATTCGACATGTTCCGAGAAAACTAGAACGGTGACTAATGAGGCCCTTGAATCAATCATAGGCCATCCACAAGTCCCCTTCACACTGTTACGTACCGCACGTTACTGCCTCCTCATATTAGACGTAACATCACGTTACCGTGCGGTAAGGATTCTAATGAAGAGCTCCTGAGCAAATTAATATCGCGAGAATTTCTACGGCGCTGCCAATTAAAAAAGTGACACGACAGATCAGGTTCGTAGCGACTGAAACTTTAAAAGAGAAGCTCTATAGGAAAATCCGCAAATCAATTCCCACCAATTAGTGTTTTTAGAAAGTATAATGAAAAAAAGCTATATTGATGTTATGGTTAAAATCGAAAACAGTCCAGGTCGCAAAATTTCAATCTATAGGCTACTTTTTATATTAACTATAACCTATCACGTAGACCTAATAATGAGAGACAAATTTCATATAAACTTTGTACAATCTCATATTTATTGAGTTATATGTTGTACAATTGTATAATTTTTCAGATCTATATTCATTTGTATATGCTGTATGTCTGTAAAAATCTTTTGGGAATACAATTAGTAGTAAAGAAGTAATAGATTAAAACTTGGTGTGTGATGGGGCGGTTTCCATGAACGTTACTGTCTATGTGCTCATATCTCATTAACCACGTATCGTACTGTGATACAATTTATCAGGTGCATTCAGTTGTATGTGTGTATACTGGCTGTAAAATTTCATGCGGCTACAATTTGTAGTGTACAAATTATAAATTGTATCGTCATACCGAATGCCGTTGTTTTGCTCCACGATCAGCGGAAAAGTAATGAGAAACTTTTTTTCCTTTCAGTATTTTAATGTGGTTTTCATCGACAAAAAGTTTAATAAACGTTTGAAATTATATCTAAAGTTTGTTGCATGTCGCTAAGTACTCTCATTTTCTTATAACGTATTTATAAAGTCTCGCCGCATTATGTGGGTGTTTTTTGCGATTCATACTATTTATGACGTCATATCTTCTGAACCACGTCTCGTATGTGATTCATAACCTTGCAGCAATTGTTACCTCACGGTAAGGAATGTGTGTACCAAATTTGGTTGAAATCGGTTCATTGGTTTAGGAGAAAATGAGCAGCATTGTCTCTAAATGCGACAATTTTTGCGCATCTCACTGTTTATGACGTTATATCTCGTGAACTCTTTGTTGTACGTGATTCTTACACTTACGGTGACCGTCCTCGTCGATTGAAGCTTACGTGTACAAAATTTCATAAAGATTTGAACAAACCTGTAGATTTATAAGCAATACGTACATACAAATATACGGACACTCTGTTTTGACATGCTTTACAATGCCATGGAAAGAAAAAAGTGTTTGGTTGGCTGACAGGTTCTTACGTGTATCCATGTCCGATCAGTAAAATAATTATCCTCGAAAAGCAAATATTTCGTTGTTAACATCAGCACATTACGCCGTCTGAGACTTGACGCCTGGAGGATACGCAACCCGCATGATCCGTATGTTGCACAAGCTGTCGCATTACGCCTCTAAGCAGCAAATATCTTCATATCAATAAAAATCTTGATCTGAATAT
This sequence comes from Locusta migratoria, assembly GCA_026315105.1. NCBI lineage: Eukaryota > Metazoa > Arthropoda > Insecta > Orthoptera > Acrididae > Locusta > Locusta migratoria. Next base: position 745,326,631 of record CM048744.1, read on the forward strand.
TGTATAATGATGTCATCAAAAACGCTCCAGTCGTTTTCGAGTTTAATGTTGATAAAATGAGCAGAACCGGCGCCTTCTAGAGAAGACAGAACGCAATACTCACTGCAGAGAGTTTCTACTCTATGGCACAGACCATACATAACATAGACTGCGCGTCTCCCACATCAGTGGCATCCTATCTCTGCCATGTTGTGGTTTGAAACCAACATCTAACGTTTTGATCCCGGTTTAACGTTTTGACCCGCGTCATATGACTGAATTTTCGATATTACGAGCAACAGTTTTCTCATTTATAGCTGAAATCAAGCTAAAATGTAGGTGTCATTGGTACTGTTTCCATTTGCAGCAATTTAAGTTACATCTTACCAGTGATTCTGAATTCTTTAAAGTGCCGCATGTCATTGCTGACGATTCTTCACTCAGTAGAAAGTTGACGGCTACGTTAAAAGAGAGAAAAACAGGTTACGGCACCAGGAATCGAACCCTCGATCTCCCAGGCCTCAACCCATCACTCTACCACAAGACCATTACTAAAACAATCCTTGTGATACCAAGATAGGAGATACTATTCCGTCAAGTGAAGTTGAGTTCGATAACGGAATTAATATTTACAGATGTTTGAATTTTTCCTGCCATTACAGACTAAACACTGTCTAAATACAAAATTTGACGTTTGTGTGTCTGCTAGAAGTGCCTTATAATTTTGATGATCGGTGAGTCAGTGAGTGATAGAATTAGCGATTTTCGACTGCTATTATTTCGTAAACTATAAAGTGTAGAATAGTATAATTTGAAAATGTAGCTGGTTATACTAGATACTCTTAGTAACTGAAAATTCAGGCTTCTAGCTATATCCACAACGGAGATACAGGGAGTTACAAATTGCCGTGAACTGCTTCGAGAATAGGATGGTACGCCGTGCGCTCGGTTTGGCGGGGGCACGAAAGTTATTCGTGTATCCTTAGCTCAAAATTCCTTTGGAGAAAATAGAAATCGTAAAATGTAAGACTTTTTTTTTGTATTTTTCACCTAATTCGCACGCTTAACTCTACGTTCCCTGTCCATTCAGAATACCTCTGTTACAACTAGCAGTCACAATAACAGGTTATCAAGTTCGCATTATAAGGTTTAGGATTCAGAACTTGTTAATCAGGTAAACTGGTTACTGATTTTAACACATGATAAATGTTTCGCGGTTTCTTTGTTTAGTATCTCTTTATGCTAAAAGACTGCAAAATAATAGAAAACGCGCCAATCAATGAGGGGTTGAACTTTGATCAATTAAATGCTAATTTAATTCTACAGAATAGCTGATTTTTTTGCGAATAATATATTCATTTCAGACATTTTCTGTTATGATTAACCGTTGTGTCTACCTTCAGCAAGTCCTTTCAATAACGGAAATATTCTTTGGGTCTTTGTATAAAGTCTGTTTCAGCAAGGTACTGGTAAATATCACGCATTAACAGGGACGTCGACAGCCTGCTGGGGGTCGATTGTGGCAAGGGGGGAGGGGGGGGAGCAGGATGAGAATGAGAAAATGGAAACTAAGAAGTAATGGGACGATGAATAAAATATGAATAGTGTTTAATGGCAAGAAAAGTCAAAAAATTAAAATTAATATTACAACAGTAGCATTTAAAGAAATTTAATTAAGTCACAAGCTTCTCTGACTTTTTGTAAATTCTTCCAACAGTTTATTAATATTTCTGAATTCCTGGACACACACACACACACACACACACACACACACACACACACACACATACACTCCTGTTCCCTTCTGCCCTTTCTCAGAAATCAGGTATAAAATATTATTGCCAATCATTCACAAAAATTTTGCGTGATTGTCAGCCACTTTCAGAAGGTTGTTATGAGATTAGCATTACCATTTATTTTTAAATTCCTCTTTATTTTCATTGAAATTGCCTGCGCGGGAAAGGGAATAAAACCGCACGCGACTGCTAAAGTTGCTTATCGATCAGTACGATGAAATATTTATTCTGCACAACACGAGCAGTTATGCGCAAGCAGGATTTCCATTAATTTGCTGGCTCTCTCTCTCTCTCCCTCTCTCTCTCATGGGCAGCGTATATCGGCGCACCGAACAGTTCGGTACGATGTTCAGTTCTTTTTATTTTCGTTTATTTTGTCCCATTGAGAATGATTACGACCGTGTGCATTGAAACAGCATCGCGCCGAGAGAACGGTGACAAACAAAATGGAGGCGTTCAGTGCCTACGATTCTCACAGGGTATTACACATAATGTAGGTTCATTTAAAAACTGTTTGTTCGTGCCTGCGACGCAGAGGGCCACATTTCAAAAGGCAAAAAACGAACGACGTCATTGTTGCGTAAATGAGCAGTTGTTGCGGTCACGGGCCGGCCACTCTGTTGGCCTTTATCTGGCCTGTGACGGGTATAGTGCGCCGGCATTGAGGGTTATCGGGTTCTGTCAGGTGGCAAGAGTCACGTTTATGTTCCTTTCCGGCCTTTCCCCTTGTACGCGACTTAATTACACAGTGAAATCGGAATTGCTGTCGCACCAATCAGCGATATTACGTTACACGGCTTTGAATTCTCAGGAACTGCAAAAGGTGTGTGCAGAGCTGCAAACTGCCGTGTTGTAGAGTCCAAATACGCGACTTTTGCCTTTTAATCAGGCGCCGAATCCCGCAGGCTATAAATGACAGCAACTGTATCGAATTTATTTCGGAATTATGTTGGCGCAGTGTTGAAGGATTAGCCCTGATCCAGCGTTGTGGTTATTTTACGTAATATACTGTATCGTGGAATAATGAAACACCTCTGTTGGAAGTATATTTCGCGCATGTATTTCAATGGAGACATTTAATGATGGATAGATATTTATCCAGGTACCGTGTAATCTTTATTTCTCGCATTACACATTCGCACAAGTGAAACAAACTGAAAAAAAAAGAAGCAAAAAACGTGATAATATACTGATTCCAAAGGGCAGCATCTCAATTCTTTTCTCAAAAAGTGGAAAACACTACTTTATTGATTACAAATAGCACAGTTGTAAGCATTATTATCTGCAATACAAGAACGAATAAAAGTATTGAGGGTAATGTCTACTTCAGTTAATATCAGCCGCGGTGAAGTAGCCGAGCGGTCTATAGCGCCTCGCTGCGGAGCGCGCTGTTGCTCGCCGTCGGAGGTTCGAGTCCTCTCTGGGGCATGGGTATTTGTTTTGTCCTTTAGGCCGGTATTACACGTCAAATTTTTGATAAAATCTTTGGCATAAAAATATCATCATAAGTTAGTAATATCTTTTTATGTAAACCTTTGACGTGACGCTGAATAGGGGTATTACACTGTCGTCATATTTTTGATCATATTTCAAGACGGCCGACAGTAAACACATGTTATCATGCGCTGTCATTGCTACCACGAAAACTGCACTTTGAAGAAAAAAGAGGATTACTTGGGGGAAACAGCAGAAATCATTTCGTGTTGCAGGAGCTGCAAGCGGAGGGCGCCAAGTCATATATAAATTACTGGAGAATGGATGATACAACGTATGGGTATTTACTCAGTAAAGTGGCTCCAAACATTGAAAATCAGTATATGCACGTCAGAAGACTATATCGGCAGAAGACAGGTTTTCAGTGACACCGCAATTTCTTGCTACTGGGGTTAAATTTTGGTTACGGCGCGGCGGCGTAAAGTGCTCATGTTGGCAATGAAATGTTCGCTATTCCAGAAGGATTAACTCACTGGCCGGACAAGAGAGCATACAAGCACCTGTCAACAACAGAGCAGGAACAGCGTCGATTATTATTAGACTGAGAAGAGTGGAGAGCTTATAAAAGCTACTAATATATTTCTATTAATTTTGTGGTTGATGTAACACACGAGGCCCTTAATCTTCTTCTTACACTAAGGCCGAATTTCTCCGTTGAGTACCTCCGCAGTTCTCTTGTAACTTTCGAGTCTCCTTAATCTGTTCTTATTCAGGGTGTCTGCGATTATATAGTGCTTCGTCTGCTTCAGATGACAGCACACATCAAATAAACGTCGACGTCATGTTTTGAAACAAGGACGTTTGTTTTCAAATAAGCGCGGTCCAAGAGCTACAGCGATGCTAGCGCTCCAAGCGGTTACATTTCGCATTGCAGTGAACAGTAGATAAACGACTTTTATTATCAAATCTACTGCGAGGCACTAGATATGATCATATTTTTTGACGAAAGCAGAGATATGTCAAAGTTCCCTATTACACTATCAAATTTTTATGATGTAAATTTTTGACAAAGAAATATGACAGTGTAATACCGGTCTTAGGTTAGTTTACCTTAGTATAAGTAGTTTGTAAGCTACGGACTGATGACCACGCAGTTTGGTCCGATACATTTACAAACATTTGAACATCAGTTCATATCAAAAATATTGTATTGAATTGATGTTCTTCGATCGACATATTCATCTGTATGATGCACAAATGACACTACATACATGGATTTCAAAACTAAAGATCTTCATATACATCAAAGGAGTATCTCTAGTAGTATATCAAAGTAGTGGTCCTCATTTCATCTATATACTTTATTTTATTATTTTGATGTATTACTACTTCAAGCAACATATTCAAATGATTGTTAAGCTTATGGGTCTTAACTGCGGGGTATCAGTCCCTAAAGATAAAAACTACTTATAAACTAACATATACTAAAGACAGCACAAACATCCATGCCCGAGGGGGATTCGACCCCCGACGGGGAAGGGCCTCGCGCATCGCAGAATTCAAGCAACATGTCTTCTGAAAAAGTGTTTCTTATGTCTGCAGGAGTCTACATGAATTTCCAGGCCGTAGTGCATTTCCTTTGACTATAGGAAAATGAACTATATTTTTATCAGCAGGTATTCGATCATCTCTCGCTGGTTCCTGCGCTTTTATGTTCATTTTTATTACGAAATGAAATTTCTGTCTCATCACTACCTGATACGAGGATCGTCCACAAATTATATTCCGTTTCTGTTTCTAACCGCGGCAGCTCTACAATCGCAGTTCCGAGCATATAGAAGTAGAATATACGTACGAAATTTTCAGCTTGCTGCTGTCGACGTATTATTCTTTGTAGTGCTTCTTTATAATGTGAGCCGTAATTAAAAATACCGCCGCGAGTGAAATCAGATCTGCGATTCGTTTTCTAAGTGCAAAGAAAGTGAAACAAAAGGAAATTCATCGGAAAATCTGCTAGGTTTACGGACAAAATGCTACGAGCAATTCAATGGTTAGAAGACGGGTCAGACTGTTCAATTAAGGACTTGATCAAGTGCACGATGAGCAACTAAGTGGACGCCCGTCTGGTTACTGATGAACTGGTTCGCACAATTTAAGAGAAGACTAAGCACAACCGTAAGTTTACACTTAGTGCACTTGCTATGGAAGTTCTTAAAATCTCACGATCATTAATTCATGAAGTTGATACTGAACTACTGAAATTTAGAAAACTTTGCTCATGTTTGGTACCTAAAAACAACGGATGGGCAGTGCATTTCAAATTTTGACACGCTACAATGAGAAAGACGATCGGTTTCTTTCTCGCATAGTCACGGAGGATGAAACTTGGGTTGCGCTGCGCAATACAGAACAAGCGTCGAAGATTACTGTCAAAATGTTTTTACTTCTTTTTTTGTTTTACACGGTAATGCCCGACCTCATACGGCGAATGTGACCAAACCACTCTTACGGGAATTTCACTGGGACCTGTTTGATCATCCTCCGTACTGCACGGACCTCGCTCCTAGTGACTTTCATCTCTTCTTACACCTAAAATCTGTACTTAGTGGTCAACACTTCAGAGATGATGACGAGCTGCAAGAACGTTACTACCTGGTTGAATATACAGGTGACAACGTACTATGAGAATGCATACAAAAACTTGTGAAACACTATGACATAAATCTACAAAATTTCAATATAGAAAATTAGTTAACAGTTGTAGACTTTTGTACAATAAATATTTTTTCTGTATCTGTACACGTTTGTTTTATATAACAAAACGCAACTTACCTTGTGGACGTACCTCTTACATCCAAATCTGCTTCAGTATCATGATGAATAATGCAATGAGAATCACTCTCACTGAAAGGTTTATCATCACTGTCTTCAATATCGTCAACGAAGTTTAACCACTGAGTTAGACAGACGGTGTTCAAAATTTGACCTGCAACGCAACAGTTATTGTTTGATGTGATAGTCACAGTGATATTTCCGTAAATAATAAAAATATGAATCTTTTAAAATCATTGCACGTGTAAAGCAGTGTTGTGGTGACGCGTCACAGCGCAAGCAACTTATTTCACTTATTAAATCAAACAAACAGACACTCGCAACAAAGAGCACTCACTGAAAACAAACTAACTGATCAAATGGTACATGTAAGGTTAGTTGCGAAGAACGGAAATTTCTGGCTTCCTGTGCATTAGAAAATGTGATGGCGGATTTCCACAACAGCGACTGAGGATTAAAAGCTACATCCTTACTTCCCAAACCAGTGCATGTGTTTGGGGGAGGGGGGAGTATCTTGTGTTCCGCTGTCACTTCCTGCTTTTACAGTTCCAGCCACGTATGCTTCGCGAGGGGTAAAAAAAGACTGCGGTTTGCCTACGTATGAGATATACTCCCTTTTTTTAATCCTCTCATCTGTTAGCAGCCGCGACTGAGTGGCCGCTATGCTCAGATGCACTTGGCCGTTCCCCGTCGAGGGTTCGAATTTTCCCTCGGATGTAGATTTTTGTGTTGTCGTTAGTATAAGTTAGATTATAAGTAGTTTGTAAGTTAAGGAACTGATGAGCCCGTAGTTAAGTCCAATAAGCTTAGCAAACATTTTTGAATCTATTAGCAAGATGTACCGTATGTAGGAGGAAGCAATGTGGTGGTTGTCACTTCGAGAAATGTATGCTCTCGGAACCTCGATAGAAGCGTATACAGTGATACAGGCTCCTCTCCTGCAGCTTCTGCCAGAGGAGTTTGCCGATCGCTGTGACGCTTTTGCATTTACTAAACGAATCGTGCTGCGCTCCTTTGGCTTTCTTCTATCTCCTCAGTTTACCCTATCTGTTGCGGATACTATACTTTTAAAGCCATTTTCAAGCACTGGTCCAACGCGTAATTTGTTAGCTACTTCCTATGTTGATGAAGACACTCCCTGAGGACTTGAGAGGTACCTCATTTTTTTTCTCTATCAGAAATGTCAATTGCACCATTGAACCCTCCGTGTCTGTAGGAATAATGATGTATGCTTCCATTAGAATAAATTTCTGCAAATTTCTTTGGTGATGGGAATAAGTATAGCTAGGACAATTTGCAGTGGAATCGCGAGCTCTGTGAAAGGCGAAATGGAGCTGCCTAAGGGGACTTCGGACCGCGGCAGGAGGACGCCTCGGCGGGCCACCCAGGACTGTTTACTTCAAATGCGGTTTCTGAGAATCATACAAGCACGGCGAGGGGAACGCAGCTTCCCACGGGAACTGAGAATTCTGGCGGTAAACCGCTTTCCCCATGCGAGAACGGTAGGGACACGTATGATTCGACAGGCACATGTATCCATGCGAGAGGTCCGTTCGTGACAACGCCTATGAATCTTACTGGCTCCCGAGCAAATCTGAACCGCTGCAATTGGCCAGCAAGGCGTGGGGGTGGAAATTTTGTAGGAGAGAGAGCGTTTTCACGAGTGTGTTAGAACACTTGTCTGGGAGTTCGACACTGGATGTGGAAGCGACCAGTTGTGTCTGATCATGAGACCATATGGGTATCGGATTTTACAATTTCTTTATATTTATGGTACGTGCAGTTCACAACTTAAATAACAGTTAGCCAAAGCCATTCGACGCAACTCTCTAAAATTGTCGAGAAAATCGACTTCGAAATTTTGCAAAGTACATGTACGTACTAATAATTAAATATTAAAGCATATGTCGGAGTAGTTCAGGTGGTAGCGTTCTGGCTTCACAACCAGAGGGTAAGTGGTTCCATTCCCGCTGTGACTAATATATATATGAATTCAGTTACATAAACATATTGGGATCTCTAGTTCCATGTGTTGAGTCAGTTTTTGTTTGTGTGTATGTAGATGAGCTGAAAATCTGGTCGTCACGTAAATCGATGGTTGATTCATTAGTTACTGTGGAGGTGAGTTTCGAAAGACAGTGTCGTAGCTCTTTACAAACTGAACAATCCAAGACTACCGTCGCCAACTGAAAAAATGTAACTTAGGGTTTCTGTTTTTAATTTTTTTTTTAAGAAACTATCATTGTTAACAACTCTTAACAAGCTTCTGTAAGAGATATAGAAGATTACGAATAAACAAAAATAACTGCACTTTTCGTAAAAATTAATATTAGATATAAAAAATCCGGTGTGGGTGGATTCAAAAAACCAACCCTCTGGTTATGACACCAGAACGCTGTCACCTGAGATACTGCGGGTTATTCATTGATTGGTACTTACGTTTACTTGCAAAACTTCAAAGTCGATTTTCTCGACAATTATTGAGAGTTGTGACGAATGACTTTGTATGATTGTTATTTGAGTTCCGGACTTCACGTAACATAAATATAGAAAAATTCTAAAATCCGGTACCCATGTGTTATCCTTAGAATGCCACCGACCGTGGTAGCGTGCAGTTTGCGTCTAGGAGAGCTCGCGTCTGAGACATTCGTTGCATCCTTGAAGCTTAGGTGTGCAAAATGGCCTAGTGGTGTACGACATTTGTGAGGCCTTAATTTGACAACGTGGACTTGTGGCTCTGTTAACGTCAATACAGCAGCGTCCCGTCTGTAGCTGCACCGGAGTTATTTCTGTTTTCGCGGCGGGTTCTTTTCGGCGCCAACACGACGCCTTTCCTGTGTTCAACGCACCTTCTCATGCGTCGTCTACGTATTCGTAATGTACTGCAGCAATTCAGCCACGAATTCATTGTCTGTCGTTCACAGAGCCCACGACGCCAGCAATTTGTAGTGGTAACGATTGTCACGAGTTTGCGGAACTTGTTCACGTACGATCGGGTTTGCTTGTGCCAGTATTCGGAGCAGTAGAATTGTTATTATATTGGTGTGGTGTCTTTTCTTTAGGACATGTCTGAAGCAAGAGACATCACACCAATATAATGAGTATTTATATGCTAAGTCGGCGTTAGTTTCACTTTCCTCACCGCAGATATGGTCATACGTTCGACCTCACACGAGAATCCGTAATGTCGAGGGTAAGAGGGCATGAACGATAAGAGCGCTATAGCCATAGCGTGCGACATGTGGAAGTTTGAGACGTACGGGGGACGAGCACGGGTAAGTAAGTGGTTAAGGCGATCGCTGACCCGAAGCGGGAGAAAAGGGTTAGATTCCTGGCCCGGCTCACATTTTCACTTGTCGCCATTGTTTCATTTCCATGCCCTAATGCAACCACTGTGAGTTCTTTCCTAACTAATCCTTCTTCCTGCCCCTCCTTCATCAATAATTTGCAAGTAGAATTATTCGTAGCTCCCCCTGACTCTCTAGCTTTGCCTCTTGCTGAGCTTCAGGCATTCAGCAGTGTAATTGTTTTTCTGTCGCCCTTGTGGGAATAAAATAAGTTAATGGTATACTATATTTCATTTCAGCCACCCTTTTATCACTCTTCTTAAACTCAAGTGTATTTTCTTGTCTTTTTGGAGTGAGGCGTTAATAAGATAGGCAGGTAGCTAATCAAATGTCCAATAAATTTCCTCCTTCATTCAGTGCTTAATAAAACGTCTCAAGTTACGCAATCAGTTAGCATATAAGCGCTCCTCAATTCAGACGATAAACAGCCAAATTTTTCATGAATTGAATTTGATAAAAGAGAGAGTCATTAATTTACCGACTTCTGTGCTAGTAAAACAACATCCCCTACTACATTAAACCTTCTAGACTCTTCCACTAAGTTTCAGTCTCGCATCTGCCTGACACACTTCAAATCGCTCCTTATACCTGCTCTCAGATATTTCATGGAAATACCTGCTTTCAGTGATTGTTGTCGAGCTGCATATCATTATAATAAAGTCTCTTTCTTTCTATGTATTCGCAATTTAAATGATGAGAATCAGTTGCCACTTCTTTCACCAAGCATCGATACTCTACTTTACTTAACAATTTTCCAGAGTTGCGATTTCTCGATATACTGCAGTATCATACCCGAAAAACCTCTTTGAATTTCAAATGGCAGTTACGAGGTCATTTATGAATATTATGAAAAGAAACAGTCCTGTACTACATCCTGGTGAAATGCTTGAAATTACTTTCACGTCGTAAGACTTCTCTTCGTTGAGTATAACGTGGAGTATTCACCAGAAACTTTTCAGTTGTATCATACAGTTGGGCTGATATTCCGCAACCTCGTAATTTGTTCGACTAGAGGCATTAAGGAACGTATTGAACACATTCTGAAAGTCAAGAAACACGGCAATCGCTTGGCATCCAGCGTTTGCTGGTTTCTGTGTCTCGTGGACGAACAGTGCTACCTGGCTTTCTCGCGAACGTTGCTTTCGGAACCCAAGTTTATTCCTACAGAGGAGGTTTTCAGTATCCAGTAATGTCATTATTCTAGAGCACAAAACATGTTCCAGAATACTATAACACACCGACGTCAGAGACATAGGCCTATACTGTTTAATGTCTGTTCGATGACTCTTCTTTAAGAGGGGAATGACCTACTCATTTTCCGATCATTAGAAACGCTCCGCTCCACTAGAGATCTACGATACACTGTCTCTAGAAGGGGAGCAAGTTCCTTCGAAAGTTGTTGTCTGGTCTTCATTCCGCAGACTGGCTTCATGCAGCTCTCCACTCTACTCCTCATAAGAACGGCAACCCACATACATCTAAGTCTGCTTACTATATTCTTCTCTTGGTCTCCCTCTGTGATCCCCCCCCCCCCCCCCCACACACACACATTTCCCTCCAATGCCAAATTTACAGTTCCTTGATGTCTAATAATGTGTTCCACCAATCGGTCCTTTCTTTTGTCAAGGTATGCCAAAAATTCCTTTCCTCCCCAATTCTGTTCAGTACCTCTTCATTAGTTACGCGATGTAAACATCTAATCTTCTGCAATCTTCTGTAGCACCACATTTCAAAAGCATCTGTCCTTTTCCTGTCTAAACGATCTATCATTTAAGTTTCACTCCCGTACAAGGCAACACTCTACGCAAATGCCTTTAGAGAAGACTTACTGACACTTAAATTAATATTCGATGGTAGCAAATTTCTCTTTTTCCTTAAAGCTTTTCTTCCCATTGCCATTCTGCGACTATCATATTTTATTTTACTGCCCAAGTAACGAAAATCATCTGCCACCTTTATGATTTTGTTAGCTAATCTAATTCCTTTAGCATCGTCTGATTTTCTAAGACTGCAGTCCATTACCTTGTTAATGTTCACCTTATACGCTCCTTTCAACGCACTGTCCATTCCGTTCAGTTGCTCTTCCAGGTCCTTTGCTGTCTCTGACAGAACTGCAATGTCATCATCAAAACGCAATGTTTCCATTTCTTCACCCTGAACTCTAATTCCTTCTCCAACAATCTCTCTGCTTTCCTTCACAGCTTGCTCAGTGTGCAAATTGAATAACATTGGAGAAAAGCTACAACCCTGTCTTACTCCCTTCCCAACGACTGTATCCGTTTCATGTCCTTCAAGTAGGTTTGCCTTTCCTTAATCTATCTTCTAAGATAAACCGTAAAGTTAGGATTGACTCCCGTGTTCCTACATTTTTCCTGAACCCGAACTGATCTTCCGCGAGGTCAGCATCTATAAGTCTCTTCATCCTTACGTAATAATTCGTGTTAAAACTTTTGCAACCTTGACATATTATACTGATGTTTCTGTAATTTCCTCACGTGTCTGCATCTGCTAATCATTGGAGTGGCGATTATTACATTTTTTAAAAGTCTGATGGTGCTTCGCCTGTCTCAGACATTTAATTCACCAAGTGAAGTAGTTTTGTAATAGTTGGTTCTCCCAGAGACTTCAATAGCTCTGAGGTGAATGTCATCTACTCAAGGGGCCTTGTTTCCGCTTAGTCTTTCAGTGCTCTGTCAAATTCATCTCTCAGTATAGTATCTACTATTTCATCTGCTTCCTCTTCTCTTCATACAATATTGTTTTGCAGTTCATATCCTTTGTAAAATTCCTCTATATACTCCTCCCACCTTTCATCTTTTCCTTCTTTACTCTGAACCGGTTTTCCATCTGAGTTCTAGATAATGATCTATTTTTTCTTGTCTTCAAATCTCTCTTTTATTTTTCCTGTAGGCTGTATCTATTTTTCCCCTAGTTGTATTTTCTTCAACACATTTGCATTTGCGTTCTAGCCACTCTTTCTCAGTACTTTATGCTTGGCTGTTAATCAGCGACTGTACTGTATTCGACTTTTTTAAACAGCTACAGTTGCAAGTTGCAATTGAATGTAAACCAAGTTTCAGTGTCGCAAAGGACACCTTCTTCAGATAATAGGAGGTAAAAAGGTAAAAACTTACATGTCAACTCAAAGAAATTAAAAATACAATAACATATCTGCTTAGCCACTATGCACTTCCTGTCAATCTCATTTCTTAGTCGTCGGTATTCCATTTTTACTTACTTCATTTTTATATCTTCTTCTTTCAGCAATTGAATTTAGTATTTCTCGTGATATAAAAGTTTTTTTGCAGGTCTTGCCTTTCTATCTATTTGGTCCTCAAATGCCTTCACTATTTCATCTCTTAAAGCTACCCATTCCTCTTATATTGTTTTATTTTTCTCCGTTTCTGTTAACTGCTGCCTAAATCTCCCTCTCAAATTCTAAAGAACTTCAGGTTCCTTCATTTATCCAGGTCCCATCTCCTTATATTCCTACCTTTCTGCAAATTTCAGTTCATAACCAATAAGATATGAATAGAGTCTATATCTGCCTCTGGTTATGTCTTGCAATGCAAAATCTGGTTCCGAAATCTATGTCTTACCATAATAAAATCTATCTGGTATTCCTCCGTATACCCTGTGTAAAATAAATTTGGTATCTTGTACGGCCATTCCTCTGTTGAGCGATTTCAGTTGATTTTATAGCCCTTTGTCATGTATCTCGATCTTTGCGTTTTTGTCGTCCTGCGACTATATAGACAAGGAATTACTCTACATTTTTTCTGTATGAAATAGTTTTATTAATTTTTTAATGTGTTATAATTTGTTTTAACGTCATTAGAGTATCTGTACATCAGAATAATAGGCTAAAACCTATACCCAGGGCTACAGGTTAATATTTCCTCTGGTAAAATCACCAACACTAACTTTACAATGTTTTGACAGTTGTAAGTGAAAAGCACATGAATAAATGGGAAAAAATAATTGTGTCAAAACAGAATAACTGTTTAAGCATCGCCTCAATGGAGAGACAGTACAATGTGTTGCTTCACCAAACTGGCTACACAATTACATAGAACTTCAAACTGATATTTTAGACCTCACACAAAACTTCAAAATGAACATGTCAGAGAATACATTGTAGTACAAAGAGACAAGAAAGTATATGAGAGTGGAAATTGAAAGACGAAAAGTACATACAGGAATTCTAAGAAACAGTGAATAGAGCCTCACGGTTGGATGAAATAAGTCTGTAGCGGAGGAATGAGAAACGTTCAAAACAACGAAGGTACAAGCAGCAGAAAGAGCTTATGGAAGATCGCGCGATAGGAAAAGGGGAAAGATCCTCATGGTGGAATAACAGACTGAAGGAAGAGCTTGCAATGAAGAACAACACGGCTCCAGCAGAGAACGGAGGATCAAGAAATGATTACGAACTTAAGGAAAAGAAAGAAAAAAAGAGGGGAGGAAGTGGATGGAAGAGTGGACAAAAAAGATGAACACTGAAGAGAGTAAGATTATTCTGCATAGAATGATTAAGAAGAGGCACAGTGGAAAACACCGGACTGATCAATAAAGACAGAAGTAGAGAACATACTGGAACTGGAGGAGTTATGGAAGGAATACTTAGAGGAGTTACTTAATCCAAATGGAAATATGGAAAAGGAAAATAAGGTGTTGGGGACGTTGGGGACTATGGAGGAAGACTTAACTTGGACGGAAGTGGATGAAGTAGAAAGGGCACTGAAAGAGAGCAAGCACCAGGAGTGGATGAATTATATGTAGAGATTATTGCGCTGCTGTATTTCGTATTTGTGCATGTTTGTGGTACTAATATTGAGATACTGGTACTGGCATATCATTACGTGCAATATGTTTTGACGGTTAGACCTTGTAAAATAAACACACACAGAGAGAAAAAAATTGTCACTGAATATCATCTGTAATTTTTAAAGATAAAAATTCAGGCTACATTGAAAAGTAGCTGTAGCTGAAATCTGACACCCTGCGTCTTGTTCACTGCATCTGACAGTTTTATGCAAAAACTGGAACAGGTGAAGAGCATTAGAGGCGTTATATTCTGCACGAATACATAAATTTAACGTCCCTGCATATTGCGGGGACGTTATATCATTCGTGTATGGGTATCTATTTTTGTGTGTGTATATTTTTACTTGAATATTTAGTTACTCGGCCTTTCAGCTTTTTTCGTTGTAATTTGATTTTTGATAAAGTAGTTAGCCCGCACAGCTAAAAAGATTATTAACCGCTCTGCGCTAGATATTACAGAAATATATTCGCCTTTCGATGTCTACTCTGCTTGAATATTTGGAAACTACAGACCATACAGAAACATAGGCATTTATTTTCGTTTATGTTAAATTTCTAACTTTTCTGTTATACAGTTTACGACTTTTTTACATGTATATAAGTATCAACTTAATTTGCCAAAAATACATAAAGTAAATGTAGTATATGGCTGGTGACTGACTCTTAAAGTAACCATACCGCATTTCTCATGCTTATCCAGTGGCGGCTGTACCTAAAACGACTGAGGGCTCACGACTTTTTTGGGATTATGCCATTTGTCTATCCTTATAACCGTAACTTGCATCTAATCTTGCCTCTAAATCGTGATATATTAGGAAGAAATGGCTATACATTTGTGAGAAATAACAGTCATTACTGATTTCAGTTGCTGTTAAGACGCGTAGAAGGGGGAGGAAGGGGGCTAAAGTACCTTGTAACCGGACGCGAACCATCTTATTCTTAACTTCACAACGTAAGTCTTCAACCAATAGGCCATTCTTATACTTTCTAACCTCCAATATTAATACGATTTTAAAGGTGATGCTTCGTTATTTGATAATTATGACGCGTTTCTGATAAATCCTAATGCGCCAATAGCAATTGTGAGGCGTGATTGTTATCTTCAGGGAGGCTTTGGGCGTGAAGGTACTTCATATTGTCTTCGGGACAATTTGTGGGGTTGCATCAGAGTGCGTGTAGCAAAGAATATGGTGAATTTACCAGCGCAAACGCGACATTTGCCCTCGTCCCCTCCCTGCTGGAGGATCGCCAGTAGACTTACTCAGGAAGTTCAGAAGAGAATCTGACACTCAGCGGTGGCTGGGTAATGCAATGGGTCGTATGCGTGCTACCTGCATTGTCATGAAAGTCCCTCATGCGATAATAATACCTTGAAAACGCAAATAAAATGATCTGATATGAGAATGAGACGAAGAATGATACTTTAAATATACAATTATTGTTTTTTCTTTCCACGATCAGCCATTTTTTTCGGGGTTCACTGAACTAGTGAAATGCCTAGTAGTGGTACAGTGTATCCTCCGCCACGCACCTTACGGTGAATTGCGGAGTATGTATGTAGATGTAGATGTAGAACACACAGGACGCAGCGCTACTGTAGCTTATTAATGTACTGCCATTTCTACATGAAATATCAATGGAAGCGGTAATCTTCCCCCAAAACGTATTTTTGTCACAAATTCATGATGGGTTCTCTCTGCGACAGAGTGGCAAGACGGAATAACGTGAGAGTTCCTGCATTGCTTTGCGTGCAGCTTATACCAATACTTGAAACGGTAATTTGGATTGAAAATTTTCTTTTACGTTGACGAAATAAAATTAAAAAACTTTTTCAACTGCTTAATGTTAAACACCGCTTCCAATGTGTATTCTGAGCTGCTGTCGGTCGCGTAATTGTTGAGTTAGGTTAATCCGTTAACTGTTTTCGTCTTTCATACCATTGATTTGCTGAAAGCACTGGACGACACACACATTATCTCCAAACATTTCTGATTACTTTGTTTTTGTTTTCTCCTCGTGTTACCGTGACGAAAATACGGAGACACAACAATAAGTCGTAGAAGTGTTTTGACCCTTTCCTGCCTAAGATATCAAATATTCGAGCACATATCTTCATATTTGGTTATTTTACTGCCAAAGTAAATAAAAGCACATTAGTGTATTCGCACACAATTTTGTTGTCCTTATTTGACGGAAAAAAAAGGAAAAATGGGACTTCAATGTCCAAGCGGTTATAATGTAGTTGGGTGATATTATGAAATGCTTATCTGCCTTAACATAAGGATTTACCAGCAACAAAAGGGTAGCAACATTTTTAGATGCAATTCAGTTTAGAAATTGATCTGAAGAGCGACAAAAAGAAAACTGTAGTTATCCCTAAACCGTATTCATATTTCGTAAATAAGAAATAAAAGAAAACATTTAACAACAAAACAACTACAAAAATAACAGGCTCATAATTGCTTTGACACACTATCGATACTAAAAACCTCCAGGCACAGTTTTATATTAATAAAAAGAGCTCTGTTCCTTGATTAATATCTGTTTCCATTAGCTAAAACAACACAAAACCAAATTACCAAAGCGAGATACACAATAGCGTCTTTTTTTGACAGCAAAACTAGCCTGACGAAATCGTGCACACAGATGTAAAACAGTCCGTTGCTTATTGCTGTCTGTGAGCAGTGAAACTGAACAATCTCAGCCTGCGAGTGTTTCATATGATACTTCAAAGGGGTCCTAACACAAGTCAGATACCATTTTCCACTTTATTGAAGACAAGAGCCAATCTCGCTTTTTATCTTTTATTTACTATTAAGATTACCGGTTTCGGCAGTTTAACTGCCATCTTTGGATCTTAGATTTCATTCTTCAGAACATTATTATTCAATTAATTATTAATGTTCTGAAAAATGAAATCTAAGATCCGAAGATGACAGTTAAACTGCCGAAACCGGTAATCTTAATAACAAATTAAAAATAAAGAGCGATCTTGGCTCTTGTCTTCAATAAATTGATCAAAAGATTGCCCCCCATGCGTGACAAACCTTTATTTTCCACTTTATTTTATGGCGCTGTAAATCGGTAGGGATTTTTAAGTCCCGTCGGGCAGGAAAGGATTAAAGTTGAGGGACCATGCTGAAAACGTTATCCAGAGCATCTTGTCAAAGGTAACACACAGTGGAAACCTTTTTCACACAGGAGATAACCAGTTGTCTCCTGTAGGGAAAAAATGACAGAACAGTGGAGAACTAGCTCCCTCACTCCTCATTCTGCCTTTTTCATTAAAAATTTTGGTATGCGAACGTAATCATACTCTTTTAAGACAAATCTGGCTAATCCTTTCATCCGGTCTCTCGCTGTAAAGTAGTTTACGTACAGGTCATCCCCCTATTCATTGTCACTGCCTACGTATGTGACTCGCCCATCTCTCTCACAGTCTCCTATTTATCCCTTCGTCCTACAGTCGTCCCCACTCTCTCCTTCAGTACCACTGTCTTTGCTACTTTCCCTGTCTGCCACTGTCCTTGTTCCATTCTTTTTCTCTCAAATTACCATTATCTCTTTCTGTCTCACATTTTGCTATTTGTTTGTGCTGTCCGAATCGTCTCATCTCCACACGTATATTTGCGGATGGATTGGTCGGGCCCATAAATCGTAGAGTGAGAAACTAAGTCGTGGGTAAAGGAAGTAGGGAAAAGTGAACAAAATCATTCTTGTTCGAGTTTCCCGGTCAGAAGGGTCCAGGATCCCAAAGCATGTACGGTCTGCGATCGTCTTTCTCATTCCACTGTTTCCTGCTGTTTTTGCTCCCACTCTTGATGTCACCATCCATTATTATGTTTTTTATTGCTGGTGTCTCTCTCCCACCAAGCTGATATCTTCGGCTTTTCTTCCACTGACAATGCTTCCTCTCTCTTCCACCATTATTTTCTGAGTTTCGGTAATGTGAGTGTTAAAAGCCGTCGTGTATTTAAAAATATGCATTTTTAACCATCAGCTGTTTATTAAATCCTTAAAATCGATTATTTTGGTTCAGGATCATCATAATAGATAAACTAAACAAACGAACAGAATAAAAGTAATTAATGTACACAATAAAAAAGAAAGTAAGAAGCAAAATAGTACACATAGGATGGAAAAATGGACGTATCAGACTACTTAAATTGTGTTATAAATACCTACAAGGTATTAAAACAGGATAGTCAACAGCATTAAATGAAGTAAATCTGGCTGAAAACAGTATAAGTCACTTTCACCAAAATTACAAAGGTTATAATGGATTATCCTAGCAGTCAAACAAATATAAAATATGAGAATGGACTGTGAACAATGAGTGCACTGTGCTAATTGCATGATTCAAAGACCATCAGAACCTATGATATCGAAATATGATTATACAATTTCGGAGTCATTCTTAATGGGTTTGCAGTGTCTTTGGCTGAACATCTTTGGTTACATCCTAAATAAACAAAGTTGCAAAGTGCAGTCATCAAAAAGTTTTGAAGAAACTGGTGAACATGAAAAGTTTACGTCAACAAATAAAATGTGGTACAATTAAACATTATCACAGCTTCCAACATTAGATGCTATCCACCTAAATATGTCGTATTACTAGTGACAAAACGAGAGTGATCATCATCTCAAAAAGGTTTACATTACAACAAGATCGATAATTATATAAGCAACCTTAATCCCACTGTTGTGCAAATTGAGTCTTACATCTGATAGGAAGAGTAAAACTAGGAATATATTAAATACCAGTAAGTAGTATATAGTAAATATAGAGTCTTAATCGATGTAAAAAAAACTGTAGCGTTGTACATACTTCTTGAGCTAACAGTGATAGTTTACTATAGGGCAATAATTTATGCTTTTTGATTTCAACACGAAAAAGCGTGAATGTGTTCGCACGTCAAATTTTTTTGGCGTGGAAAGTAGACTGATACAGCTGATTCCTCCCTCTCCTGTCAGACTTTTAACGAGAAACACATTTGCCTTTTTTGTGCTCTAACAGTAGCATTTTTCAGGTGGCTTCCTTTTTACGATTTTTTAAAAGGGCAAATTGTATAGATCTGTAAAGAAGGAAAGGTGAAAGGTTAGAATTTACTTCATGTGAACAACATGGTCATGAGAAACGGAGCAAAAGCTTGGGGAAGGAAATCGACGATCCTTTGAAAGAATTCCAGAATTTGCCTGGTGCGATTTATGGAATTCACTGTGAACCTTAATCTGGATAGTCTGAGACAGATCTGAATCGCCGTCCTCCCGAATGGAAGTCCATTGTAAGTCAGCGAATATTTCATTCCTCATATTGAAACTTGTATTTTAAAATAAAATAAATTCAAGTTCTTGATCGGAATCAGAAACTTGAGTGTGTATGAGTGAGTGTGCTTCTGTTTGAGTGTATGTGACAGTGGCCTAACTGGACAGATACAGCACTGTGAATGTAAAAACTGATCTGAATGTCTGCAATTAAAGTACGAGTAAATGTTATAATTAATCAGCCTGGAATCGACTGATAGCAATGTGTGTGGCCCTGTTAATGCGCTTAACTTTCCTGAACACGAGTCTGGTTAAACAATGAATGACAAGTCGGTTTGTAGCACAAAGTCCCATTCGTTAATCAGACAGACAAATAGTTCATTAATTAAATTAAATACTGATCAATGTTTGACATAAATTTGATGTCCACAATAAATGTAATTATGGATGGAGTAACTGACCATTTCTAACAGCGATTGATAGCAGTTGAATAACATGTAAGAGCGTGGTACAGTGGAAACGCTAAAGTTGACAATTACGTATCCGTTAATTAATTAAAGATCAAAGTTTAGATTACATCTGTTGCAACCTTAGTAAATCTTGTTATATGTAACGCCACGTGCTTTGGACAACATGTCCCTCATTAACAAACATAATGTTGTGTTGTCAAAAACAGTTCATTAGCTAAGTTGGATGCAAACCAAATAATACAGAGTGTAAGTGTGTTCACGCGTGCAATGACAGACAAACTATAACAGTAGCTGATAGCAATAAATGGAACTAGTACAATCTATCACAGTCTAGAAACGTCTAAGTCGATAATTGTGTAATTAACTAATTATTTAAAGTAAAACATTAATGTTTAGTTTATTAGATGCCAAAACTAAGTATGGATTCGGTTTCGAGCTTAGAAATAATTATTATGTGTACCGACACCGCATCTAATTTTCTTAACAATCGTGTTGTCAGCAAGTGGTGTAATAAATATTTGTATGAAAAGGCGCGTCACACGATAGACAAGAAATGTTGGTAGTTTACTGGTAAACTAATTGATTACGACTTCTACAACGGAATGTGAATGACATAAACAAGGTGAACAATAAGCAGGTGGTATAATTAATTTGGCACGATTGGCAACAAGTATTGGTAGCTACCTAATAAACTAGTTGCTTACGATTCTTGTTTCAAAAATTGTAAGAGCATAACAAATCGGGGTATTAAGTACGTGCGAAATGTTTAACAGAGACTCAAAAATTTGTCTCTCTACTTGTAATCCTAACCATAAATAAATTTAAATTCACTCACCTCTTATCCGTAGACAGCACCAAGGTTCCTTGCAGTAGATTAATGATGAAATATAAATAAATTTGAAACTTGTATCTGTACTACCGTTAGTTTTAAGACTCACAATATAAGACAACTTGCCAATAGTACTAAATTTTAGAAAAAGGAGATTGAAGCTCTCCTTTAAGTCAAATCAAATTATGATTTATGGTTCTTCTTCTTATTATCTTTTAAACATGACAATTACAATAAAAAATACATAGCAAAAATCAAAGTTTTCAACAATCCTAACTGCTTACAACTTTCTCAGTCTGTTGCTCTCCACCAACACCTAGCACCGTCTATCCACTTCCACTGTCAGACTCCTCCTGCCTACCACTCGCTACCACCGACTAGCAGTTCACAGCAACCAGCATCTCTGACCAGAGAGTAACATTCACAAAGTATAGTGTTGCCACCTTACAATATGCGTCGACATATTGATACACAGGATATGAGGTGAGACGATTTAAGGCTTGTACGATGTCGAAAATCAGAATTCTTCACTGAATACTTTCCATAAAGTGGAATGATAAGTATTTCCTAACGGCCGCCTAGTGTGTGTGAGTGGAAGTGAATAAACCGTTATGGTTCTCCCGCTGGCTATAGAACCAATATCTAGAGAATGCAATGAGACATTACATTGCAATTTTTAAAAAGTTTCGATATTCTCTCTGAATTTCATACACAGCTATATATGACCTAATGTAAACCATGCGCGATGTGTATGCGATGTGTTTTTACCTCTGGAAACTGTTTAAAATGCGTTGAACATTTAACTTAAGATATGTACTGATAATCCATAATCAGTGGACAAACCCCCAATTTGTTCACTTCCGTGCCGTCGGACTTGGCTGCTACTTATCATTACACTTTATACAGATTATTTTGTGAAGAAATTTGCTTTTGGGCATCACACAAGCCTTAAATTTTGTCTCGTCATACGCTGTATATAAATATCGACCAAATACGGAATCAATTCACAGTTTTCCGCGGTTTTCTCAGGAATGAATTATGAACAAATGACACTTTTATAAGCTGTATAAAGACCACTCTCGAGAATGCTGTACAAAAACCAACCGATTTGTTCAATTTCCCTGGGCTAAAGGAAGTGAGTATTTTTAAATTTTAACAATGTTCTAGAATAGCTACACCGTGCCAATACCTCTAATAGGTACGCAAACGATCTCTATGCCAGATGGTATCCAAAACGAGCCCCTGAAAATTACAATTTCGCACGTGGCGGTTTCCCCCGCTCGGGAATAGCCGTGCGCTCTAAGCTACCTTAATGCGGAGTGCACGGCTGTTCCCCGTGGGAGACACGAGTCTTCCATCGGACATGGGTGTGTGTGTTATCCTTAGCATAAGTCAGTCTAGGAACTAATGCCAACTACAGTTTGGTCTCATAGCTTTACGAACATCTGAACATTTCATTTTGATTCTAAGCTTTGACACTTTTTATCTGATACAATAACAAGGAGAGATCCTGGCCTACGCGTTTAGTTCTTAGCCTGAGTCAAATATTTCATCTTTAACAGTTTGTGTGTTAACTTTTTGTCTGAATGAAATAATTCGCAATTTGCGATCAGTTATGGCTTCACTATACTAGGTTTAGATGGAATACCAAAGTGCGGCGAATGAAAATTTGTGCCCGGCCGGGATTCGAACCCGGGATCTCCTGCTTACTAGGCAGATGCGTTGACTCCTTTTTTTTTTTTTTTTTTAAAGTCTGGTAGATCTATGTTTCGCGGTCGTTCGTTCAGTTTGTTCGTGGTTGTTTGCTGAATGGTCGGTTCAGCTCTTTTATTACAGAGAGCGTTCAGCCCACTGACCAGGCGCGCTGAGCCACGGCGCCCGGCTCGACTCCGCCACCAAGGACACAGTAACATGTTCTGTACCTAGAAGCGTGTTGACAAAACTATTTCACCTCTTGAGTAAGATGTGTGAGACAGGCGAAGTACCCTCAGATTTTAAGAAAAATGTAATAATCCTCTTCCAAAGAAAGCGGGTGCAGAGAGATGTGAAAATTACAGAATCATCGGTTTAATAAGTCATGGTTGGACAATTTTAACACGAATTGTTTGAGGAGGATGGAAAAGCTGGTAGAAGCGGACCTCGGGGAGGTTCAGTTCTGATTCAGGATGAATGTAGGAACAAGGGAGGCAATACTCACCTTACGCAAGGAAAGGCAAACCTGCATTTCTAGCTTTTGTAGATTTGGAGAAAGCTTTTGACAATGTTGATTGAAATACACTCTTTCACATTCTGAAGTTAGCATGGGTAAAATATAGGGAACGGAAGGTTATTTACAACTTGTACATTAACAAAACAGCTGTTATAAGAGTTGAATGGCATGAAAGGGACGAAGTGGTTGGGAAGGGAGTAAGACAGGGTTGTAGCCTTTTCCCAAAGGTATTGTACATTGAGCAAGCTGTGAAGGGAAGCAAAGAGATATTTGGAGAAGGAATTAGAGTTTAGGGTGAAGAAATTAATACTTTGCGTTTTGCTCACGACAGCAAAGGACCTGGAAGAGCAATTGAATGGAATGGAGAGTGTTTTTAAGGGAGGCATTGGATTGCAGTCTTAGGAAATCAGGTGATGCTGAAAGCATTAGATCAGGTAACGAAACAATAAAGGCGGTAAATCACCTTTGTTAATTGGACAGTGTCCGTTGTGCGGATGTTTGTATGAATGTGGTGTCTACTGTAGCATCAGAGACTTCGTCTGGTATCTCCCATTTAGCTAGTTTCATATTATCGTTAGGTGTTCATACTGGTCTGGCGTGAATGTATTGCTGACATTGTAGAAGTACCTGTTCTGGGAATCACTTTAGCTCTGTCATTTTTTGTTTGCGCTTTTCCCTAACGTAATTCATGGTTATTTCCATCACCGTATCTTGTTTGCTTGTCTTTAGCCAGGCCATTGTATTGCTGCCGGGAACTTAATTGCGATATTAACGAGGTGCTTTCCGAGCTCTGTAGTGCTTCCACCGACAGTCTTCCTAGAATGTGCAAGCAAGGCGCTCCGCTGTCCGCGTCATATGATGTTTTAGTGTTTGAATAGAAAATAGCCGGTGCGGCCACTAAATGACCGCAAGACAAAACACGGGCTCGAAAAGCGCGCAGTGTGTGCGAATCGGTATGCCGTAATTTCTATTGTTGAGTATGGCCAGTTTGTGTAATGGTAACCCTTTAGATTATCTTAGTATGCTCCTTCAAGGTTAGTCATAAACTCCATTTTAACGCGCGTTGAAATTTTCTACGTATGTTTTGTTCATTATCCCAAAAGAAAGAAACCTGTGGACAGATTTTGATGATTTATCTTATCACATTCTAGCTATCCGCATGCTATTCAACGACCCTGTTTCAACAATTGAAGACCTAACATTCTAAATGTGCTAAGGACCAAAAATAAAGTTCGGAGATATAGCAAAAAAACTGTTGTTTATCGTTCGAAATTAATACACACATTTTATAGTATTATACCGTTTATTAACATACAGTTAATACAAACTATACAGCAAGTCACGAGAAAATTGCACTGAATTGGCGAGAAGAAAAAAAAGAAAACCGTAAAATCAGAAGGTGTCTTACAAATTGCGTTATTCAGATTTAATGGGCTAAGTCCAACAAGGGTATCAAGCTGTAGCGCTTGACGAAGTATATCTAAAATAGGAAATGAGACAATGTTAAACAAATATCTCCAGTTTGTAGCATCATTACACAAATCAGTAAAAAACTGACGATGGCGATGTGATATAAAAGGTAACGTAGCAAGCAAGGGTTTTTTTTCCTTTTTTTTCCAGCCGACAATCGTGGAACATGTGGTAACACAAAGTTGTGTATGAATGAAATCGTCCACAGTTTTGCCTTTCCTCAGGATGTTTACTATTCCAGGTGACGTGATTTTAATTTGTGCAGCAGAACTGATGTGCAGCTTCGATGTGTTGATCACATTATCAGCAGCAGCCTGGAACTCAATAAAGTCATTTTCATCCATTCTGAGTGATTTGAATGGGAGAGAAGGGCGTGTTGAAGTAATTATATATAAGTACACGTTTTTTTTTTTTTTTTTTTTTGCTCACAGCAGTTGTCACACCAAATCACAAGTTTCTTTTTATTTTTCACCAGTGGACAGTCCGATTCATGGGGAAGGTACACTGCGGTGGGACAAAGGGAAAAGGAGATGAAGAACTTTAAATTGTCAAAACAATCTCGTATCATACCAAACTCGATATAAATTTGGTTCAGTCTTATTAAGAAAACCTGTTTATGGCTCTTATAGTCAGTTGCTAAGTAAATATTTATAAGTTTTGTAACGTCACCTAGCAACTTAACACCTCTCGTGAACCGTCGCACCGAACTTACCTCCGAAGTTTATGTCCACCTCCACCGCCTAATATATTTTATCTTTTCTTAAACATAAACAGGTCCTTATACCCGCGGGAGAAAGATAAAAGGCCAGTATGTAACTTCACATTCAAAGTTTAAACTCTTTACCACCAATTCAGTCATGAAACTGGCGTTCGAGCGAAAATCCACAGCCTACTAAACTTTAGTTTCACATTTAAAATACCACTGTTTCATTTGAATGTGTCTTGAAATTCAATAGCCTGTTATAAATTTTTCAAACTGATGGTGTTTTCTTCGTAGATGTAGAAGATCAATTAATGTCTTGAACATTTCCATATTTCACATTAAATGATAAATCATTCCATATACTTGATGTAATATTTAAAACTCTTCTTCAGTCAAACATCATATGTTTATTGGTCTTCTTGCAATACAAGCATATACTATTTGCTTCTGATCTAACCATACATGCATAAGGACATAATCTGAACTGACGAACAACTATAGCAATAATAATGTTAAATAATCTTCTTAGAGGACGACCGATATCCCACAATAAAGAAGGTGCAGAGACGTCCGCTGCCCCGTGACCGTCGGCTAACTTCATATAACGGTCAGCTCTGTGATGCCTGTCGGTGCTGCGGCGACGCTGTTCCTGTTTATTGCAGTACCTCGATCGACCATGAAACAAACACAAAACATTTGTTATTTAAGTATCACATCATAAAAATCATTACTCAACATTCTATAAATGGTTTTCATTAATATGAAATCTTTAATTTTCATCTCCTGCAAAACAAAGCTGATATGGGAGAGTAGGTGCTCACAAATCTGTACCACTTCAAGATATGTATAATTTTTTAAGGTGTGTGTCAGCGGGTGACCGTGGCGAGCGAAATACAGGAATAAACACTCTTAGGGAAAGCTACGAGGGTTGGAACTAAAATAGTGGCAACACTGCGGTGGATACACTATGCAACGGAATCTACTATTGTCGCTGATAGCACACGTCACATATATCACATACTATCCGTGCGAAGGCAGACTGGGTTACTAGTTAAAGATAATTTAGATTTCGCTGTAATGTGTGTGATGAGAGATCTTAACAGCGGCTAATGGAAACTGAGCCTTACCGGGTTTTGAACTCAGACTTTCGATTTCCGGAAATGGTGCCTTGCCATTTCGGCCACCACGTCACACTTCTCGTCCGCCAAGAGTGAACACACTTTCAGCTTTACTTTTGAAATTAATTGAAAATAAGTGCTGTAAGCACAGTCGTGCATGACAGTCTTCATTGACGTATACAATCCGACGCGCGGTTTGAATTTGCTTTTGAGTTACGACGTGCAACAAACAAAATACGAGGCGTACTCCGTATGAATTCTTTATTTTTAAAACTGCATCTAGAAATTTTCAACAAATTTAGTTCAAAACAATTTACTAAAATTTGTCAAGGTTTAAAATATGTGGAAAGAGTCTAAAAATAATTATAATACTCATTTAGGCCGGCCACGGTGGCCGAGGAGGCTAAGGCGCTCCAGTCACGGTCTGCACGGCCACTACGGTCGGGTATTCGAATCCCCCCTCGGGCATGGATATTTGTGCCGTCCTAGTTCGTAAGTAGTTTGTAAGTTTAGGGACTGATGACCCCGTAGTTAAGTCCCATAGACTATACAAACATTTGAACATTTGATACTCATTTAGGATTGAGAACAATATAAGAATCCCGCATAACTGCTATGAGCAGAGTGTTATGTGGTTATATTTGCAATTACCATCCTCCGATATGTTGTCAACTGTTGCGTATCGGTACTTCATAGATGGCGACGACTGTTGGTATTACAACACAAGATCAACAGAAGGCTAGGTTTAAACATATGACTTCTGTTGGAACGTGTCACAAATTAAATGAAAAGCATTTTCTTCGCGGGCTGTCCAACCATGGAAAATTATCACGCTAAATGCCCGAGGAGGCAGGTGTGACGGCTTGCTGTCGACGTCATTAAAATTAATGAGGATAAGTAGGAGCAAGGGACGGCGGTCTCGACTGAGCAGACAGAGGAACGTGCCTACGGGAACCTGAATTTAGCTCAATGGCGAGCAAGGTGCGACAGGAAGATCACGAGACCTAGAAAGCGGCATTATTGCATTTATCTAGGATCGCCAAATGGGTGGGATTCGTTTGAATTTAATTATTTTGTCAAGTAGGCTCAACCACATAGATCGTGTATAAACACTAAAATATGACGCGTTTCAAGGGTCAAGTCCTCATCATCAGATAAAATATACAAAAAATCTTTAAAACCCGAGACAATAAAAATCTAAAACGTAATAAAATAAAACGTGGTTACTTCGCTTGTAACCGTGTCACCACGTTTTCTTTTATTACGTTTTAGATTTTTATTGTCTCGTGTTTTAAAGATTCTTGTATATTTTATTTGATGATGAGGGCTTGACCCTTGAAACGCGTCATATTTTAGTGTTTTATACACGATCTATGTGGTTGAGCCTACTTCACAAAATAATTAAGCATAAAACCGCGACCTCACATCCATTATGGATATAATTCAGTCGTTTGAATTTTCCCCGACATTACATAATAGGCCCTGACTCCAGACGAAATACAAAATCGCCTGACATAGAGCTTCTCGAAAAGTTCTGTACAAAACAATAAATTTGCCACGCACTTTCACTAGCTCCATTGTCGAATGGAATAAACATTTTCATAACACTAAGACTTGTCAAATGACAAAATTTGTATAATTTTAATTGCAAACAAAATTAACAATTGAATAAATACATTTATTGTTCTTCACATGCGGGTCTCTCACATGGATCACTTTATTGCCAATGTTAAAAGTCCTGACGACAGTGTCCTTTGCTGTGCAGATATAACACTCTCGCAAACAAAGCACTTCACCTACTTAGGCATTTTTCCAAGACGAGACAGTATTCTTATAACCCCAAGGAACTCCTTAGATGAACCGTCGAAGTACTTTATTTGACCAGAGTAGTTTTCTACCCCAGCCATCCTCTCATTGGCAGATCACCATTCCTTCGAAAAGTAGTTGAGTTATTAACATGAAACATTTATTTTCATTTAACTTTGATCACTTTCACTCTAACTGAACATTTTGGCAATATTAAATAGAAACGTTATAAACATTCACTCACCTTGAGACTATTTATCAGCAGAACAAAATATAATGTATGAAATAAATAAAAAAATAAACCACCTGTTATGAGATTTACCGCTCATACTACACAATATTTACGTAAAGTTACTGGCAAAAATATACAAATATTAGTTAAGTAGTTATACAAATATTAAGACGAGAGGGGCATATCATGCTGATTACAATTTCTGAGTTACTGTGGAGGTTACATTGATCTATTTCCGTAATAAACTGGTATTGAAAGGAGTACATATATTCTGTCTTGGCCATATTTTTTATTGAATTTTACCTGATATTCTGTTTTGAAATATTTTTATTGGTACTAGTATTGTCTGTGGTCGAAAATCGACCAATTGTGTTTACAATGGTCACTGGGGGTAAAATTTTACATATCATGTCGGCGGCCTCGCGTGATTATGTTGACAACATCAAAAACACGATAGAAAATCTCTGCCCATTTGTTCGAACCACATAGAATGACTCGATTAGTGTATCGTACAGACCATGAAGTAAACAAATAATGCTGTTCCTCCATTATGGTTGACATGTTCTTGTATGTACCCTCGTCCGCTCATAAAGCGAAGATTCCATGAGAAAACATCAGCGTTGTCAAGCGATTGGCTAAAATGAAGACACAGGATTCTCATTATTCAGAATCTGTTGCCCACATTATCATAGGAGACCGCTGGGATATTTGGTAAGATTTAACCGGCACTGGGAGGTATGAAACGGTGTTAAGGAAAATGTCTGACACAATAACAACAAATAAAAACGGGAGTATATACTTCTCATGCCATTTCGAATTATATAATTTTCATTAGCCTAATATTTAAAATGAAACTACAATTGCGGTGTTCGTATATTTATACAACGCCAAGAAATAATGTTATTTCGATACTGCGATATTCAGAATTCCAGAGCTGACAATATGTCGACTTGGTAGTTCCAGCCGTGCACCGCTATATGCCTCTCCCGGCGCATCATCATTTATATCGGCATTATCGAGTTCGTAGTTCCACCCGAGCACCGCTAGATGCCTCTCCCGGCGCATCATCCTTTATATTGGCATTCATATGAAAACATTCATTTCCTTTAATCACTCTTAATCACTGCGAAAATGAAGCATTTGAACGGCACAAGAAAGTGAGTTGGGAGCCCTCCATGTTTCGATATTCATTTATTCTAATACTGCAGATGCGCTGCATTACATCGTCTTTGGTCAAGGCGAATAGTCAATCAGTGAGCTGATTGTTGGAGAATGTAGAACTTGATCCAAGCCGTAGATAGAAAAATTTAAACTTCCTTTTATCACTTTTAATGGCTAAATGCACACATAAATTTATATTCGTGAAATCTACGACAAACAATCTTTCGAATCATGTAACATTCATTGGCCTTCTTGTACGAATAAATTAGTAATCTGTATCACAATTTTCGTGTTAGCGTATTTATATAATGATTTTAGCAGTAATTTCGTATTTACTATTTTGATGTAATATTAACACTTCAGTTTGTGAATCTATGTAACATTCTGACTTACAATTTGTTAATATGGATAAGTTGGTAATCTGTGCCATAAACCAAAGAGTATGCATTATCCCTGATGTGAGTGTTGGGCTGCTAATAGTAGCGAGCAGGCAGTCTATAGGTAGACTCGCTGTCAAGCGACGCAGTCTGACAGGTAGGGTCTGTGGCACGTAGTTTAGGCAGCCACACTGTACGTTACACCTTGGTGTCAGTTTTTTCGGTGAAAGGAAGCCTGTCCTGTGTTGGAGGCAATTGTATCACTAGTTGACAAAACATATTTGTTCTTGGAGAAAAAGGTATATTTACGTGCATTTATTATTTGTAATTATGGTATTTCACGATCACTGTTGTACTACGTGCTTGGTGCCCTCTCATTAATGAAATTCATTATCACTAGTTACAAGTTTTTGATTTAACCTGAAGTCACCAGTTCCCCACTCCTTTCAGTATTTTTAATATTAATTTTTGGATTAGTTCAAATTTTTGTGTTATGTGTAAATGCCGTCTGGCAAGGCAACTCACTGACTTAGAAATTGAAAAAAATGGTAGTGAAAGTATAATTTTCGAAGTTATCAGTTTGCGTAATTAATGAGATTAAAAAGTAATATACAGGAAGCCGAAGTAAAATTCGTAAATAGATACTTCTGTTGTGTTGATGAAAGATCATATTGTTAGGTTAATTAAAGGGATTAACAGTTACGGAGAAATTTAGTGGTCTTGTGACAAAGAAAACTGTGTGATTGATTTCCAAGCAGGCAGTGGATTCCGTACACGACACATGGACTCGAACAGTGCACTGTGGCTACCAGACATACCATGTCGAAAGAAGATGCCGATCGCTCGTTGCTGCTTAGCAAATAGTACATTAAGCTCAATACTAGTGTCATAACACGGAACAGTTACATTTGTTTTTTCCGTTTTTCTGTTTATTATATGACCCTCCTCCCTTCTTTTCCACTGTACTTACGCTCAGCCATGTAGCTATAGTTTTCAAGGATTTTGGTCATAACACTCGATGGTCAAGGCAAGACGATTCTTCGCTGAATTAAAGTTCCTCAGAATTCTCCGTTTTGTGAATTTTATGCCTTGATTCAAGAAAATTTTAGTCCGTATTTCGTATGTATTATTTAGTCAGAGATATTAGTTATCGTTGCCTGGCGATACATTCATTTAGTAGCTTTAGTACACTTATTAACACATTTCTCGCTGCGGTCCGGTTTAAATTCTATCATTTGCCGGAATGAACTGTTGTTTTATATTCTACATATTCAAAATTAATAATACTGTACAATGATACATTCCCGTAACAAGATTTTCGAATTTTAAATGTTCGGATAATGTTCGCACCAAAGATACACTTGTATACACTTGTTTGTACTGTACCGATAAGTAAAATTTTAGTTCCATATATTTTAACAGTTGTCTCTTCAGATGAAATGACTGATGATGAAATGATACTTAATCATCCTTGAAAATCTAAAGTTCTCATCGCTACTGAAGTCACTCAATTTCATAAATTATCTGATTAAATCTATCCATGTTTTATAATGTTTGCCACATTGCTCACGCTATTCCGTATCGATCTTAGACGCGATCTGATTTCGACTGTTCTATCTTCATCAGCCCCAAACTAACTGAAATAAAACTTTAACTTCAACCTCTCACAAACGCACTTCCGAACCGAATCGAAATAATAGCAGATTTTTTGTAACAATCTCGAAATTTTGCTTATATACCCCAACTTGGAGAATATATCAGAGACTATTGCTTCCTCCATGCTGTTACTTCGTTCTTTACTTTGCATTAAATATTCTTTATGACCGAAAAAAACTAATTTCCTAATATGATAACTGCATATATACACTAATAATTTCCCAAATATAAATACCCGAGCTGATAATATATTCCTATAAAAATCCAACATTGCGTATACAAAAATCCTAAAAAATATAACGAACGTCATAATTACGCATTATCCTTGGACTGCCACCCTCCTCGGGGCCGCAGATAATTTAATGGGATAGTAAAATTTCTTATTATTGTTGCTTATGAGTTTCAAAAGAGAGTCAGGGAGAGTATCTACTCGTATATTATAGCTACTGAGATTGATAGTTCAGTCCGAAGTCTGGGATACCTCGGCTATTCAGTGTTTGATGAGGTCACCAATGTGTTTGGTGTGTGTGACTCCCGACACGATATTCAGATAAATATCACTCCTAGAGAAGCTTATTAGAGCTTCACATACAGACACAGAAACTGCACTGGAGAATTTTATTT
Source organism: Locusta migratoria (assembly GCA_026315105.1). Lineage (NCBI taxonomy): Eukaryota > Metazoa > Arthropoda > Insecta > Orthoptera > Acrididae > Locusta > Locusta migratoria. The sequence continues at coordinate 745,358,766 of CM048744.1, forward strand.
CCCCAAATTTTTATATGCAAATTAAAACGTTTTAGTACATTTTTGAGTAATTACAGTTTATTCTATCGATACTCAGCTTTTCGACATTTCGATATATGGGGGTTCTGCTCGCTGCAACATTATTCTCCAGGGGCGTCGTGGTAGAAATAAGTACTCGATATATACAATTTTTCACTTCTTCTTTAATTTGAATCAAACTTCTCCTCCACCAAAACATTACAACTTCATAACAAAGCATCAGAACTTCGCTGACAGAACTTCCATTATAAAACAACAGACTGACATAGCTTCCAGTGCACTCCAGCCAAAACTCCAAATCCCCCACGCAAGGCGGTGAGGCAAATATATAACATCGACAATAATGAGATTACATTATCCATTCTTCATAACAATTGATTATAGTAATTTATAATTAGCAAACACACAAAGAAAACATTTCATGTACACAAAAATAATCACAATATAAAATGAAAACTATATACACAATAGTTTTAGATCGAACCTATCTTTTTAAGTTTTAATCACGCTGTTTTTTGTTTGACAACTAACCAAAATGTTAAATGTCAATTAATTAGTTAACGAGTACATAATACATGTTCCTAACATATATTGAACTATCAATTATCTTGGCAATTCTCAAAATAAGTTCAAATTCTCACGTCAGTCAATATATACAGAGAATTACGATATTCAAATTTTGACAATTATGTCAATTACACAATTATCTGGTCAACACAACTTGTTTATGAGCCTAACATATATACAATGCTATTTATTTTAATGTCTTTATGTTTTACAAAAGTTTTTACAATTCGTCTGTTTATATCTTTAAATAACATACAATGACGAAACTATTGTTTATAGAACTGTCTGGAAACGTCTTATACAAATCTCTTAATTAATGAAATCTATCACTTGTTTTGATCACAGTATCACCGAGACACTGTCTTACACTGATTCCTAGGCTGGCTATATCGTTTGTAACTTCACACACAACATGTATCACTATTGAACCACACGATTTCGGATCCGACGCAGACGATATTGTGGGATGACATTGAGATGAGAGGACCAGGCAGACGGTATCGTACGATAACATTGAGATGAGAGGGTTAGCAGTATCGTCACAAAATATACATGGAAATGCGCCACATCCAAGTTCTTGAATACCATGCACTCCTCCTCGCTTGCCGCATTCGTTTGCCTTCCCCCTCAAGGATCCTTTACCAGTTCATCGAATTCTCACCTCATCTCACACACTGAACAGCTTCGAATGTTCTGCAACACACGTTAACTCAATTGCAGCAATATTTTAGTGTCCCCACTCTCTTACAATCTTGGTGTGCTGCCGCGCCTCTACATCCTACAAACACTCCTTATGATTTCAAACATCTTCTCCTTTCGAACCATGAACTCAGCCTCGACGCATTCTAATCTTTTGACTTTGATGTCAGCCTTATCAGTGGATCTACGCGTCTCGCCCACGTGTTCTTTTCAGAGTGGCACGTGTATTCTACGTTCTTAATTGTTTGTTGGAAGCACTGCAATATTCACCCACAGTTTTTTATTACCTTCTGCAACTCCCTCTACTACCATGGAGGTTATTACATGATGCCCTAACACAGTCCTTCCACCCTGTCCCATGTTCATGACAGTGTTTTCCATATGGTCCTTTCTTCGTCGATTCCTGTAACAGTGAACCTAATTTTCAACATTTGTCTCAGCACCACACCTCAAATGATTCTGTTCCTCACATTAAGATCAATCATTGATACTAGTATACTTCCCTTGACCATGAATGCAAATCTACTTTTTATATCTTCCGTGCTTTTCGTCACAGGTTATTTTACTTCCTAGGTAGCAGAATTCTTTCGGCTACGCTGTTATCACCAGTTTCAATGTTTTTTTCTAGCTACTTTAATTTCTACTACTTCTAATATTAGTTTCTTCTTTTTGCGCTTTACTATCTGTTCAAATTTCCAGCTCAATAAAATATTCATTCAATTCAATAAATCTTGTAATTTTTATTCACTTTGATGAGGTCAGTATTGTCATCAGCGAATCTTAACACTGATATCCTTATAACGGTAAGATCACGTATTGGCTTTTTACATTGGCAATAAAAATTAATTGGTGGGTGATGGAATACAAAAATCAGAAGCCAGCCTCGAAGTGTGACACTGGCAGCTGATTTTTATATTTCATCCACCGCATCATTTTTATATTTCTCTACCTGAAGTTCATAAAAATTATAAGATAGACACTGGTGGTACTGTGATGAAGTTAATTTGCTATTGCTCCCTTTCTGTGTTATTACGAAGTCCTTACTCTCATTTCAATATATTTGACAGGTTTAACGACCGGTATTATTTCTTACGTAGGATTTAAATATTTTTGTAATATTTGTGATACTCTATTGTTTTTAGACTTAGACGGGTTACCGAATGCATGTACGGAAAAGAGTAAGCCAAGAAAAATTTGGTATCTGTTTGATAACACACGGACATTTCATAAAATGCTACTTTTAGGTATGAACAACTGTATTTTAATAATACTTTACTTAGTTCTCAAGTAGACCTAGTATTGTAGCATTCATTTTGTCTTTTAGATACCAACATTTCGAAGCTTTTTACTACAGTGTTAAACATGACCGTGCTTGCATCAACCGAACAGGAATTTTCAATCGATGGAACACAGCCCAACGGTTGCGTTAATTACTGTCACTTAGAGCGACACAACTCTCGTCATATAAAATTACCTCAAAGGTTTCTTGTTTTATTTTTTGACAATCGTTTGGAATAATTTTAAATGACGGACCGCTATCGTTCTGACATTGCGTTTATGTGTAATTTTAACGTTATTCTAATAAAGAAACAACTAGCAGCTGTCGTAACCATGTAAAATGTTACCGTTTAATTAACGCAACCAGTGGGCTGTGATCTACCGACTTGAAAAAAAAAAGCTTTTCATTTGTATGTTACAGTTTCTATATAAAGATAATATGGCGGAAATTGGTTGTGATGTTATCGACAAACAGTGATTGTATCATAAAAAACAAAAATTATAAAATTATGGTCAGGGACAAGGGCGGATATCTGTATCTGGCAGAGTTTGACGCGGTAGCACAGTGTAGTGATCAGCAAATGTATGCTGAATCTTCTCTCTAGATTTGCTGCCACCGACTGTCTTTGAAATTATTGCAGTTGTGCACATTAAGAACTAGATATAATCTGTACCAATGCGTTACGACCTTGTTTAGAAATTCATTCAAATATGTAATAATTCTAATATTTGTAACCGTATTTCTCATAATCATATAACACAACAATAATTTAAAAAAAGATTTTCTTATTCCATTATTATCGCGGTATTAAAGAAAAAACTTATTTTACATTTTGGTTTCTTAGTAATTTTTCTTCTTCACCGCTGTTCAGGTGTACACATTTATTGGAGCTCTCTAAAAGATTTTCTACACACTCAGTTGCGGCCAAATCGATAAAACTGCAACAATCGCCCACTTCCATTGTTGTCACACCCACAATGATTTCCTTCAGTTTGGCACAAAGACGGATGTTCAAAAACTTACCGTGTGAACTAAGAAACGTGAAGCAAAATGAAATAGAGTACCAAAGACCTGTTACACTTTGCCTATAATAAGCGAACTGGACAATATTGCACCATATTTGCATCGTCGAAAGAGAGGGGCATGGTACATTCGTAAGGAAATTACCATACCTAGTATAAATCAATAAATTCACTTATTACTGTAAAAGTACAAAGATTGATGATCTTTGTTTGTTTGTTTATAACACAAATGTAAAGAAAGGGGTCATCTACGCCAATAAGTAATTTAAGAGAAAATTAGTAGTTGACATTAGTTTTATGCAACTCTTGTATAGCCTATTGCTTTCCAAACAACCTCAGGATGGCGAGCGAATAGAATTAGGAGTCACATCGTGTAGCTGGCGTTCGGCTGCAATAGGAAACGTAAGTCACTTCGTCCTTGAGAGGATTCGCGTTATTTCGTTGATTCCGCATTACAACTTGAGTGTTATGACAATATACCAGCCCACTGAAGATATATCACTAAGTACGTAAAGCGCATTGCGTGTTATACGACCCACTTTAGCTTTTTCCCTTTAATGATTTTACAAATATTTCGGACAAAAAATTTAAAAAAATGTAACTGAAATTAAATACGTAGTAATGACAAATTATTTAAAATTTAATAAAGTAGTACAAAATTAATTGCATAAAAATAATAATAATTACTGATAAGGCGTCTGTTCTTTTCGGATATGTCCGAAAGAACATACATCAAGTTCAAGTTCAAGTGTTTGTTAAGCTTATGGGACTTAACTACGGGGTCATCAGTCCCTAAACTTACAAACTACTTACGAACTACCTTATACTATGGACGGCACAAATATCCATGCCCGAGAGGGGATTCGAACCCCCGACCGTAGTGGCCGTGCAGACCGTAACTGGAGCGCCTCAGTCCCCGCGGCCACCGCGGCCGGCGAACAGACATAATTTGTCGACGTCGACGGCCATAATTTTACGAATTCTAAATAATGAAACATTTCAACCGTTTCAGAGCATTGAAATAAATTGAACGGCGTCGTTCGACCGAGAAATCCCGCAGGAAATCTGAGTTCGGAACCCGGTCCAGCACAAATCTTCAACTTCGCCGTAGAATTTGTTTCAATGGCATGAAACGGTCGAGATGTTTCAGTATTTCGAATTCTTGAAAATAATAATATATAATATTTTTATATTTATTATTATTTACATAGTTTACGCCCACATTGTAGCACTTAAATCAATCCATATACGAACTTATGGCTTCACTGTACTAGGTTGATATGTAATACCTAGTACAGTGAAGCCATAAGTGATCGCAAATTGCGATTTATTTAATTAAAAATGAACGCTGTAACGTCGTCAAAATATATAATTCAATCCATATACATTACTGTCTTTACAGTATTAGTTGTAATGTTTTCTCAGCTTCCTGTTCTCTTCCCAAAACTTCTTCATTCTTTTTGTCCTAGCAGCCCTCTATTCATCCCTAATGGTGTATCGTTTTCGTTTGACTGTTTTTAATTTCAGTCCTATATTACTACTTCTCACAATCCTTTGCTCCTTTTTTCTCTGCAATTAGTTTCATTGTTATATACAGCTCTTCTAAGACATTCTGGACCTCACTGAACCAGTTGTTTTTGGTTTTATTTTTTCAAAAGAAACCTAATAATTGTTCAGCAGTGTGGTCTCTGGTAGTCTTACTATGTGGCTAAAAAAGGCAATTCACCATTTGCTAATTGTGTCCACAATTAATTCATTTTCCAGATAGACTATTTCATTAGGCAGCCATCTCCGTTGTCCGTCTACTTGATGTCTTTTATTGATGATTGTTCTGATGATCCTTCTGTCTACTTTTTGCAACGTATCTGTTGTTGCTTTGGTATTCAACTTAAACAGAGTTTCACTTGCGTAAGTTGCTTCAGGCTTAACTACTGAACCATAATGTTTGAATTTAGCGTTCATCGAGAGACATTTCTTCTTATATGTATACCGCGTGAGTTATTCTGCTTGCCTCAATCTTGTTGTTCTGTGTTTTGCTGAGGCTTTCTCATTTACGTTCCTAGTTATAATTTCCCCAAGACACTTGAACGTTTTTACAACCTTAATTTGTTTGTTACTGTTTAGGTGAATGAAATCTCCAATATTATTATACATTTTTATATATTTTTTATTTTATATATTTAATTTTATATCATTTTATATATAAAATTAGCCAAATCGGCTCAGCCGTTCTAGAGTTTTAGTGAGACTAACGAACCGCAATTCATTGTTATGTATATATAGATTGGCATATCTTCGTGAATCACCCTGTATAAAGGCTTCGAAGTATGGATTTATTTCTATCTAGCCACTGACACGATGAAAAAAGAGAAAGATTAGGTTAATAATAGTGACCCATTTTCGAGGTATGACCAAAATCGGCGGTACTAGTGCGAGTGGCTGTGAGTGCTTCCTCTGCATACGCAGAAAAGGATTTTTCGATCGATAACGGAAGTGTTGCCTGCTTTTCAACGAGGGCGACACGGACAGGTAGGGAGGCAGTGGCAGCGACGTGGACGTCTGCGGGCGTTGTCGGACGTCGGTGTCGGCGTGAGAGACGCAGTGACGGCGGAAAACCGCCGCCCCTCGGCCGGCGCGTCCCTCGGGAGCGTTAAAACTGCGGCGTGGCGGGCACAATGCCGGCCAGCCGTTGATTTAATAAACGGCAGCCGGGCACCTGTTACCGCAGTAACAGCCGGCCATAACCCGCCATAGCCCGCTACTCTCCGGACGTCCGCTCGCTCGCTTTCCCAAACCCTGGCCGGACAATTCCGCCCCTCAGGGAGCGCGCACAACCGCCTCGCACGTCCATTTGCGTGCGCTTTCTGCTCCACTGTCTCGGTACCGAGAACACTCGCCAACTTTGCTTAAAATACACTCACGAAAAATGAAAAAAGAACGCCACGAATTCTTCGACCCTGTAACACCACATCGCGACCATAGCATTAGAATCACGATATTTCGACATTTTTCATCGTTACGTAATTTTAATAATTTGTCAAGAGGCAGAATTTTTTCAGTTTTCAAAATTTTTAGTAAATTCAAATTGTATCAGCGTAATTCAGAGTAATAGTTAGGACTGGGGTATACGGGGTGCAGCCAAGACTGAAACTGCTCCTCAAGACTCACTTTCCTCAATATACTCTGGGGGATAACTCAGACCAGAATGCGATTCCTGAGAGACAACGGTTCTCAGGTATTCGGAAAGAGGACTGAGATTTGGCCAAGGAGTGAGTCGATTTCAGTAAGGTCCGATGGGCGGTGGGAACATTTCAACCGTTCAAGTCACCTGGCCCCGATGGAATCTTTCCAGCTCTCCTGCAAGAAGCGGGAGAAAATCTTATTAGATTCCTATGCAGGTTATTCAGGGTTACCCTAGCAGTAGGAATCATTCCCAGTGCCTGCAGGGCAGTGAAGGTTGTCTTCATTCCAAAACCAGGGAGAATTGATCATACCAAGGCCAAGGATATGAGACCAATCAGCCTGTACTCCTTCATTCTTTAGACATTGGAAAAGCTGGTTAATGTGCATGTTGGAGAAAGGAGGTTAAGTAGGGCTCCTCTACATTCAAACCAACCTGCATATCAGCCAGGTAAAACATGTAAGACAGATCTCCACCAACTCGTTGGGAAGGTGGAGAAAGCACTACACTATCAGGAAATAGCCCTCTGTATCTTCCTGGACATCGAGGGGGCTTTTAACAACACGACCTTCAATTCCTTGGTTGGGGCAGCAGAGGTGCATGACCTAGGGACCACTACATGTAGGTGGACTAGGGCCATGCTCAGTGGAAGAAAGGTAGAGGCTACCATGATGGATGAATAAATGGTAATCAACACCACTAGGGGTTGCCCGCAAGGAGGAGTTCTTTCCCCTTTATTGTGGAATCTAGTGGTCAATAATCTCATTGGAGAATTAAACTCTAGGCAGTACTTTTGCCAAGGATACGCAGATGACCTTGTCACAGTAATACTTGGAAAATTCGCTGACACATTGAAGGATATGGCACAAGGTGCATTGGACATTTTACAAGACTGGTGCAGAAAACAGGATCTGGGGGTTAGTCCTAAGAAGACTGTTGTTGTACCATTCACAAAGAAGCATATACAACATTCAAGTTGGAATCTAAAGCTTTTCAATGAAGCACTACCTGTGCAGGGGACAGTGAAATATCTAGGGGTTACCCTAGATGAGAAACGACATGGACCCCTCACATTAGGAATATTTGCTCCAAGGCAAAAGGTACTTTGGTAAGTACCAGGAGAGCTTGTGGCAAAAATTGGGGCCTGAGCCCCAAGGGTATGCACTGGATATACACCACGGTGATTAGACCCAGGATCACCTATGGGGCAGTCGTGTGGTGGAAGAAGGTAGAACAGCAGGTTCCTGCTAAGGAGCTTGGTGAGGTGCAGAGATTAGCCTGCTTAGCCATAACAGGCGGAATTAGCAGCACACCAACTGCTGGGATAGAAACCATGCTGGATATGCCCCCATTACACCTTTGGGTCAAGATGGAGGCAGCGGCTGGTGCATACAGACTCAAAACTGGCAACAACTGGAACTCTTTTGGATATCCAGAATACTGAGTGAGGTAAATATAGGAAAGGTTGGGGAAATGCCAGCCGACTATATTATAACCCCATACTGCTTCAACAAGCCTTTCAATATAACAATTGGAAGTAGGGAGCAGTGAGAGAAAATAGTTCGACACCATACGGGGGATACTGTCTGGTTCACTAACGGGTTAAAATCAGACCACGGCGTTGGGGCCGGGGTATACGGGGTGCAACCAAGAATGGAGGGCGTCATCTCTCTAGGGAAACTGGCCTCAGTATTCCAGGCCGAAATCACTGCCATCAGGGTGTGTGTGTGGAGGAGAATTTGCGTAGGTGCTACAAAGATCGTAGCATCTATATCTATTCAGACAGCCAGGCAGCCCTGAGATCACTGGCAGCTCCTGCAACAAGGTCTAAAATTGTTGCAGAATGTCACAGGGTTCAGGAGGAGCTAGGGGAAAGCAATAGAGTAAACCTATTGTGGATCCCTGGCCACTCGGGGATCAGTGGCAACAAACATGCCTAGAGATTAGCCAGGATGGGGGCAGAGACTCCATTTATTGGACCGGAACCTGTCCTGACAATCACCAAGGCAATGATCAAATTGGAGCTACGTAACTGGCTCAGAAGACAGCACGTAGAATTTTGGAACAAAGTCTATCAACAAAAACATGGCAAGGTAATTATGCCAAAGCCATGTTTTTAAAGAAGCTCTGCAATCCTGGGCCTGAACAGGAGAGAGATTAGACTCATGGTTGGATTGTTGACAGGCCATGGGAATTTCAAAAAACACCTACATACAATGGGAATAACAGAAGAGGACCATAAATGTAAGATCTGTGAAGACGGTGATGAAACTGCATCACATGTAATCTTCGTATGGATTGCATTGTAGAGTAAAAGGCACAGAACATTTGGGACAACCAGACCCGAAGAAATTGTCTAATAAAGAACTGGTAAAGGGACTCCTTGCACTATTCAAGGGCATTGATTGGCTTTACTAGATATACAGCGAATGATACTGCACAATAAATTGTACGCGGTTTCATTCCAAGATAGGAAAAAAACCCGAGAAATTATTTAAAATTTAATATATTTATATCGTGATCATACGCGAAAGCGAACATTATCTTTGGACTTTGATCGGGATTGGCTAGGACGAAAAAATTAGAAACTTCTGCCTCCCGTAACAAACCGATAAACATTCGTAAGATTGAAATTTGAACTTATTTGGCAAGTTTAATGCAATAACTTCTCAAGGACGTATATTGAAGAATTAAAGTTCGTAATCAATGTATAGGATCCAGAGAAATTAATACAAACAAACTTTGACGTAAATAATCACGAATTGTGAAATTATGAAGTGTGTTACTGTGAAAGTGTTGTGAATTTAACTATTGATGTCAGAATAGGGAATCTATCAACTTTAAAAAAGTCTTAAACAGTTATTCGAGTATTTAGTTCCCTAATATTGTCCCAGCATATTCTAAAAGTGAGCCGGCCGCGGTGGCTGCGGGGACTGAGGCGCTTCAGTCACGGTCTGCACGGCCACTACGGTCGGGGGTTCGAATCCCCCCTCGGGCATGGATATTTGTGCCGTCCTAGTTCGTAAGTAGTTCATAAGTAGTTTGTAAGTTTAGGGACTGATGACCCCGTAATTAAGTCCCATAGACTATACAAACATCTGAACATTTTTCTAAAAGTGAAAATATATCTGTGACGTTCCTAAGAAATTAATTAATGTGTGAAGGAATATACCTAGCAGTTTTGGTCAGAATATTTCTATAAAATAATAGGATGAGGCAAAAACAGAATCTTTGTGATGGGCGTCAAATTATCTGATGTACAGGGACTCAATGATTCAAATTTTTATTCCTTGGTTTATTAAATATCAGCCCCTGAGAAACGGATTATCATGCTCAAACATTACAAAATAAGTTTAAATGAAATCCAGAACCAATATTTACAGTGAAAAATTCAACAAAGATATAAATTTTATTAACTGTAAAGAAGTTCCAGGTCTACCAACTTAATTTTCATACTGAGGTGACAAATAGAATTTTCAAACTATACATGCAATACAACTGTGAAAATCAAGACGTAATCTACAGCTTAAAAGTCGCAAGCTAAGGCCAAATATAAAACGAAGTCAACACAACTGTCGCCTCTGTCACCAAACCAAACCATGATATCGCCCAGTCACAACCCCACAGAGGGAAATGGTATTGACACATTCTTGAAGTTGTATACAACACTCGATCTCGCAGGCAGAGCCGTACGCACGTGAGTACAGTCACCAGAGCGTCCGCAATGTTGGCGTTACTACCGTTTATACCAGGCATGGCCAAACACCGCCCCGCGGTCGCGGGTGCCTTTGCCGAGCCTCTACCCCGCGCGCTATGCGCAGATATGTATTTCTCCGAATCACATGAATACTGCGTAATGAGCTTATTTCATTAAATAATAAAGTTATTGCTTTGGCGAATGAAAAAAGGTAGTAAATATACACTCCAGGCCATTAAAATTGCTACATCACAAGATGATGTCCTACAGACGCGAACTTTAACCGACAGGAAGAAGGTGCTATGATATGCAAATGGTTAGCTTCTCAGAGCATCACACAAGGTTGGCTTCGGTGCCGACACCTACAACGAGCTGACATGAGGAAGGTTTCCTACCGATTTCTCATACACAAAGAGCAGTCGACAGGCGTTGCCTGGTGAAACGTTGTTGTGATGCCTCGTGTAAGGAGGAGAAATGCGTACCATCACGTTTCCGACTTTGAGAAAGGTCGGATTGCAGCCTATCGCGATTGTGGTTTAACGTATGGCGACATTGCTTACCGCGTTGATCGCGATCCAATGACTGTTAGCAGAATATCGAATCGGTGGATTCAAGAGGGCAATACGGCACGCCGTGGTGGATCCCAACGGCCTCGTTTTTTGTGGAGGTGTTTCGAACTTCACAATTTCTCAGAAAGATTCACCTAGTAATGGCAATGGATGGTTAACTGTTACTATAGTACGGTACGATGGTAGTACTGTTAAGGCAGTTTCTGGATTGGAGAGTTTTAATAACAGAGATGTGATTGCTTTTCGTACATTCCAAGTTGCTGAAATCTACAACCGTGACGTTGGGAAGTCTTATTACACCTCTAGCATCGTGCAGCCACGTCACGATCCCTGATTCAACAGATGGGATCGTTTGCAAGACAATAACCATCCGAACGATCAGTTCGACGACGTTTGCAGCAGTTTGGACTATCAGCTCGGAGACCATGGCTGCGGTTACCCTTGACGCTGCATCACAGACAGCAGTGCCTGTGATGGTGTGCGCAACGACGAACCTGGGTGCACGAACGGCAAAACGTCATTTTTTCGCATGAATGCAGGTTCTGTTTACAGCATCATGATCGTAGCTTCCGTGTTTGGTGACATCGCGGTGAACGCACATTGGAAGCGTGTATTCGTCATCACCATACTGGCCTATCATCCCGCGTGATGGTATGGGGTGCCATTGGTTACACGTCTCGGTCACCTCTTGTTCGACATCACTTTGCAGTGTGTCCGTTACATTTCAGATGTGTTACGACCCGTGGCTCTACCCTTCATTCGATCCCAGCGAAACCCTACATTTCAGCAGGATAATTCACGACCGCATGTTTCAGGTCCTGTACGGGCCCTTTTTGGATACGGAAAATGTTCGATTGCTGCCCTGGCCAGCACATTATCCAGATCTCTCACCAATTGAAAACGTCTGGTCAATGATGACCGAGCAACTGGCTCACCACAATACCCCAGTCACTACTCTTGATGAACTGTGGTATCGTGTTGAAGCTGCATGGGCATCTGCCTGAGGGGGAATTCGAACCCCCGATGGGGATCGGCCTCGTGCATCGGAACACAGCGCCTCTATGCGCTCGGCCGCTCCGCCGCGGCAACCGAAGAATGACAGTAATTTTGTGAGCCATATTTGATTATGTTAGTATTGTACGTACACACTCGACATATTTACACCAGGTTTCTTCAGAGATACATATATGTTTCTTAAATAAACTAGTACCATAAAAGAGGTATTTTAAAAATAACTTTACGTAAGAGCTATACTCATTCTTACAAGTAAATATTTTTTGTTAAAACACAAAAATTAAGAAAAAATGGTGTTAGGTGCATTTTCCCCCAGTTCCTCTGAAAAGATGTTAGCGCACTTAGGGTGCGAGCCGTTTTGACGGCGCACTACTTCCCCCACCACTGCAATGCCCGCAGCATGTGTGGGAGTGAGACGGCTATATGACAAACCCTGCAAGGAGGAAACGAAGAAAGGCATTTTTTGCAACACAGTAAGACTACTTAGTGGAGATGGCAATGTTGTAATTTTATAATCGGAATTTTAGCACTAATATACACTAGTGGCCATTAAAATTGCTACACCAAGAAGAAATGCATATGAAACGGGTATTCATTGGACAAATATATTATACTAGATATGTATTGTTATTACATTTTCACGCACTTTGGGTGCATAGATCCTGAAAAATCAGTAATCTGGTCACTGAGTCAGAGCTTGGATGGCATGTACAGTCGGTGACAGAATTCGCGAGACCCCTCGCCTAATCGCTATACACAACCGCAAAGTTCTGCTGCTTGGTGGGAAGTATATACAGCTAGGCTACACGATCGTACATACTGTCGATTTCCCATCTGACACGAAATCTGAGAGGAAAAATGTTATCTTCCAGTATCGCAGCCAGTTGTAACAACACGCGTGCTTTCTATGCGACGTGAAGGCGACTTCGAAAACTGATTTTAGAAACTGCTTTGCGTATTAGCCATAGCGTTTTAAGCTGTTCGCGACCGACAAATTCCTTTCCACATTTCTTTATTTCTTTTCTTATAGTTTCAATGAACAAAGACAGCAATTAGAATTGAGATGCTGCAGTCCGTGATTATTTTCGGACGTTACTGACACATTCAAATGGAAAAATTGCATGTATATCATAGAATTAATTCAATTACTTGAATGGACTTTGTAATGAACCTAAGTGTTACATCATGGTGCATCATGTTCCGAGTATCGCTGACGGTTTCTGCCCACCGCCTCGGTTGCGCTATAAAGACGACAACCGTTTGGCGCCGCAGATCACTGATGTTATTTCCGAGAGTGAAGGTATCGTGTCATTTCCACTGGTTCTCTTTCGGTTGATGTTGCAACTAAGATATAAGCACAAATTTAACAAACATAAGCCAGCTGTGTCACCACAAATTACAGTTCTCCTCAGATGTATGGTATTTTTCCATACTCCTTGTCTTATTGAAATGCCTAATATTAAGCATTGGACAACATATTGGGCTATTATAATACCTGATACGATTATGTCAAATGAATGTGCAGAGAAGCAAACAAATGATAAAGATAAGCTTATTTATCTCGCCAAATGGCCAACCACTGATCAACGAGCGACAGTTCGATTACTGACTCTTTCGCATTTTTCTTCTATTTTGAAATATGGCTCAGTATGTTTCTCACGTAACAATAACAAACACACATGATAATTGCCGCGCTGGAGTAGCCGAGCGGTCTAAAGCGCCTTGCTGCGAAGCGTGCGGTTGCTCGCCGTGGAGGTTCGAGTCCTCCCTGGGGCATGGGTGTTTGTCTCCTTAGGTTAGTTTACCTAGGTTTAAGCAGTTTGTAAGCTACGCAGTTTGATCCGATAGATTTACAGACATTTGAACATATGGTAATTGAGTAACAATCTGTATCGCAATCATTGTGAGGAAATTATTATCCCGTAACCATGAATATATATTGATAATACTATATGCAACATGTGCAACAGAGAATTGTGTTACATCAAATGAATTTCTTTAAACTATCGTATCCAACACATAATTGTATTTTTATTCAGTTTCTTTCAATAACGACGCAAAAGCTACGTTTTTCGTGCAAGCAACATTAGGAATAATAAATCGCTGTGACATTCAAATCCCTAGTCGTTTAATATAATCCTGTTTCAATCCAGACAGTTGTACGACAACAAGAATTCCGAATACTGGCGAGCTCGGTGTTCGCCACTTGGCTTCCCCAAAGAGATCTTTTGGTGTGAGTTGGTCACTGGCGAGTATCGAAGACGACATGTTTCGCATACTAATCAAAAATATAAACCCGCCAAACCACATCATGCAGGAAGTAGACGTCTGAAAATCACCTTAGAATGAAGTCGGTCATCTATTCAAAGAAGCAAGCATTAATTTGATAATGCAAACAGCAAAAACAAGTAGATTGAATAATTTGTAAAATCTCAAACCTAAGAGTAGACTTTTGGTGATTCTCCATCGTAGCAATTAGAGGAGTGAAAGATTCTAAAGCTAATTCCTTGGTTTTAGAAGCCGCAGCCGTTTATTCTGTAGTAGGACAGCATTACACACCGGTGGGTTTCAGTTACTGTGCAGAATACAAAACCACGGTTTTTCGTCAAAAGCGTGCGTCGTTTCCTGCCACGTATGAATGGGTAGTAGACCTATGTTCCTGTAGAGATTCGATAAACGGTTATGCTATAGTATGTGTGGATGGCGCCGGCATAAATGCGCAGATGCGTAACACGAGGTTCTAGGATCGATGTGACCTCCGCAGCACTTTTATTTTTAATTATTCACTCATTTTCACGAGTTTCAATCCGTATTTTCACATACGTAACTTTTCTGCTCAATAACAACTTTGGTAGCGAATATAGTATAAAAATGTTTTAACTCTTCATTCAGCCAGTTGATATGATTAGGTTTTGAATGAATGAACGAAATAGACAGTCTATTAGCATCAGATGTTCTGAGCAGACTGAGACTGCCACCAGAAAAATGCAGCAGATCGTGTGAGTCATAGCGTAAGTTTTTCCACGGACAGATAATAAACGTTGGTTTCAGGACACATATCATATGGATTTATAAGTATCAAACAATATAGTAGTCACAATTTATCAGCTGAAATAAGTGCATACTGGAAAACGTTGCCTTTATGTTGGTTCAAAACTTGACAAGAACACACCAAGAGTTTAATAGCTACAACGACAATCTCCGAATGCGAGTGTCTCGACAAAGGCTAATAATATCCACTTATACGTTTGCGTGTTGAAAGTCTCAACACTAGGGATCGCTGGATGGGTCTCACCTACTTGGACCAATCTGTGCGAGAAGAAACACGAATATGAACCTTTTAAATTCCTACAATATCTCCCCTGTGTAGGCCATAGGAAAAGAGAAAACTCACGCCAAATGATCCAACTACAGATAGGTGTAATATCAGCTAATATTGAGGTTCACCATTGCTGATGACAGTGTTTTCGGTGTTGCGAAGTAGCTAAACGATTAGCTTTTGAATGAAACAGCACGGGTTTGAATCCCGTCCCTTCCAAAATACTTTTCTTATATTAACCCTTGTAGTTTTAATTATCAATTATAAAAATTTCAATGCATAGTATATATATTTGGTTTCGTTATAACTAATTTAATTAATTAATATATCTTATTTCATCAATTGATTTTCATAAATCGATGAAGTATTAAATGAAAATAATATTTCAAAAATTGTGGCACGTATTTATATGCCGAAGTTATATTACATTCCTTAGGGTGTTCATCGACAAAGAAACATAAACTTCACACTATACAAACTTTATGAAAGTATTTTAAGGAGGTAATTTTATTCGATATATGCTTCGGTGCAAAACACACTTGATTCAAGGTTTAAAGTAAAGGACTTTTCACTATTGCTTTTGGTACATACAAAATGTATCGAATCATTGCGGTGGATACAGGGGCACTGAACTGATGCCATGCGATTGAATGTGTTTTAATTGAGTCTCCTTTCGACGTCAACTTTTGTGGAACACTGAAATGTTTATGTAAATTTAAATTTCATAAATAAAAGGTTAACATTGCGAGTGGTAATATAAAATGAACACGATTCTACGAAGTACCGAGAATCGAAACTGGGCCGCAAATTTTGCAATACAAGCCCTTGTCCACCACGCTACTCACATTTGACGTAGACTGGGACTCAATAAGCAGCTTAGATAACACCTATTTCTATGTGGGAAACTTTTGCGACCGTATACACTTTCCCTTTGGCCAAATCGCGCGAGATATTTTTGGAAATTTGAAATGTTTCGTCTGCTTTCTTCTTTTCGCAGAGTTTGAACCAAATCGGTGAAACCCATCCCGCGATCTACTTTGGTCATTCATAAACAGTATGCAGTATAAAATGAATGACGTTGGAGTCCTTGAGGGAAAGTTCGCACCCCTCCTTGTGAATGAAATTCCAGGACTGAGAACATCCTCGCCTATGGTCCACAGACGGAGATGCATTATGCGATTGAGCAGAGTAGAGGAATGCCTCGTCTTTCCTCGACTGCTCACGGATGTGGCCGGATCTGTCTTTTCTTATACGGACAGTGCCTTATGAGGCCTGGTTTGCCTCATACCGATCTACGAATGGATTGTCGTCCTAGTCTATATGCTTGTGCACTGAATTGAAAACTATGTTATTGGTTGGTTTCGGATAGACGTCCTGTTAATTACTATATTTAGTGGTAATTCTTACATTGCTAAACAACAAGTGTATAATAACTTTGTTTTAACTTGGAACAGTAACAAGTTATGATGCTTTAAAAAAAGGAGTGTGTGTTCTACTAAAAATGCATTCTGTTGAATGTGCAACACATTAAGCTCGAAGTAGCTTTCAAATTATATCTGGTTCCAAGAGTATTGCCTCGGTCGGTTTCGCGCCATCACCGCTTCCACATGGCACGGTTTCACCTGCCCTCCACCCCCAGTATATTTTTAAAAACTAGGACTAACGCAACAGCGTTCAAGTTTTATACTTTTTAATGAGGACATACGGTTAAGCTTTTGATTGTTTTAAATTTAACGTGAACGCTGGGGAAGGGTAAATGGCAGATATGTTTTTCTAAGTAATTTTAGCACCTGATGATGTGTCTACAGGACGCGAAACCGGTAGTGCTTTTTTAAATAAAGTTAATTGCAGTCGAAGCGGGTTTGTTTCAAAATGTTCCAAGAGTCCTGAATCACATGAGAAACCTGGTGGCGACTCGACAGTGAATGTCGTGCTTCACTAGTGAGCGTTACGTCTGCAGCCGTGGAGCGATGACTACGAGAAAGACAGGCCCCGGCGCGCACGTCATCCGACGTAAGCATAGCAGTCCTGAGCCGGCTGGCCGGCTAGCTAGTTGGCCGGCCGCTGTGAGGCGGTAGGCCATGCCCCAGAAATCTGTAAGTTTAAACTGGACGCACTGACTAATTTTCACCAGGAATCGTAATATTTATTTTTCCAAGAGAAGTACTCATTTTCTAAATTGAATCAACCTCAAAAACAAAAATGGTTGTGCAGAATTTTATTTAAAACATCTGCGAAAAGTTTAAATATAGAAGATCGCCAATGTAAGCGTAAGTTGTGAGGGAAGTTCAGCCTAGAGGGGAGATAGAGAGGTCCAAACAAAAAGAAACAAGAATTTTCAAATAGTTATGAAGGAATATCAATGTAAAAGCAAATACACGAAACCTGAGACGGTTTTTCCTCTGAAACATGTCAAAGACATTAAAGATAAAGGTTGTTGTTGTTGTAGTCTTCAGTCCAGAGACTGGTTTGATGCAGCTCTCCACCCTATTCTATCCTGAGCAAGCCTTTTCATCTCCTCATAAGAACGACAACCCACATCCACTTGAATCTGCTTACTATACACGTCTCTTGGTCTCCCTCTGCGATTTTTACCCCACACACTTCCCTCCAACGCTAAATTCACAATTCCTTGATGTCTAAGAATGTGTCCTACCAATCTATCCCTTCTTTTAGTCAATGTATGCCAGAAATTTCTTTTCTCCCCAATTCGGTTCAGTACCTCCTCATTAGTTACGCGATCCACCCACCTAATCTTCAGCATTCTTCTGTAGCACCACATTTCAAAAGCCTCTATCCTCTTTCTGTCCACACTGCTTATCGTCCATGTTTCACTCCCATACAAGGCAACACTCCATACAAATGCCTTCAGAAAGGACTTCCTTAGGCTTAAATCAATATTCGATGTTAACAAATTTCTCTTTTTCAAAAACGCCTTTCTACCCATTGCCATTCTGCATTTTATATCATCTGTACTGCGACCATCATTTGTTATTTTACTGCCCAAGTAACAAAACTCATCTACCTCCTTTATTGCTTCGTTTCCCAATCTAATTCCTTCAGCATCACCTGATTTTCTTACACTGCACTCCATTACCCTAGTTTTACCCTTGTTAATGTTCATCTTATATGCACCTTTCAGCACACTGTCCATTCCGTTCAATTGCTCTTCCAGGTCCTTTGCTGTATCTGACAGAATTACTATGTCGTCGGCAAAACGCAATGTTTTTAATTCTTCACCCTGAACTTTAATTCCTTCTCCAAATTTCTCCTTGCTTTCCTTTATAGCTTGCTCAATGTACAAATTGAACAACACTGGGGAAAGGCTACAACCCTGTCGTACTCCCTTTCCAACCACTGCAACCCTTTCATGCCCTTCAACTCTGACAACCGCTGTCTGATTTTTGTACAAGTTGCAAATAACCTTACGCTCCCTATATTTTACTCCTGCTTGCTTCAGAACTTGAAAGAGTTTATTCCAATCAACATTGTCAAAAGCCTTCTCCAAATCTACAAAAGCTAGAAATGTTGGTTTGCCTTTTCTTAATCTATCTTCTAGGATAAGCCGTAAAGTGAGTATTGCCTCCCGTGTTCCTACATTTCTCCTGAACCCAAACTGATCTTCCCCGAGGTCTGCTTCTACCAGTTTTTCCATCCTTCTGTATATAATTCGTGTTAATATTTTGCAACCATGACTTATTAAACTGATGGTTCTGTAGTTTTCACACCTGTCTGCACCCGCTTTCTTTGGAATGGGGATTATAACATTTTTCTTAAAGTCTGAGGGTACTTCGCCTGTCTCATACATCTTACACACAATGTGAAACAATTTTGTCATGGCTGGTTCTCCCAGAGACTTCAGTAACTCTGACGGGATATCATCTACTCCAGGGGCCTTGTTTCGACTTAGATCTTTCAGTGCTCTGTCAAATTCATCTCTCAGTATAGTATCTCCTATTTCATCATCATCTACATCCTCTTCCCTTCCTACAATAGTGTCTCGAAGTTCATTTCCTTTGTAGAGCCCCTCTATATACTCTTTCCACCTTTCAGCTTTCCCTTCTTTGCTGAGAACTGGTTTTCCATCAGTGTCCTTGATATTCATAGAGCTGTTTTTCTTATCGCCAAATGTTTCTTTTATTTTCCGGTAGGCTGTATCTATTTTTCCCCTATTTATACATTCTTCTACATCCTTGCATTTGCCTTCTAGCCATTCCTGCTTAGCCATTTTGCACTTCCTGTCAATCTCATTTCTTAGTCGTCTGTACTCCATTTTGCCTGTTTCATTTATTGCATTTTTATATTTTCTCCTTTGATCGATTAAATTTAGTATCTCCTGTGATATCCAAGGATTCTTTGTAGGTCTTGCCTTCCTACCTATTTTGTCCTCTGCTGCCTTCACTATTTCATCTCTCAATTTTACCCATTCCTCCTCAACTGTTTTATTTTCCCCTGTTTCTGTCAATTGTTGCCTGAAGCTCCCTCTGAAATTCTTAAGAACTTCAGGTTCCTTCAATTTATCTAGGTCCCATCTCCTTATTATCCTACCTTTCTGTAGTTTCTTCAGTTTCAGCCTACAGTTCATAACCAACAAGTTACGGTCAGAGTCTATGTCTGCCCCTGGGTATGTCCTACACTTCAAAACCTGGTTCCGAAATCTATGTCTTACCATTATAAAATCTATCTGGTATCTCCCGGTGTCTCCTGGTCTCTTCCACGTATACAACCTTCTTTTGTGATTCTTAAACCAGGTGTTTGTTATAACTAAATTATGTTCCGTGCAAAATTCTACCAGGCGGCTTCCTCTTTCATTCCTTTTGCCCAGACCATATTCACCCACTATCTTCCCTTCCCTTCCTTGTCCTACTACCGAGTTCCAGTCTCCCATAACAATTAAGTTTTCCTCTCCCTTAATTGTCTGAATAATTTCCTTTAGCTCCTCATATATTTCTTCGATCTCCTCATCATCGGCAGAGCTAGTTGGCATATAAACCTGTACTACTGTTGTCGGTGTTGGCTTCGTATCTATCTTGACAATCAAGATAAAGGTGAAGCACTGAATTAAAATTTGTGATGCGGTCGGGGATCGAACACAGACCTCCATGCTTACTAGTCTATTTCGCTACGTGGAGAGCCTTGGCAGTTGTTCCAACATTCTTTGGAACGCAGAAGCTGAAGTAAAGTTTGTGACGTGGAGGCGCCTTAATCGCTAGTGGTGCGATGGTCTAGTGGAGAGTAGTGTGCCTACTAAGCAATTGTGAAGTAGGTGACGGAATAAAGATTAGGATGAAAAGGATCGTTAGTGTTGCATTAGGACATTGAAATTAAACAATGGCGACAAGTGAAAATGTGAAGCAGGCCGGTAATCGAACCTGGGTCTCCAGCTTCGGGCCAGCGGTTACCTTAACCACGTGGATCCCGGTGCTCGCCCCGCGTCCGTCTCAAACTTCCACAAGTTGCACGCTATGGCTGTAGCGCCCCTATCGTGCGAGGTCGAACGTATGACTACATATGCTATGAAGAGATTGAAGAAACGCCGTCTTCGCGTGTCGTAATTAATTATATTGGTATCGTGTCTGTTACTTCGGATAGCCCGAAATAACAGACAACACGTCCATATAATAAGAAACGAGAATACCCAATAAGCTTCGAATCGTTGCGGAAGCAGAAGGCGGTTATACGTGATTCAGAGCAACATTAGCAGGAGAAGTTTATTTGTGTAGTATGGTTAAGTATGTAACGGTGTAAGAGTGCTACTCATAAGGTCCACCTTTTGTATACCATAGGCAAAAAAGCAAAGGTTTCAAACAGAGAAACATTGAGGTTCACTAGAACAGAATCAAGATCTCACCAACGAAATGAAACGATTTTTAGTTTATTTCTTTTAAAGCACATGCAGTATATTTTAACGTTGTAATTTATGATTTCAGTTTATTATGGTGTATTATTTTCAACGAGAATGAACAGTATAACGTGTCAAGATTAATGTAGGGAATAAATAAATTAACAAATTGTTAACAATTATAGTACAGGAGATGAAACAAGTATAAAAAAGCATTTTGGACGAAGCACGTTGGTCAGGGAGGGCGATGAAGGCAAAATTAAAACAATTAAACGGAAGTTAAACTCTTTATCACAACTATTGTTGATGGCAAGAAGCCATAAACGATATCTGAATTTTTTGTACTTTCAGGTTGGAGGTTTTCCGAGTGTTTTTTTCTCGAAGTTGCTTGCAAAGCTCTTTGTGCGATATATAGTAGTAATATTCCCGGTATATTGATAGTATACAAGGTAATAGTCACTAACTTTGGTCGTCATATAATGGAACTTACAAGAAATTGCTGTTAAATTCTTTTTGAAGCCGTGTCCAAAACGCACTTCTGAACCAGCTGACAGACCATGACAAGAGGTTCAAAACTTATTGTATTTCTTCTCACACCAACAGCAAACTTACACCATCAGATTTCCGGCAGGTTAGTTCTAAGCTTGCAGCGAAACCTATCGAAATTATTAAAATAAAATTTTAAAACCAACAAACAACCTCAATATTCAAATCAATCTGTAACTGCCATGTCATCATTCAGATATAATTTGAAAGCTACTTCGAGCTTAATGTGTTGCACATTCAACAGAATACATTTTTAGTAGAACACACACTCCTTTTTTTAAAGCATCATAACTTGTTACTGTTCCAAGTTAAAACAAAGTTATTATACACTTGTTGTTTAGCAATGTAAGAATTACCACTAAATATAGTAATTAACAGGACGTCTATCCGAAACCAACCAATAACATAGTTTTCAATTCAGTGCACAAGCATATAGACTAGGACGACAATCCATTCGTAGATCGGTATGAGGCAAACCAGGCCTCATAAGGCACTGTCCGTATAAGAAAAGACAGATCCGGCCACATCCGTGAGCAGTCGAGGAAAGACGAGGCATTCCTCTACTCTGCTCAATCGCATAATGCATCTCCGTCTGTGGACCATAGGCGAGGATGTTCTCAGTCCTGGAATTTCATTCACAAGGAGGGGTGCGAACTTTCCCTCAAGGACTCCAACGTCATTCATTTTATACTGCATACTGTTTATGAATGACCAAAGTAGATCGCGGGATGGGTTTCACCGATTTGGTTCAAACTCTGCGAAAAGAAGAAAGCAGACGAAACATTCAAATTTCCAAAAATATCTCGCGCGATTTGGCCAAAGGGAAAGTGTATACGGTCGCAAAAGTTTCCCACATAGAAATAGGTGTTATCTAAGCTGCTTATTGAGTCCCAGTCTACGTCAAATGTGAGTAGCGTGGTGGACAAGGGCTTGTATTGCAAAATTTGCGGCCCAGTTTCGATTCTCGGTACTTCGTAGAATCGTGTTCATTTTATATTACCACTCGCAATGTTAACCTTTTATTTATGAAATTTAAATTTACATAAACATTTCAGTGTTCCACAAAAGTTGACGTCGAAAGGAGACTCAATTAAAACACATTCAATCGCATGGCATCAGTTCAGTGCCCCTGTATCCACCGCAATGATTCGATACATTTTGTATGTACCAAAAGCAATAGTGAAAAGTCCTTTACTTTAAACCTTGAATCAAGTGTGTTTTGCACCGAAGCATATATCGAATAAAATTACCTCCTTAAAATACTTTCATAAAGTTTGTATAGTGTGAAGTTTATGTTTCTTTGTCGATGAACACCCTAAGGAATGTAATATAACTTCGGCATATAAATACGTGCCACAATTTTTGAAATATTATTTTCATTTAATACTTCATCGATTTATGAAAATCAATTGATGAAATAAGATATATTAATTAATTAAATTAGTTATAACGAAACCAAATATATATACTATGCATTGAAATTTTTATAATTGATAATTAAAACTACAAGGGTTAATATAAGAAAAGTATTTTGGAAGGGACGGGATTCAAACCCGTGCTGTTTCATTCAAAAGCTAATCGTTTAGCTACTTCGCAACACCGAAAACACTGTCATCAGCAATGGTGAACCTCAATATTAGCTGATATTACACCTATCTGTAGTTGGATCATTTGGCGTGAGTTTTCTCTTTTCCTATGGCCTACACAGGGGAGATATTGTAGGAATTTAAAAGGTTCATATTCGTGTTTCTTCTCGCACAGATTGGTCCAAGTAGGTGAGACCCATCCAGCGATCCCTAGTGTTGAGACTTTCAACACGCAAACGTATAAGTGGATATTATTAGCCTTTGTCGAGACACTCGCATTCGGAGATTGTCGTTGTAGCTATTAAACTCTTGGTGTGTTCTTGTCAAGTTTTGAACCAACATAAAGGCAACGTTTTCCAGTATGCACTTATTTCAGCTGATAAATTGTGACTACTATATTGTTTGATACTTATAAATCCATATGATATGTGTCCTGAAACCAACGTTTATTATCTGTCCGTGGAAAAACTTACGCTATGACTCACACGATCTGCTGCATTTTTCTGGTGGCAGTCTCAGTCTGCTCAGAACATCTGATGCTAATAGACTGTCTATTTCGTTCATTCATTCAAAACCTAATCATATCAACTGGCTGAATGAAGAGTTAAAACATTTTTATACTATATTCGCTACCAAAGTTGTTATTGAGCAGAAAAGTTACGTATGTGAAAATACGGATTGAAACTCGTGAAAATGAGTGAATAATTAAAAATAAAAGTGCTGCGGAGGTCACATCGATCCTAG
This sequence comes from Locusta migratoria, assembly GCA_026315105.1. Classification (NCBI taxonomy): domain Eukaryota; kingdom Metazoa; phylum Arthropoda; class Insecta; order Orthoptera; family Acrididae; genus Locusta; species Locusta migratoria. The sequence goes on from CM048744.1 coordinate 745,382,849, forward strand.
AACCTCGTGTTACGCATCTGCGCATTTATGCCGGCGCCATCCACACATACTATAGCATAACCGTTTATCGAATCTCTACAGGAACATAGGTCTACTACCCATTCATACGTGGCAGGAAACGACGCACGCTTTTGACGAAAAACCGTGGTTTTGTATTCTGCACAGTAACTGAAACCCACCGGTGTGTAATGCTGTCCTACTACAGAATAAACGGCTGCGGCTTCTAAAACCAAGGAATTAGCTTTAGAATCTTTCACTCCTCTAATTGCTACGATGGAGAATCACCAAAAGTCTACTCTTAGGTTTGAGATTTTACAAATTATTCAATCTACTTGTTTTTGCTGTTTGCATTATCAAATTAATGCTTGCTTCTTTGAATAGATGACCGACTTCATTCTAAGGTGATTTTCAGACGTCTACTTCCTGCATGATGTGGTTTGGCGGGTTTATATTTTTGATTAGTATGCGAAACATGTCGTCTTCGATACTCGCCAGTGACCAACTCACACCAAAAGATCTCTTTGGGGAAGCCAAGTGGCGAACACCGAGCTCGCCAGTATTCGGAATTCTTGTTGTCGTACAACTGTCTGGATTGAAACAGGATTATATTAAACGACTAGGGATTTGAATGTCACAGCGATTTATTATTCCTAATGTTGCTTGCACGAAAAACGTAGCTTTTGCGTCGTTATTGAAAGAAACTGAATAAAAATACAATTATGTGTTGGATACGATAGTTTAAAGAAATTCATTTGATGTAACACAATTCTCTGTTGCACATGTTGCATATAGTATTATCAATATATATTCATGGTTACGGGATAATAATTTCCTCACAATGATTGCGATACAGATTGTTACTCAATTACCATATGTTCAAATGTCTGTAAATCTATCGGATCAAACTGCGTAGCTTACAAACTGCTTAAACCTAGGTAAACTAACCTAAGGAGACAAACACCCATGCCCCAGGGAGGACTCGAACCTCCACGGCGAGCAACCGCACGCTTCGCAGCAAGGCGCTTTAGACCGCTCGGCTACTCCAGCGCGGCAATTATCATGTGTGTTTGTTATTGTTACGTGAGAAACATACTGAGCCATATTTCAAAATAGAAGAAAAATGCGAAAGAGTCAGTAATCGAACTGTCGCTCGTTGATCAGTGGTTGGCCATTTGGCGAGATAAATAAGCTTATCTTTATCATTTGTTTGCTTCTCTGCACATTCATTTGACATAATCGTATCAGGTATTATAATAGCCCAATATGTTGTCCAATGCTTAATATTAGGCATTTCAATAAGACAAGGAGTATGGAAAAATACCATACATCTGAGGAGAACTGTAATTTGTGGTGACACAGCTGGCTTATGTTTGTTAAATTTGTGCTTATATCTTAGTTGCAACATCAACCGAAAGAGAACCAGTGGAAATGACACGATACCTTCACTCTCGGAAATAACATCAGTGATCTGCGGCGCCAAACGGTTGTCGTCTTTATAGCGCAACCGAGGCGGTGGGCAGAAACCGTCAGCGATACTCGGAACATGATGCACCATGATGTAACACTTAGGTTCATTACAAAGTCCATTCAAGTAATTGAATTAATTCTATGATATACATGCAATTTTTCCATTTGAATGTGTCAGTAACGTCCGAAAATAATCACGGACTGCAGCATCTCAATTCTAATTGCTGTCTTTGTTCATTGAAACTATAAGAAAAGAAATAAAGAAATGTGGAAAGGAATTTGTCGGTCGCGAACAGCTTAAAACGCTATGGCTAATACGCAAAGCAGTTTCTAAAATCAGTTTTCGAAGTCGCCTTCACGTCGCATAGAAAGCACGCGTGTTGTTACAACTGGCTGCGATACTGGAAGATAACATTTTTCCTCTCAGATTTCGTGTCAGATGGGAAATCGACAGTATGTACGATCGTGTAGCCTAGCTGTATATACTTCCCACCAAGCAGCAGAACTTTGCGGTTGTGTATAGCGATTAGGCGAGGGGTCTCGCGAATTCTGTCACCGACTGTACATGCCATCCAAGCTCTGACTCAGTGACCAGATTACTGATTTTTCAGGATCTATGCACCCAAAGTGCGTGAAAATGTAATAACAATACATATCTAGTATAATATATTTGTCCAATGAATACCCGTTTCATATGCATTTCTTCTTGGTGTAGCAATTTTAATGGCCACTAGTGTATATTAGTGCTAAAATTCCGATTATAAAATTACAACATTGCCATCTCCACTAAGTAGTCTTACTGTGTTGCAAAAAATGCCTTTCTTCGTTTCCTCCTTGCAGGGTTTGTCATATAGCCGTCTCACTCCCACACATGCTGCGGGCATTGCAGTGGTGGGGGAAGTAGTGCGCCGTCAAAACGGCTCGCACCCTGATGCCCGGTTTCTGGAAAGCTACAGTTACCGTTCCGTTAGCTACCGCCACGTTAAAATTTAACATGCCAGATAACTTCCTTGGGTTTCCCGTAGCTGTTTTCAACGATCGTTAGTTAACGGCGCGGTAACTACGCCTCCTGTCGATGCTAATAGTACGTCTCAACAGCTCATAGATGCCACTACTGACGAAACTCGCAATTACTCGAGTTTTATCGATTATTAAGGGCAAATCGAAGACGCGCCAATAGTTTGTGTAGGTGTCACGAGTTTTGTTTGTTTTGAAAGCAATGGGCGACAAGCGAGGAAAAAATTTTACTCTGTTTGAGAAAAACCTTTTGACTGACCTTGTCTTAGAAAGGAAATCAATTATTGAAAATAAAAGGACAGATGGCTCGACTATTTTAGAAAAGCAACAGGCTTGGGAAGATGTCACAAAGCTGTATAATTCATCAAGTCAGACAGGAGAGAGAACGGTACGGCAGCTCAAAGAGCTGTATTCTGTTTTAAAAAGAAAAGCTTGGACAAACATTAACGAAGACAGGGTTAGTATTAAAAATCATATGTATTATTTCTGTTGTCGACATCTATTTTCATAAATTAAAGTTTTCCTCTTCCCATTGTTCTGTGAATGTAACATTACTTTTTACAATTTAAACTAATCAATTTATGTCCACCCATCCACCTACCCAAGCAAGCCCCATGATTTAATATAAAACACTAATCACTTGAAACTCTGATCGATCGTAATGGCAATTGCATGGCAGAACACTATTTCAAAGGAAAGTATTTTTGTGCGTAATTGAAAGTTTTATTATGAGAGCATTGTTTTATGATTCGGAATGTGGTAAAAATTTTACACCGAGGTCGGCGATCGCTTGATATAATGTCCGCAATTATTTCTCAGTCACTTGACCAATCGCGAGGGAGATGCAGCTAATGCATACGTCACTCGCTGCCAACATTATGTCTCACGACCGCCGACCGCGATGTAAAATTTAACCTAGATTGTTGTTTTCCGCGTTTTTTCCCGTTTGGTATGTCCCATTCAATGACGTCATTGGTTGAAGCAGACAGGTGCTATCAGGTCTTTTAGTACTGCCCTTAATAGTAATAATTTACTAACAATAAACAATAATTTTGCTTAGTACATTATCCATAGGTCCATTTCAGTAGGTTATAACAGTTGCATTGAGGAACAATAAAGGTTCTGTCGTTTTGTATACATTTCAGATTGGATATGCAAAAACAGGAGGTGGTACTCACACTCCTAAATCTGATGACATTGATATCAAGATAATATCAAGTTTGAGATGCCAGTTTGAACCAGATAAAAATCCGTATGACTCAAGTGCTACACTATATGAATGTGAAGAACCAGAAGACCCATCTACAACAAGCATGCATATCAACACAGCAGATGTAGAGAAGGACACAATTTGTTCAGCGACAGGTTCAACTGCTGCTCTTGGTATTGGTGGTGGTAGTGGTAGTCCTTTCACTACAGTACCAGGGGATGTAATTATCTTGGATTTGAATAATGAGATTTCTGCAGGTGCCACTCACAAAGACAAATCCACGAAATCGAAACAAGGGGATAAAAGAAAAAAAGACGATGCCTTAGAAGAGTTAAGTGAGACCATTATCAGCCGAAAAAAATCAAAAACAGTTACAGAGGGAATGTTGGCAGAAAAGAAAATGACCATCCTGGAAGAAGAATTATTGATGAAACGAGAAGAAAGATTAATGAGGGCGAAACAAAATGAAAAAAAAAAAAATCGAACTTTTAGAACTTGAGAAAAAGATAAAAGAATATGAATTAAAAATAAAAGAGCTGGAATATAAAAATAAATTGAAACAACTCCAATCATAATTATTTAGATGTTATATATTTCAGTACTGTACATGTCTAGCAATTATTGAATAAAATTATTTTCTTCTCTGAAAAATGTTTTTAGATATTATTAAGTTCATTCTTTACCATTACGTTACATAAATGCAGTTCGCACCAAAGCAGCTCGGATGGCATTGCCCTGATTGTCGGGCAAATTTTCTGTGGGTACCGGGTCGTCATTATCTGCTTCAATCTCTATATTAGGTAAAGCTTCATTTTCCTGTATAGCCATGTTGTGTAGGACTGCGCATGCCACTATTGCCGCCAAAGTTGTTTCTTTTTTAGTACGAAACCCCAAAGACAATATAGAAAATCTTTTTAAAACACCGAAGCATCTCTCTATGCAATTTCGTGTTCTTATATGTGCACTATTATAGCGTTCTTTTTCAATGTTTTGAGGATGTAGAAAGGGTGTTAAAATGAACTTCTTTTGTTGATATGCACTATCAGCAAGCAAGAAACAGTTCGTAAATTCTCCTTCTGTGAATCTGAGATATAATGAAGATGCCCTAAAAATGCTGCTGTCGTGTGTTGATCCTGGCCAGCGTGCATCTATGTTCATTATGCGTAAGTTCGCATCACAAACTGCCTGGACATTGTATGAAAAATACCCTTTCCTGTTTCTATATTGTTCAGCGTTTTCACCACCTGCGGACATGGGTACAATCTATGCAGCCTATCACTGATGGGAATCTGGCTATCGCGTGAAAAGAATTTTTTAGTTCAGCAATTTCTGTTGTATTCTGTGGCATTAATATGTATGCATTGTGCAAAGCTGCAATTTGCGGTATCACTTTACTTATAATACGACAAGTAGTCGATTTATGAATATGCATGTCGTCACCTAATAAAATTTGAAATGCACCAGTTGCCAGAAATCTCATAGTCACTAAAAGTTGATTCATGGAACTTATTGAATGATTTCTGTTAGTAATCGGTTCGAACTTATGTCCATTTCGTTGCAATAACCTCAGGACAGTTAGTTTTTTCAGTCTGAAACGCATATGAAACTCGCTCTCATTATATAGATCAAATGGTTGAGTTCTAACGCGAAAAACGCGTCGTGGTCTTGCGACAGCGCCGAGTACAGCTAAGTTTTCCTCTTTTGAAGAACTGTTCGTAGCATCAGAAGAAGAAGAAGACGACGACGACGAGGAGGAGGAGGAAAGAACTTCCATTCTTCAGCTTCAACAGTTGTAAAATTGTACGAGAATTAAAAAAAAAAAAATAACAACTGTTGAATAACTTAAGTTTGGAAGACCACTAGCGCTACGTAGCGGATATAGTTAAAACTAAAGTTAACGCGTAGGTACCCCAGGGGAACGCGCATTTATCTTTAACGGACCGGTAACTACGGCTGTGACGGTAACTGTTGTTTCGGAAACCCATTTTGTACTTAACGGTCAGGTAACCCACAGATAACTATAACGGGACAGGTAACTACTGTTTCGGAAACCGGCCATAAGTGCGCTAACATCTTTTCAGAGGAACTGGGGGAAAATGCACCTAACACCATTTTTTCTTATTTTTTGTGTTTTAACAAAAAATATTTACTTGTAAGAATGAGTATAGCGCTTACGTAAAATTATTTTTAAAATACCTCTTTTATGGTACTAGTTTATTTAAGAAACATATATGTATCTCTGAAGAAACCTGGTGTAAATATGTCGAGTGTGTACGTACAATACTAACATAATCAAATATGGCTCACAAAATTACTGTCATTCTTCGGTTGCCGCGGCGGAGCGGCCGAGCGCATAGAGGCGCTGTGTTCCGATGCACGAGGCCGATCCCCATCGGGGGTTCGAATTCCCCCTCAGGCATGGATGTTTGTGCTATCTTTATTATAAATTAATTCATAAGTGGTTTGTAAGTTTATGGGCTGATGACCCCGCAGTTCGGTCTTGTAAGCTTTGCAAACATTTGAACTTTTTTTCTCTTCGATTCGTGTTTTGGATTTTTTCTAAAGATTCGCTAGTGATTATGCCATACAAACACAAATTGTTACCTAAACAGTAAATGGTTTTCTTGTATTACCGTCTTTAGACCATATTAGAGAGCTGCGCTTCCTTTGTTAGTTCGTTTACGTTGGATCTGACCGCGGGACAGTCCAGCACAGAGCAGTGCAGTGCGGTCTCACTCTTTCCTCAGCTATCTCTCTCGCTCCGCTGTAGACACTAGCGACACAAATGGTCGCGGCCGGGCTTGTGAACTACAGCGTACTCCGCCGGGCGGGCAGAAACGTTGGCCATGCCTGATGTATACTCTCCTTTTGCAGCAATGAAAGCTGTAATTCTTCCATGGAAACGATCGTAGAGGTTCCGAATGTGGTTAGGTGAAATGGCCTGCCATGCAATTTCTTCCTGGTACCTCAGTTGGGCCAGATTTCGTGCTGCTCGTGCTGACCGACCAACATGACGTTTCATGCGGTCCCAAACAGGGGGGAAAGATCTGAGGATCGTGCTGGCCAGGGTAGTTCTAGTACACCTTGAATAGCACATTGGGTGCACGGGGTGCTAGTGGATCTGTATTGTCCTGTTGGAAAAGCATATCACCTTGTTGGCGCATGATTGGCAGCAAGACGTGTTAAATGAAGGTTTCAGTTTACTGTGCACTGTTCAATGTTCTCTAGACAATCACTAGAGGACAATGCGAGTGTAGAATATCACTCCCCTCACAATGATGCACGATCATGTGTGCCGTTAGAGTATCCTCTGCTCACGCCCAAGAGCGTTGGTGTCATGGTAAGCGCTTATGAAGAGACGAATGGAGATGCCGCTGCCTGGGTACCAATGATGCTCGTACACGTGTTTGGTGTTGTGCAGGAAATGCGAAAATCTGGAATGTACGCCACACGGGCAAACGGGCCCGGACCTGGCATTATGGTGGGGGGGAGCTATATCCTACACTGGCTTTTCTCATCTGGTGATCGTCGTGGGAAAATTTAACAGTACACAGTACATTGAAACCATCATTCAACCCGTCGTGCCACCATTGATGCACCAACAAAGCGATGTGACATGTCCGTCTACGACAGCGGCAACACGCACAACACTGACGCGTCGCGGGTTGCTGGGCCGCTAGGCGAGAAATCCACGGACCTGCACGCGTGCGCAAGCGGCGCTAGCAGCACGCCCAGATGGCGCAGTGAAAGGGGACCTACTCCCGTCCGCCGTGCACGTCATCGCGGAGTTAGGGCAGGAAAATATCCTTCCGCGTGCATATTTAAGGAGAGCACCGCCTCGCCACGGCAGTCGGACGCCAGCCAAGACAACCCAGAAGACAAGGCCTTACAACAGGCCGTGCCTACGTCACAGACGCTGCGGCAGCCATCTGACGGGCCGGCCGCTGCGATAGCACTAAATCACATCACTTTCACTTTGTGCAATGACTTAACGAACCATTCTCTACACCCAAGCTAATATGGATAAAGGATAAATGATAGACAACATGTGTGTGGTAGACAAATCGGAAAGTTTAATTACAAATGTCACATACACTCGATCGGCTATACATCGTATCATTGATACAAAAATATGCCTTTTCACTGTCCTTTACACAATATTAATTTCGTATACATATGCCTAATATGCTTACCTCTTTCCTCCGCAGATTTGGGTTTATATAAATGATGTATTCAATGTTTTAATAACAGCTTTATTAGGCTGGAGTAGTGAGATTCCTCCCAAAATTCCGAGGATACCATTAAGTGTACGTAGTTGGTAAATAAAGTAGGTCTGTTTCCCAACATTCTAAATACATCTAAAAACATTCGCAAAAGAAAAGTTTTCTTCCCTAATGATGTTTCATGTTTCCTCAGAACCGTTTCTGCCACTTCTAAGAGTTTTACAAGGTCTTTATAGGGATTGAACAGACTGTCTTCTATACCTTTTAATTCGATTAGTCCTGTTTTACTATCATTTTTAGGAGCAAGGAGAACTTCTAAGCAATCTAAACACTTAGGTTTTTCACTCACTTGTCTAATGATGCTTCCAGAAATATATTCAACTACTTTTTTGGAATATAATGTCAGCATTTCGTATTCTGGTACATAGTCATGGTCAAACTGAATAGGCTTACTGCTCTCTGAATGACTTAAATCATTATTTGCAATAAGAGGTTCCATGTCTCCTGCTTGGCTACATGACATATCTTCTAATGAAGCTGATTCAGCTATTAGCCAGGAGCCGCTTTGTATCATTTCTTGCTTACATGATTTCTCCTCAAAATGCGGTGAACAGATGCAACTGTGTGCAGTAGGTTTCCACTTATCTCGCCTCATATTCGTTAACCATCGTATTGTAAGTTCTTAAAGTTTCAAAGGAAAACTGAAAAATATAATTACAGCTAGCTTTAGTTACAGTTAAACACATACACAGCCCATAGGACTATTGGCCGCGGTGGAGTAGCCGGTCTAAAGCGTCTCGCTGCGGAGCGCGCAGTTGCTCGCCGTGGAGGTTCGAATCCTCCCTGGGGCATGGGTGTGTGTGTTTGTCCGTAGGTTAGTTTACCTAGGTTTACCTAGGTTTGTAGGCTACGGACTGATGACCATGCAGTTTGGTCGGATAGATTTACAAACATTTGAACATTTTTTTAAGACTATTGTATGCAGAAATGTGGTAAGTACAAAAGACGAGTACACGAAATGTTAGAAACGAAAACATATAAATACTAACTGGAAATACGATATTCCAACAGTCTCATTACTGTGATTCGTACGGTTATAAGCTGAGCATACACTCGGCTTGATTTCAGCTTAATAAATAACCTTTGAAGCTCACTACGCTTTATAAAATGTGAATCAAAAACATATTAATAGCGTCGGTTTAACTTTCGTATTCAGCGCACTAGACGTTGTAAAAAAAATGGCTGCCACAGTTCCTGGTTGCTGCCAGAAGGAGCGCTGTTCACCCAGAGACAGCCACTCTATGTAGTTTATACAGCTCGTTGGCCTGTTGTAAGGCCTTGTCTCTAGGTGGTGTTGCGCCAACCGCCCTCCGACGTCGCCGCCGAGGACACCATCGGGTTCCGCGGCACCGCCGACGACTGGGGACGAACGAGCTGTAGGTCACCACCCTGACGTCTAGGATTGAGGAACTGGAATTGTGAGTTATTGGAACTGTAAGCCAGCGGACTTTTTATTTTGTGTCTTTTGTTCTTGTGTAACCTTAGCATACCGTCAGAGGAGGACTGACTATTTTTGTTCATATTCTAATAAACGGTTTTGGAGCATTACACGAAAGATATTCTTACAGTAGATACATCACGATGTGTTTTTCCATCAGCACAATGTACGTCCACTCGTATCCCAACGTCCTATTCTAGGTGTACGTCAACTACCCTGCCCATCATTATCCCCAGATCTGTCTTCCATTGAGCATGTCTGGGACCGGGTGAAACGTCATCTTGGCGCGGTCTACACGACCAGCACATCTCTTCCAAGTAGGCATCAGATGTAAATACCGGCTGGCCACACCGCAAGACTTCATTCGGAACCTCTATGATCGTCTTCATGAGAAAGTTGCACCCTGCATTGCTGCAAAAGGAGGGTATACACGATACTAGCGCCAACATTGTGCACGCTCTGGTGACTGTACTGACGTGCGTATGGATCTGACTGCGTGATCGTTTGTTTTATACATCCCCAAGAATGTGGCAATAAAATTTCGCTCTGCAGGGTTGACGAATTCGTGGTCTTCTTTTTTCATTTTCCAGGAGTGTGTATAACACGATCCCTTTTATTTTTATCGTGTTGGAAACTGTATGAAGGTCAACAGCTAACAACGGAAGGTATCGGTAGTGGTCTGCAGGGATGCTGATATCCGCAATATTTCTTACCTTGTGGATAAAATCGCGAGTGGCGTGTATGTTCGCATGTTATCTGCAGTTAATGAGCTAGGTATTTTATTTACCCAGTACTCCTGTTGTAATGTTAGTCGAAAACTTCAAGTCTGTGGATAGGCTGGGAATCGTTGTGCGGTATTTCAGAAATGTCCAGTTATCTTAAAAGTATGTGATCTTCCTGATGTATTGCTTCCACCACAGGGGCTCCGAACCGCTACTGTGTGAACTCCAGAGTGGCATTCCTTTTTCTGTTCAAAATAGCATCTTTTAGAGAACATATAGAACATCTCACCCAATTTAGAAAGGGCGTGAGGTGTTCAGATAAAGAGGTACGAAGCGACACTGTGGGTGTAACTGAAGTCTTTATTCAAAAGTAATCACGAGACGACTGAGCACAACTATCCTTCTGTTTAACGACCAGAAGGATTGCCTGTTCCCAGAATTCATGTGACTATGACAAGAGCCTTCAGTTCGGCGTCTGAGTTGCAGCGCTTCACTTTGAGATGTTCTTTTAGCGGACCCAACAGATGGAAGCCACAACACAACATGTTCTGGCTGCAGATCGGATTATCACGTTGTGTGACCCTGGAGACGTGTGAATGAGCGTTATCATGGAGCAGAATCACTCCTTCCCCGTGAGCAGCCCAGGCCGTTTGCTCTTGATTGAACTTGTATAGCCGGCCGCGGTGGCCGAGGGGACTGAGGCGCTCCAGTCACGGTCTGCACGGCCACTACGGTCGGGGGTTCGAATCCCCCCTCGGGCATGGATATTTGTGCCGTCCTTAGTTGTAAGTAGTTCATAAGTAGTTTGTAAGTTTAGGGACTGATAACCCCGTAGTTAAGTCCCATAAGCTTAACAAACATTTGAACATTTTTTTGAACTTGTATAGTGTCTCACAGTACAAGTCACTGTTAATGGTTTTTCCGTGCTTGAGGAATCTGAAGTGAATAGAACCTCGGACGTCAGAAAAAAAAGATAAAAACGTTGAGAAACAACTTCCTACCTCAGGTCACAGTCTTCAATTTTTTAGGAGGAAGTGACGACGCATGCTTCATGTCCCTGGATGTCGCACTATGTTAGCACAAAGCGGCATTTTCAGATTTCAGCGTTTTCTTTTTCTTTTGGGTCTCATACCACACCTTCAACCATGCCTGTTACGCGCCATACATCTACATCCATACTCCGCAAGCCACCCGATGATGTGTGCCGGAGGGTACCTTGAATACCACTATCTGTTCTTCCTCTATTCCAGTCACGTATTGTAGGCGGAAAGAAAGATTGTCGGTATGCCTCTGTGTGGGCTCTAATCTGATTTTATCCTCATGATCTCTTCGCGAGATATACGTAGGACGGAGCAATATACTGCTAGACTCCTCAGTAAAAGTATGTTCTCGAAACTTCGACAAAAGCCCGTACCGAGCGACAGAGCGTCTCTCCTGCATAGACTCCACTGGAGTTTATCGATCATCTTCGTAATGCTTTCACAATTACCAAATTAGCATGTAACGAAGCGCGGTGCTCTCCGTTGGATCTTCTCTACTATCAACCCCACCTGTTACGGATCCCACACCGGTGAGCAGTATTCAAGCAGTGTGCGAGCAAGTGTACTGTAACCTACTTCCTTTGTTTTCGGACCATTTCCTTAGGATTCTTCCAATGAATCTAAGTCTGGCATCTGCTTCACCGACGATTGATTTTTTATGGTCGTTCCATTCTAAAAAATGTTCAAATGTTTGTAAATCTATCGGACCAAACTGCGTGGTCATCAGTCCGTAGCTTACAAACTACTTAAACCTAGATAAACTAACCTAAGGACAAACACACACACCCATGCCCCAGGGAGGACTCGAACCTCCACGGCGAGCAACCGCGCTCTTTGCAGCGAGACGCTTTAGATCGCTCGGCTACTTCAGCGCGGCCGTTCCATTCTAAATCACTCCTAATGCCTACTCCGAGATACTTAAAGGAATTAACTGCTTCCAGTTGTTGACCTGCTATAGTGTAGCTAAATGATAAACGATCTTTCTTTCTATGTATGCGCAGCACATTACACTTGTCTACATTGAGATTCAATTGCAATTCCCTGCACCATGCGTCAATTGGTGGGAAAAATGAAATGGATAGGAATCACAGCACCATTTGAGGAACATTAACGATGGTTTGATAATTCTGCACGTTAGTAATAAGGGTATTTCATTGGATATCTTGGAAGAGCACAATTTAGCGCATTTTAATGATCAGCAACACTTGCTTTAAACTTCATGAAAGAAGGCTGTATGCGTGGAAGAGACCGGGAGACACTGGAAGGTACCAAATTTTATAATGGTAAGGAATAGATTTAGGAACCAGGTTTTAAATTGTAAGGCATATCCAGGAGCAGATATAGACTGACCATAATTTATTGGTTATGAACTGTAGATTAAAACTCATGAGACTGCAGAAAGGTAGAGAAGTTAGGAGATGGAACCTGGACAAATTGAAGGAACCAGAGGTGGTGGAGGGTTTCAGAGAGAGCATTAGGCAAGGACTGGCTGAAACGGGGGAAAGTAATACAGTAAAAGAAGAATGGGTAGCTCTGAGACATAGGGTAGTGAAGGCTGCAGAGGAACATATAGGAAGAAGGACGAGGGAGGCCTGATAGAAATCCCTGGATAACACAGGATATACAGAACTTATTTGATGACAGAAGAAAATATAAAAATTCAGCAAATGAAGAAGGCAAAAGGGAGTACAGACCTCTGAAAAATGAGATTGACAGGAAGTGCAGACGGACTAAGCAGGAGTGGCTTGAGGAGAAATGCAAGACCGTAGAAGAATGTATAAATAGGGGAAAGATAGATACCGCCTACAGGAAAATAACACAGACATTTGGAGACAAGAAAAGTAGCGGTACGAATATCAAGAACTCGGATGGAAAACCAGTACTCGATGGATGAGAGAGGAGATACTATACTGCGAGAAGAATTTGACAGAGCACTAAAAGATTTGAGTCAAACAAGGCCCCTGGAATAGATGACATGCCGTCTGAACTGTTGATATCGTTAGGAGAGCCAGTCATGAAGAAATTGTTCCACCTAGTAAGCGAGATATATGAGACAGGGGAAATACCCTCAGACTTCGAGAAGAATACAGTAATTCCAATTCCAAAGAAAGAAAGTGCAGACAAATGTGAAAATTACAGAACTATCAGTTTAATAACTCATGGTTGTAAAATACTGACACGAATAATTTACAGACGAATGGAAAAACAGGTGGAATCCGACCTTGAGGAAGATCAGTTTGGATTTAAGAGAAATGTTGGAACACGGGAGACAATACTCACATTACGACTTATCTCAGAAGATAGGCTAAGGAAAGGCAAACGTACGTTTTTAGCCTTTGTAGATTTTGAGAAAGCTTCTGACAATGTCGACTGGAATACGCTGTTTCAAATTCTGAAGGTAGCAGGGGTAAAATATAGGGAGCGAAGAGTTATACTCAACTTATACAAGAACCAAACAGCGGTTATTAGAGTAGAAGGGCATGAAAGAATCACAGAGGTTGGGAAGGAAGTAAGACAGGGTTGTAGCCTTTCGCCATTGTTGTTCAATCTGTACATTGAGCAAGCAGTGAAGGAATGCAAGGAGAAATTTGGAGAGGGAATTAAAGTTCAGGGAGAAGAAATAAAAACTTTGCGGTTTGCCGATGACATAGTAATCCTGTCAGAGACCGCAAAGGATCTGGAAGAGCAATTGAATGGAATCGACAATGTCTTGAAAAGAGTTTATTAGATGAACATCAACAAGAGTAAAACAAGGATAATGGAATGTAGCGTCAGAAAATCTGGCGATGCTGGAAGCGTTAAATTAGGCAATGAGGCAATAAAAGTAGTAGACGAGTTTTGTTACTTGGGTAGCAAGATAACTTCTGATGGCCGAAGTAAAGAAGATATAAAATGCAGAAGGGCTATGGGAAGAAAAGCGTTTCTGAAGAAGCGAAACTTGTTGACATCCAATATTAGTTTAAATGTTAGGAAGTCCTTTCTGAAGGCATTTGTCTGGAGTGTAGCATTGTATGGAAGTGAAGCGTGGACAATAAGTAGTTTAGACAAAAACATGATAGAAACTTTTGAATCTGATGCTACAGACGAATGATGAAAATTAGATGGATAGATCACGTAACTAATGAGGAGGTGCTCGACAGAATTGGAGAGAAAAGGGCCGGCCGCGGTGGCCGAGGGGACTGAGGCGCTTCAGTCACGGTCTGCACGGCCACTACGGTCGGGGGTTCGAATCCCCCCTCGAGCATGGATATTTGTGCTGCCCTTAGGATAAGCTAGTTGATAAGTAGTTTGTAAGTTTAGGGACTGATGACCCCGTAGTTAAGTCGCATAAGCTATACAAACATTTGTACATTTGGAGAAAAGGAATTTCTGGTGTATTCTGTGTAAGAGAAGGGGTAGGTTGGTGGAACACATCCTGAGACATCAATAAATCGTGAACTTAGCATTAGAAGGAAGTGTGTGCGGTAAAAATCGTAGAGGGAGACCGAGGGACGAATACAGTAAGCAGATTCAAAGGGTTGTAAACTGCCAAAGTGTTCTCAGATGAAGAGACTTGCACAGGACAGGTTAGCGTGGAGACCTGCATCAAACCAATCTGCGGACTGAAGACCACAACAGCAACAACATCTTGGAAGAAATTGAGATTTATAATAGCCACCAGAGTTGTCCGGACCTACTAATTAATGATCAGTTGGTGAGGTCTCGCAAATTGGTTCATTGATTTTTTTCATAAATATTTGATGAATGGCAATGTATAAAATTGTCGGGCGTGTGGATGGACTGGCGCCCCTTTCTCTTGTCTCACTGATTGCCTTTTCGAGTTTCAATACTATGTTTATAAACGTCGTTCCTTGATCTGTCTTCTAACATAAGTCATAAAGTTAGTATTGCTTCACGTGTTCATATATTTCTCTTAAAGCCTAACTGATCATTCCTTAGGTCGACTTCTACCGACTCTTTCATTCTTCTGTAAATAATTCGTTTTAAAATTTTGCTAGCATGACTTTAACTGATGGTTCTATAATTTTCAAACCTTCCTGTGCCTTCTTTCTTTGGAATAGAGATTATTACATTTTTCTTGAAGTCTGAAGGTATATCCCTGGTCATAAAACTTACAAAACAGGTGAAACATTTTTGTCGTGGCTTGCTCTCTCAGAGTCATCAGTAGCTCTGAGGGAATGTTGTCTACTCCAGGAGCGTTGTTTGAAGTTAGGTTTTCGAGTCCTCTGTCAAATTCTTCTCTCAGTATAGTATCTCGTATCTCTCTGTTGTGTATATGCTAGTCAATAACACTTCAATCTCTATGAACATAACACTCAAAGAGAAATCGCATGTCCACTCATTAAGGGCAGCAACTTATAAAATTTCCATGAAAAGTAGTACGATAGAAAATTAAAATAAGCCTTCACATGAGATAAACATTATTGCACCAGTTCACATTTTAGTAAATCCCAAAGATCATTGTTACTTCATCACTGTTACTATTCAGTAGTAGAATCCTTAGAATACGTAAAATGCAAGATGTGGAACAATATAGTGCTAAATATTTTACGGTAGGTAAGGTGCAAACTGCTCTATAGATAAAGCTAATCGAACAAATTTATTTCTCAGAGGACGTGTACTTATATTTACATAACAAGAGATATTATGTAGTGCACGTCTATGACAGTAATAAGAATCCCTTACAATCTACTAGAAAACGCGAAGGGGAGAAAAACATTTGGATGGACTTATAAGTGAAGCAACACCAGGGACCATGTTCAGTTCCGTAGCCCTCGTTTCCTCTCTCTGCGCCACGCCAGTTGGCCGTCAAACTGGTTTCCATCTCACTTCTTGCTGCTTTCTGAATACATTAATTGTAGGTATGCTATTAATTGACACGTGATTACAACGCGTCGTCGGAAGAGCGATGCGTTTTGATTTCTCTTCTAGGCCCCGTTGCCTTGAGACGCCAAATTTCCACATAAACGTCGTTCCGCCACTCAGCAGCAGCTGGCTGCCCTCTGACGAACGGATCTCAGACGCTGCGCCTGTTACATTTTTTAATTTCTTAATTTTGTCCATGTCAATATTATGCAAATGTCTGTACAAAACTAAATATTTTATTTTGTTTGTATATATGGACTGTTGTATTCCTGTATCTTCATGACGTCTTAGGTGAGGTGCTGCCATCACGTGGTTTGTTTTCGCCCTAGCGGCTTTCAAAAAGAAATTGATTTCAGTTTACTTTTACCTTTCGACAAATGTACTTAGTTCTGTACTACATATTAATGTTACCAGTATTTGATGAGTGTCTAGTCTCTACTGGCCATTGCGCTTTGTCTTTGTTTAAATGGGTTATGTTATGGTATGTATAAATTTGTTGTCATTTCTGTTTTTGTTTCACGTTTACTTTTGTTTGACTGTACGTGTATTACCTTAGTTTTTTTACACTTACCAGGTACTCTGAAGATGGGCTACGCCCGAAACGCGTCAGTACAATAGGAATAAAGATTTGATCGTCACCTGCATGGTTTTATTCTCAGCAGCCAATCAGCTTTTTTAACTTCTTTCTTATTACATTGATAATTATGGCTGTCACGTCCATCAAAACTTGAAGTCTGACCTGCAATTAATTAACAGGTTTACTTTTATTCTGGAGATTGGGTACAACCTAGAATGCATCTGGACACGAAGGAAGCTACAATAAATGGTCAACGGTTGCATTTATTCCAGTAACTCAGCATTATTCAAAAAATATCGCTTTAAATATCGCTCCGAAAGGGCACAACTGTGTTTCTCTCCTTCTTTTTTTGTGCCTTATCTGTGATGACCTTTCCAACCGGCGGGTAAATCTCTAATCCCTCCCGCCCCCTCGCCTCCACAAGGTGCAGGTAGGGAAGCAGTCTAGCTGCGACAGTTCCTCTGCTGAGATGGATCTCACGACGTCATCCGGTAAAGGGCCGTTCTGTCAGAGATGGCGAAGAGAAGGCGCAGACACGTTAAGCGGATTGTCCGGTTAAACGGATTACCCGGCGTAATTGGCTGGAAACCAGAATCCGTCCTCCCCCTTCCCCAAGCAACAAATGAGGCGAAAAACTATGAGTTTCAGTTTAGTCGCATTGTGTTCGTACTGAGCTGCAGTAAATGGAACATGCAACTTTATGTCTGCGGCTGAGCCACTCTAGTGTAGACGTTTGCTTCGGTGTAAGACTTCACGGGATGTACAAGATGATCACAAAGGCTTCTAACAACTAAAAGCAGATAAACCATAACGAATTAGTGGCTCAGTAGTGCTGGATGGAACGCGACAGTCGGTGTACGTATAGAAGAAGATGATCACATTCGCTCTGGATAAACAAAAGACGTATCACTTAAGAATGAAACTTTCACTCTGCAGCGGAGTGTGCGCTGATATGAAACTTCCTGGCAGATTAAAATTGTGTGCCGGAACCGGGACTCGAACCTGGGACCTTTGCCTTTCGCGGGCAAGCGCACTACCGACTGTGCTATCCCGACACGACTCATGATGCCGCCTCACAACTTTAATTCCGCCAGTACCTCGCCTCCTACTTTCCAAACTTCACAGAAGCTCTCCTGCGAACCATGCAAGACTAGCACTCCTGGAAGAAAGGATATGGTGGAGACATAGCTTAGCCACACCCTAAGGGATGTTTCCAGAATGAAACTTTCACTCTGCAGCGGAGTGTGCGCTGATATGAAACGTCCTGGCAGATTAAAATTGTGTGCCGGAACCGGAACTCGAACCTGGGACCTTTGCCTTTAGCGGGCAAGCGCACTACCGACTGTGCTATCCCGACACGACTCACGATGCCGCCTCACAACTTTACTTCCGCCAGTACCTCGTAAAGTTGTGAGGCTGCATCGTGAGTCGTGTCGGGATAGCACAGTCGGTAGTGCGCTTGCCCGCGAAAGGCAAAGGTCCCAGGTTCGAGTCCCGGTTTCGGCACACAATTTTAATCTGCCAGGAAGTTTCACGTATCACTTTGGTTGCAATGAATTTGTGAGGTGACAGCAAGATAGGTAAGATTAAAATAGACGACGGGACCGAGTCAAGAGGTGAACCCGCTAACCGACACGCCTACCTACGCTCTGCAAACACGCACCGAAACATACTGAGACCTGAACAAACTTCCGGGAACATAGCTCTAGTGCACATCCACATCGACGAAGTGTAAGTTGAACGTATTGTTTCTGAAATACTTGCATAACTTACAAGAAAGTATGAAAATTATTGTCTTCAGATATTGCACCAGCAGGTCATCTATACTGGGTACAATAGTTGTATGTGCTTCGTTGTCTGATGCTTATTCCTACTTGGACTGCCGCATTCTTTATCTCGACCTTTGACATACATTTATATGTTATAATCAAAGTTTATGTTCCATGTTTTGATTAACTACAGACTGAGCGGAAGGAAATGAGAAATGAAAAACTATAAAACTTTCACTAATTAAATCTCTTGATGAACCTTATTGTGTTTTCATTTCTGAAGTGATATGACTAAGCATATAGAACAGGAATACGTATATCACTTATTCCAGAGAAAAAATAGCATTATTCTGTCTGTGCGAACAGGTGAGCAGCAATTTGTGGTTCAATACTGATTAATCTGTGGTTTAGGAAGACCTTTCATTGTTGTGTTACCATACGATCATAAGTCTTAGTTTGAAAAGTACCTATGGTAAGGTGGTTACAAGGAAACAAACAGAATACCGGTGTAAGTTGTTGAAATGGAGCAGGATGTCTAATACGTGTACGAACGCACGAATGCAGGTGAGCTACTGTGAACAGCATAGTGAACGCATTATCATAGCCAAAATAGTCCCTACTTCTCAATACAAGTTTATATGCCAACTAGCTCTGCAGATATGAGGAAACAGGTAAAATGTATGATGACTTAAAATTATTTTTTCAGATAGTTAAAAGGAAAATTTGATTTTGATGGGTAGCTGGATTTTAATATTAGGAAAAGAAAGGGATGGAAAAAATGATGAATATAGAATGGAGAAAAAGAGTGGAATAAGAATAGACAAGCTATAATTATGCAGAGAGCTTAATTATCAAAAACGCTTTAAGAATCATTAAACCATGTTGTAAACTTGGAAAAGACCAGGAGATATAGAAATTTTTCAAACTGATTTTATAATGGAATGAAAAAAGAACTAAATTGTGACACATGCAGATGTAGACTCTGACTTTATCTTACTGGTTATGAACTTTAGATTAAAGCTAAAGAAACCCAAAAACGTAGGAAAGTAACAAGGTATGATCTGAATAAGAAGGAGAGCTTCAGAAGTAGCATTAGACTGAAACAGAGGAACACGAATGGGTAGCTACGAGAATTGGTATAGTGAATGCCGCATGTGACCAAATAAGTAAAAGGGCGAGGCCTAGTAGAAATCCTTCGACATCACAGGAGGTACTGATTAAAGGAGAAAGCAGCAAATGAAGAGGTCGAAATGGAATATAATTGGCTAAAAACATGGTTGACAGGGAGTGCAAAATGACAAAATGGGAGTGACTGGAGGACAAATGTGCATAACTCGGAGAAATATAGATGGGCCTACAGGAAAATTAAAGGTTTGTTGAAAAGAAAAGCGGCAACATATGTATCAAAATGTTAGATGGGTATCCTGAACAATTAACGAACGTATGAAATGTGGGAAGAATATACAGGCCAATACGAAGGAAATTTAACTGTAGAAAGTATCGACAGAGACTGGAGATATGGTACTGCGGAAGAATTTGACAGAACAAAAAAGTCGAAACAAAAACCTAGAGAAGATAATAATCCCTCTGAACTACTGATACTTTCCGAGAGTCAACCACGAAAAAACTACTACAGCTGGTGTGGCAGATTTATTAGACAGGCGAAGCACCCAAGAGCAAGAACACTTCGGATTAAATAGGAATGTCGTATAACGTGACGCAATACTCAACTCACATTTTAAAAGACAACCGTAGTACGTTTATAAACATCAAATATTAGGAGAAAGCTGTTTGCAATGTTGATTGGAATTCATTCCTTCAAATTCTGAAGTTATGAGAGGTAAAATATTTCAACAGTGTCTTGATAAGAGGTTATAAGATGAATTTCAACAAGAGAAAAACAAAGGAATGCAGTCAAATTAAATAAGCATGAAAAAAATGAAAGGGGCGTAGTAGTTGTGAAGGGAGAAAGACAGGTTGTAGCCTTTCCCCTACAATACAAAATCCGTACTTTGGACGAGGTGTCACGGGGAGCAACGAGAAGTTTGGTAAGGGCTATAAGGTTCAAGTAGAAAAATTAAAAACTTTACGGTAAGCCAATGTCACTGCAATTCTGTCGCAGACAGAAAACGGACCAAGTGTTTTGAAAGGAAGGTACAAGATAAACATTAACAAAAGTAGAATAAATAAATTAGTCAAACTAAACCAGGAGACGCTGAGTGGATTAAAATAGGAAAGAGACAAATTTAGTTGATGAATTTTGTTATTTGCCCAGTAAAATAAACTTATGAAGGCCGAAATAGAGAAGATATAAAATGCAGATTGCCACTGAGAGTAGCTAAATATTTGAAGAGGAATAATTAAGTATAAAACATTAAGTGTTAGGAAACCTTTTCTGAAAGTATTTACCGGAATGGTAGTCTTTTACTAAAGTGAAATGTGAATGATAAGAATTCATTTAAGAAGAAAACAGAAGTTATCAAATTGTGCTGATATAGGAGAACGCTGAAAATGAAGTTGCAGAAGTAATGTCCACCACAATACCTCCAATAACAAAAAAGTTATAGTGGCAATAATATTATATCAAGGAAGTTATCTGTGTTGTTTTTGTTGTTGTTGTGGTCTTCAGCCCGCAGACTGGTTTGATGCAGCTTTCCAGGCTACCCTGTCCTGTGCAACTCTCTTCATCTGAGAATACGTTCGGCAACCTTCCTCCCTTTGAATCTGCTTACTATATTCATCCCTCAGTTTCCCTCTACAATTTTTACCCCTTATAATGCTGACAATTCCTTGATGTCTCAGAACGTGTCCCACCAATCTATCCCTTCTCATAGTCCGGATATGCCAGAAATTCCTTTTCTCTCCAATTCGGTTAAGGACCTCCTCGTTAGTTACCTGATCTACCCATCTAATTTTCATCATTTCAAAAGCTTCTATCATCTTTTTGTCTGAACTCCTTATCGTCCACGTTTCACTCCCATACAATGCTACACTGTAGACAAATACTTTCAGAAAGGACTTCCTAACATTTAAATTAATATTGGATGTCAACAAATTTCGCTTCTTCAGAGCCATTCTGCATTTTATATCTTCTTTACTTCGGCCTCTACTACTTTTATTGTCTCTTTACCTAAACTAATTCCTTCAGTTTTTCTGACATTACATTCCATTACCCTCGTTTTACCCTTGTTAATGTTCAGCTTATATCTTCTTTTCAAGACACTGTCTATTCCATTCAATTGCTCTTCCAGATCCTTTGCAGTCTCTGACAAAATGACTATGTCACCAGCAAACTGCAAAGTTTTTATTTCTTCTCCATGAACTGTTATTCCCTCTTCAAATTTCTCCTTGCATTCATTCACTGCCTGTTCAATGTACAGACTGAACAACATTGGGGAATGGCTACGACCCTGTCTTACTCCTTTCCCAACCTCTGCGTCCCTTTCTTGCTCTTCGACTCTAATAACTGCTGTCTGGTTTTTGTATAGGTTGACTATAACTCTTCGCTCCCTATATTTTACCCCTACTACGTTCAGAATCTGAAATAGTGTATTCCAGTCGACGTTGTCAAAAGCTTTCTCCACACCTACGAACGCTAAAACGTAGGTTTGCCTTTCATTAGCCTATCTTCTAAGATGAGTCGTAATGTGAGTATTGCCTCCCGTGTTCTCCTAAATCCAAATTGATCTTCCCCGAGGTTGGATTCCACAAGTTTTTCCATTCGTCTGTAAATAATTCGTGTTAGCATTTTGCCGCTATGACTTATTAAACTGATAGTTCTGTAATTTTCACATTTTCTACACTTGCTTTCTTTGAAATTGGAATTACGATATTCTTCTTGAAGTCGGAGGGTACTTCCCCTGTCTGATACATCTTGCTTACCAGGTGGAACAATTTTTTCATGACTGGCTCTCCTATTTGTGTAATCAATCAATTATCAGTGGATTTCCCTGAACTGTTGAATATTTTGAAATTAAATCTTCGTGTAAGAAGAAAGATAAAGATATACCACCACTTTGGACCGAATTTCATTTTTTTCTTAACCATTTTACCACAGTTAGGCTTTATAAAGGCTTTTGATACTAAGGAAGCAACCGGGATATCAGTGAGAATGTACTTAATTCTTTAGAAATTACAGGCCATTGATACGTACAAAGGCATTTGACTGCATAACACCATCTTGTTAAGTAAATTGGAAAATTATAATTAACAGGAAGTGCTGCAAAATGGTTCTCGATCAAGAGTGTCTTATTATCAGGCAACTGCAAAGTAATAATGTGTTGTGTCGCCCAAGGTTGTAGCTCATGTCCTTAGTTTTTCGTGTGTATATCAATGATCCTTTATCAGAAACATTACCATAAGCCAAGTTTGTTTTATTTGCAGACGATGGAAACGTGGAAAAGTGGAAATAAATTTCAGTCAAATATAGCCTTAGATAGGTCAGGTAACGAAATTTTAATGGACATTAATAATCGGTTTTACCGAAATTTTCGTTACTAAATCTTGACGAAACATAATATAAGCACTTCAGAACTAATAAGATGTTTTTTGACAGAAGACAATGACAGCGTTTAAGTCTTAGGAATACAGCTTGAAAAAAAATTAATTGGGAGTAGCACATTACAGTATTGCCGAAGAACCGAAAGATAAAATAAAAAAGATATAATGAAAAAAGCTAGCGTCCTACACGTACTTTTATTCTATACTGTCGTAGAGAATGTGGATGTGTTGTTTGGAAACTGTGGAAGGTACATTAGCATATAAGCTCTTATTTTGTTAATATCTGTCGTATGTTCTTCTTTTCTGACATGTTCTACATTCTAGAGTACGTCTTGATTATTGGTCTATTGGGACGAAAAGTACGTCTAATCTAATGTGATCAGGAAAATTATGACACCGATTCCAACCTGGAACAAAGTAGGGAAACAGACTTATATCACAAATTGATTAAAGGAATGTTGGTAGCACACATTGTGAAACATCACCGAATCATTACTACTGAGGGAAGTTTTGGGGACACTGATTATTGAGTTAGACAAAGTCATGAATACAGTAAGAAAGTTCAGATGTATGAAGAACGAACGCATAGTTCTTCAGGGATGAAGTAAATTATATAGGATTGACATTAAAGCGGTGTTCGTACTGAAGAGTAAAAATGTAAATAAATTTCAGAATCAGGAGTACTTTTTTCCTTTGGTTTAACAGATATATCTCAAATTCACAAAGCGGGGCCTTACGAAAAAACTGAAATCTTTCGTGAATGTATAAACAAATTTTCGATTCATATTTATTTGGATATATTAGACACGGTATGAATCCATATTCTTTGTCATATTTTTAAGCTTTTTTTATCTTGGATGTTATACAGGGCATAGGTGAAAAGACATACCTGCTTGAAATAAAATTCTTAACGGCAATGAACAATACTTACTGCACCTTCATTTCCCTCGCCTTTGCATTCTTGCGTAGATGCTATTCAAATGTAATCCCTTAACATT